>CM070035.1:138890670-138906293 GCA_036250615.1 Ptychadena robeensis | reverse complement strand
TCTGCATCTACTCTGCTGTGTCTGTCATCATCACAGTTATTATGGACGTCATTCATCATGTCATAACATATTTTTTTAATTTTTAAAATTTTTGGAAAAAAACTAAAAATCTTCAGGGAAACAAAAACGGAAAAAAAACGTTTTTTTTCCAAATTTTCCCGTTTTTTTTTTCGAGCTTCCCATCACTAAGTGTGGTGACTTCTGTTTACAGAGTAGTCTGTTTTTTCCATGGCTATATTTATGTGAAGTTCAGAATAAAGTTTTTAAGCCTGTGATTAAATGAAAAAGATGCGTAAAGCTGGGAATAGACGGTACGATTTACCATCTATTCCTTATCCGATCCTATGCAGTAGTAGGCCTGCTAGTGCCGAGAATCGGACGGCGCTCTGCATCTGCAGCTCATTAGTTGACCCCAGCCGAACTAATGGGATTGGGCTAAAATTTACAGTCCTTTTGGATCTCTGTGCGCTCCGACAGGACGGCTGATTTCAGCCCAATCCTCGTCAGTTGCAGCCTCCAATTCCTGCACGACCCGATCCTTAAGGGATGTGGGAGAACGCACGGCATCCGATTGGTGATCGGATCGTGCAGGAATTGGTACGTGTATGCCCAGCTTAAGCCAAACATGACTTGATCTTTCGCTCGGTTCGCAGCCCACCTTGAGCAATCAACCCCACTCCAAGGAAATATCGATTAGACAGAGATTCAACATGACGGTATTACCCTGTTCGATCGCCATTATTTTGGATGTAAACCGATGGTCCTCAGTCAAAGTATCGGCTAGGGATCGATTCCCCCAGGTGGTGCGCCTCAATTCCCCAATCGATTTGCGATCATATGGCGATTCTTGCATCAGCAGCCTACAATTATTGATCGCACGAGAATCGCGCTGTGTATGGCCGCTTTAACATACAGATTTAGAAGACATACCTATGACATGTCATAACGTCACCCCATAAGAGGATTCAATGCTGTAGAGAAGAACAATATCTGATCACTTCTGCTGTGACTTCTCAGAACCCCAGTACATTTTATTCTACAATTCCAAGCTCATCAGAAAGCCACACAGCAACACGACTGTCATCTTATTCAATGGCGTCACCCATTTTTGTGAAGAAGAGATCTGTAGGAGACGAAGCAAATAAAATATACCAGAAAGGAATAGTAAATGAAATGACACAAACAAGACTGGAAAAGTAAAGAGAGAGACCCCTGGAGAGATGAATTCATGGCGCTTGTATAAGAAGTCCCCTTGCAGATGGAATGTAACAGATCAGGTTCCTGTACTTTTCCAGAGTCGCACACCGGAGAACAAACATCGGCGCACTGAATATTTCATATGGAGGATCAAGTGGCACCTGTATGTCACACCCCTCCCCCATCGTCCAGAGCCCCGCCCACTCCCTGACAAACAGGTTCAGCCGTGATATGGAAAGACTCACGGAGGAGTCAGCGATCAGACCCTATCGGAGCTGGTCTACGTAATACGCAGAGGTTTCTATTGTTATCCAGGACTCCGTGGGAGGGATTTCTGGGAAAATCGGGAACAGCATTGTTCTTGGGTTGAGGAAAGGCAAAGTAATTGCCCAGACATACACTTTATATAGTAGTGAAGGTCAACAATAAAAGAAGAGGAGAGTGTTAAGCTATGGATCTGTTAGAATACACCAAGGGCCATGCCTATGGCTTTGGGTTTATATTGATACTTTTAGGAGACCATTCAGAATTTCGCTACAGATGGACGCCACCAAGAGTTTCATATGAAATGACAGAATATAACGAAAGATATGGTTAGAGTAAAGCGGTGTATAGACTGGGGTGAGCAAACTTTAATTGCTGGACCACAATGGGTTCTTATATTTGACAGAGGCTGGACCAAGAGCCTGTAATGACTTGTCCCAAGTCCTTGCATCCCCGGCATTGGCTCCCCTCCACTCGCTTTCTGCCCTTATTCGTTATTTCTGGGAACAAGTGGAGGGGAGCCAGAGCATCTGGTCACCAAGGTGACAGCAGGCCGGATGAAATACACTAAAATGGCCAGATAGGTCCCATAGGCAGTAGTGTGTCCTAGACTGGTAAAGACATTGAAATGTGTGTTGTTGACTGAAGAATGAACAGTGTTCTATGGGGAGAATATGCAAGTGGCGCCCCAACTTTCCTCCATCATAGGATACAGCAACCATAGCAGGTCATTCATTAAGCACTCAATCCTGCTGGACCCTGTCTGAAACCGGATATTGTACCATCTAGCATTTGTACACAACTTTAAGGTACCCATACACATGTAGATAGCCTCTTAATGATTGGACAGTATATATCACCGATATGTAGTGCTGGGTCCTCCCTGATAGAATACTTAGTGATTTTACAGTATATATCACTGCTATGTAGTGCCGGGTCCCCCCTGATAGAATGCATAGCGATTGGAAGGTATATATCACTGATATGTAGTGTCTCTCCCTGATATATATATTATATTCCCTGATATATATTATATTACATGGTTTAGTAGAAGAAATAGCATCTGATTGTACAGAAATTGTACGGTAAGATTGTACAGTGTATGGGGGCCTTTACTGTGTTACAGAGCCAGGAAACCAATGTTCCCTATAAACATCACCAGTGGCTTGATTTTTCTAATATTCCCAGGGAAGCACATTGCTTGACTTGAATTTCTATCAGTGTCCCAATTGTACTGGTCACCCCAAACTCTTCATGAATTCACTTATCCAATACCAATATTTTGTGGTGTTAAAGCAAAGGACGCAGGTGTATAACCCCCCCTATGTCCCCTAACCTATAGGAGTGGCCTGACTGTCCTCAGACATCCGTGTCATCAGTAGTATCTAATAAGAAGACGCAGCTTAGCTGACTGTCCCTTTTTAGCCTATGCCGAGGGTGGGGGAAGAGGCTTTAACTCCCATCTCCTAGGACAGTCTTATCAGAGGAGATCAATAATGATGAGACATGGATTTCTGTACGGACCATCATTCCCCTATAATGTCCATTCTCATAGTAAGGAAATTTCCAGACCTGGCTCTGAAAGATGTTGGAGTCATTGGTATGCATGAGCTCTTCTGCTACCCACTGATGGCCACCGAGACATTCATTGGCCAAGAACATGGCGTTGTACAGTTCTTGATAATAACATGAAAACAGCCCTAATGGCGTACATTCTACAGTAGGAAGTGAAGCCAATATCTGGTGTTATCTATGAGGGACCTCTTATCACTGCAGAACACAGAAGTGTTTACACCACTTGACTTGTTCTGGATGACAGCTGAAATGAAAGCAGTAAGTAAAGAACTTCTTATAATGTTGTAGTAACAATGTTGTAAGAATGTGCTATTAGAACTTCCCCTTTGTCGTCACACATGAGGGTATGGTAACAAATCCAATATATTCAGTCCTCTACCGAGCAGTGACAAGATGTGACAAGGATCTGGGAAAGCCAGGATGTAGACATCACAAATGTATAGGAAATGATCAGGGCCTGCTGTAATACAAGGACACGGAAATTATGGAGAAATAGATGGTTCATATAGGAAACAGGTTTATAAATTATATGGAACATATACATGTAATAGTCATTTCTGAGTGTATGGATTGTTCCCAGTCAAAAGGAAGGCTTGTGCAAGGCACCCCGTATAAATAAACCCAATTTATTAATGAATTATAGTGATGGTATAATAAATTGGATTTATTCATACGGGGCGCCTTGCACGAGCCTTCCTTTTGACTGGGAACAATCCAAAATTAACCGATTACACACCGACGTGAGAACCGAGATCACCTAGAGGCAAGCAAGAGCGACCACTCCCATCTGAAGACCCCAACACAAACCCAAGGGGCCCTAAAAAAGCGTCACATCTACAAGTCTGTTGGCGCCTTGACAGGTAATCGAGCCGATACGAACAGCTAAACTGAGGAACACGATTGTGAAAGATCTAAGAAGTCACCGCCATATGGTCCCTTTTTTCTTTTTCCAAGAGCTTAAACATCTTTTTTGTGTTTTGTGCTCTCCCACTTCTCCCCTCCTATTTTGGGTTTTTTTCTGGTGTGACATATAATCTTTGAGGTAATACTCAAAGGAAGAAATGTTTCCAACTTACATCAATATACATTTCCTATACAATTGTAGATACCAGTGACAAATACAAAAAGTACTGACAATAGATGTGACTTGTACCTATAAGATGAGATCATGTGACAGCAACATGGTATGTAGATACCAATGACTGCTACAAAAATGGAACATAGATTTATAGGATGTCGTCATATACCCCACTGCCTGTTACATGTTGTTCTGTTATATGAATGGCACATATACCTATAGGATGTGATCATAGACACCAGTGACAGCTAGGTGTTGTGCTGTCCAATGAATGGTACATATACCTATAGGCAGGGCAGTTTCTTGTGTTATGCAGAATATGCATGCACATAGGTCCACGGGGACCACTGGGGCCCCCAAGCTCCTCTTCTTACTCGCCCACTCACCAGCCCCACCTTGAGCAGAACAGAGTGGTGATAGTCTCCTCCATCTGTCGGGGGGGGGGGGGGGGGGGGGGGGGGGGGGGGGGTTTAGCGGGCCCTCAAAAAGGTCTCACATAGGGCCCCCAGAAAGCTAGAAACGGCACTGCCTATATGTGAACATAGACACCAGTGAAAGCTATAAGACCTATAGACCAATAGATGCAGCAAGTATAGGAAGTGACCATATACACCACTGCCTGTTACATGTTGTGCTGTGCAATGAATGGTACATATAACTATAAGATGTGATCAGACACCAGTGACAGCTATAAGACCTATGCAATAGATGCAACAAGTATAGGAAGTGACCATATACACCACTGCCTGTTACATGTTGTGCTGTGCAATGAATGGTACATATACCTCTAAGATGTGATCAGACACCAGTGACAGCTATAAGACCTATACAATAGATGCAACATGTAAGTATAGGATATGACCACATACACCACTGCCTGTTACATGTTGTGCTGTGCAATGAATAGTACATATACCTATAGGATGTGATCATAGACACCACTGACAGCTACAAGACATCAGAGCCACAGACATCAGGGATGACTTAACTGCAGGAGAAATGACAATGTCTTGCAGCCCACTAAAGTAATGTATATGAACCTTGAGATATAACATCCTCGTCAGGGGCAAATGGCATAGATGGAGTTAACATTATAGTAAACTATAGCCCCCAACAAAGCTACAGAAGATTACCTTGGGAAAGATACAGTAACTACCCATGCTTGGGATATGCTCCTCCATAAAAAAATCTTTTACAGTGATCCCTATAGATGTTAGGAAAGCCTTGGCCTGTGTTCTTGGAAGATCTTCTTTATATAAGGTCATCATCTATCCAAGTATAACTAAACTGTCTATACCCTAGGTGCACATCCTGCGGCTCGGGGGCCGCATGCAGCCATTGTGGCATTCTTCAGCGGCCCCCCTCAGTCCTCCACTTGAGGCTCCCGAAACCTTACTGTTCATGCATAGGAACTCATATTGCATCACATAACCTCTGAATCAAAATGTGCATCACCATACTACAGTGTTACCCGATGCTTGAAGTAGAATTTAAAATAAGTTTTGTTATTTAAAAATGAAAAATTACGTCTTCTAGCTATACCTGCTCTCATTTCTTATTCATTATAAAATGCTTATACAAGTCAGTATAGATTGAAAAAGTTATGTACGGCCCTTTAGTGATGCTGAGGGCCGCACTTGTGGCCCTCCATATCAACCCAGTTGCCCACCACTGGTCTATACCTAGAAGCAACGAATAGTCAGTACACACTTTGATTGGCTCAAAGATTGTTGGAGTCTACACATGCTACCCTCTATACATGCTAACTACGCAGAAATCTGAGCATTTCTAAGGTTTTTGTTTAGGACAAATACTAGAATTTAGTGTGGACTTTCCCTGATCTGAATAAAATCAAGCATCTCCAGGATATTCCAGAAATACCATAGAGGCACCACCTTACAACTTTGTATTGGTGAAGGATGGCACAAGGCACCTTCAGAGGTCACAATGGGCCACTACGGCGTTGTGTCCTCAATGATTTGGCTGATGAGGGATGAATTAATGTGTATCCAGCATGAGCCCAATGTCTTCCCATCCCAAATGTCACTCCCAATCTACACAGATTATATAGGATTCATGGCTTTTAAAAAGACTTTCTCTTTTATTTGTCCACCCCCCCCCCCCCCCCCCCCCCCCCCTCGTAGTATCATCATTATAGTAAACCCCCCTCCCATGCAGTCATTTAGTTACTGCTCCACTGCACCTGGCTAGAAGTTTCTGAGAACAATGAAAATGTTTATAAACAGAAAAACACCTTCATTAAAATAATTATTTTTAATATCTTTCTGTGAACATGTATTATCCAGAAACTTTTCTTTTAATTTAATCCCAAACCCATTGGGATCGCTCCTTACCAGCCTAAAGGTAGGTAAGTAGGTTCTTTAGTAGGGTGCCAATCAATACAAATGTAATCTTTCTGCATGAGATGTCTGATAACATACACAAACAATGTGCACACATTCACCTCCATCTACAAAGTCAGGTATTCAACTTTCTGCAAACTTACAGCAGCGCATATCAGGAACACAACGCAGCTGACCATGGTATTAATGGATAAAATACAGGATATGAGTTGCAGAATATATTCTCTAACTTGTGAAGCTATATTGACCCTACAAGAACAGATATCGGAGGTCAGTAGTAAAGGTGACCACACATACTATAATCGTCCACAAATCTGCATGTGTATGGCCAGCTTTAGCATCAGGCATACACAATGCTACAGACATTTACAGTATGTACAGCACACCTTACCAGGTGACAACAGCCACAGGGAAGAGAAGATGTAGCCCATCATCTGTTGTCACCTTCACCCATCTTCTGTTGACCCCCCCCTCCCACGTATGCTGTGTGTGAAGTAGACCTCCAATCTCTTGTGCTTTCTTTATCATAGTCATTGTTACTTGTTTTGTACAAATCGCCATTAAAAGAGGAAATGTACTTAAAAAGGGAACTGAAGTCTACAGAGGGCGTCCAAACTTTCAATAAATACATTGTGCACAGTAAAGTGAGAGGAATAGGCAGCAAGTGCGAATAATAAGCAATAGGCTGGAGGCCAGGTGTCACTGACTGACATATGCGGTACACATCGTACTTCTGATGAGCGTACCCTGTAGACAACTACAAGCCCCAGCATGTTATGACAGCTGCTAGGATAGCCCCAGCTCTTAGTGTAGGTCATGGAGTTATAGATATATTATTATTATCATTTATTTATATAGCACCAACATGTTATGCAGCGTTGTACAATAAAGATCTACAAAAAGCAGAGTGATTAGTCACAAGGGACCCCACGGACTTGTAATGACAGTGCCAAGCCCAGGACGGTCATGTTTATCCTTCCTTCTCTACTGACGTGGACCAAACCTGTCCAGATCACATTTCAGGAAGTGTGCATGGCTGCTCCTGGCTAATGACTCACCCAGGAATGAAGGATAACGATGACAGCCCGGTCTTATCCCTATCCTGACATAGAAACAGATGAGGAGAACATGGCTATGGACCGGCTGGATCCAGCAAGTGTTTAGCTGCAGCAAGCCGCACACAGGGCTTCCTGGGTGGAAGTTGTCACCTGCATGTGGTCTGCAGATCCCTGACACCTGCTTGTGTGTGGGTCACTCAGCACTCCTCCTGTCTGCTGGTCAGGGACTGACAAACAATTTAACCCCATCCTTCCCAGTGCCATAGCAGCTCTGTTGTCTCACTGCTGGGACTTGTAGTTCCTTCTCAGGTGGAGGGAAGTGGCTCGCCCTGCTCTACCACAACCCCCTAGGTGGGATGAATAAGCAGACCCACAGCCCGGCCTGCCCCCCTCACCTTGTCCCCTTCTCCCGGGCCGCACAGCTCGGGGGTGCCGCTCATGTCGCTCCTTCGGGTGTCTCAGGTGCGCCGGTCAGTGCTGGGAGTTCCACTTCCTAATCCTCCAGGTAACCCCGGGCTGAGGGAAGCGTCCACAACACACAACCTCCTCCCCCTCCTTCTCCCGGATCCGCCTTCCCGGCATCCACCGCGGCCGGCCGTGCGAGATAGAAGGGGAAAGCGCTGCGCAGGCGAAGGCGGAAGTGGAGTAGGAAGAGGGCGGAAGAGGGGCAGCTGTCAGAAGCGCTTGCCAGTCTCCAGGTCACATGACATTGGGGTGACGACACTTCCGCGTACCTGGAGTTGAATCGTTACCTTTTTTGAACGAGTTTGTTAAACATTAACGTGTAAAGCTGTGGCATATGTATACCTGAGGGAGTATATTCTGTTATGGAAAATGTGTTATTTAAAATAAATAAAGTTACAGAAATAATAGTTGCTGTTATGTTTGTGGAAAAGAGAATGACGTGATATCCGGAATGTCTTCCCCGTGGCAGAGTAGTAGACCGGAAGTGACGCAATGGCAGGGCCGGTATGATGTCTGTGCTCGGTGTAGGCTGCTGGTAAGAGAGCAGGTTCGGTGGACGGAGAGACAATGCGGTAAGTACGAGACGGAGCCCGGCGATGTCAGGCGGCTCGATGGGGGCGGGGCCCTGTCCGACTCTAATGCCGACTGCTGGCTTGGCTTGACAACCTGTGGAGCTTCAAGTCCCAGCACAGCCTGTCAGCTTCTGGACGACTCTAGCTGGCTTTGTTATGGGGTCACCAGTGTGAAGGACGGGGATGGCTCAGCTGTGTCATGACCGGGAGATTATTATGGGGGACATGGACCTGACTGGTCCCTGATAAATAAGGACCTGACCATTCTATAGCTGGGCTGGCCACTACTACATATTTCATTACCTGGAGATCAGCTACGAGGCAAGTTGGATGTAGTGTGGTCAGCTTCTGTGACCCCAGCTTTTGATATGTTTGTGTGGTCAAAGCTCTCCTTTCCTAACAGAGAACATGGCACCCAAGGAGACTTTAGCTTCTCCCTCACTGATTTTAGTCCTGTAGTGATGGGGACATTTAAGGGTAACACCAATATACATACAGGGCACAAGGTTATCTTTTTAGGACGGGGGAGCAGAAAAACCCCCAAAAAGATTATGACAATACTGCATGACTTTAGCTTTAGAACAGTGATTCTTAACTGCTTGTATGTAGTTTGGATTTTGAGATTTTATGTAAAAGAAAAATGTTAAAATATTCCTAAAACTATTACTGCCTGTTACTATGCTTTATACACCATAACTGTCGCTATAGTAGTAAAAGTATAATATAGTTTAGCTTTCTTAGTTTTGTTTCCTGTTTTTATTTAAAGGTCGGTTACATGTGATGGAGATCAGTAAGGAAGATAAACTTCAAGACAGGTGAGTAAACAGTAATACTTTTTAGAAACTGACCGTTGGAGAGAAACTTATTATAGGCGATCAGAAAGAATTCAGTAGGATCATAACCCTCAACGGAATCCCCACTTCAGGAAATGTGATCATTGTCACAATTAAGTGCTGATCAGGATAATTGACAGTGTGTGCTTGCCGAATGATGGAAGTCAACAGTTTCTTTAAGGCCTTGGCTTCACTGCGCTAAAATCCCTTCATTGTACACAGCCATTTTAGCACAGTGCGCAAGATGCTTGTCTCCACAGCCCATCATAGCCCCCAACCTTTCACTGCATCTTGAAATTGGGTTAACTTAGGAAGGAGGGGGTGTTACTCTCCTTTCCTGAGGGCTTGTCCCCACCTTAGCGATTATAATCACGGCATGGAGATCGGGGATATCACTTTGACCTGGAAAACACCAACCCGGCCTGATAGCGCCCATCAAATCTTTTAATTAAGATGTGGTTTTTAACGTGTCCATTCATGTCTATGGCCATGATCGGGGCATTCGTACATGACCGCACCGTGGTCAACTGCAGCTATGGGGAGGAGCCCCATACAATTCATGGGCGCAATCTCTGTGATTATAATCACATAAGTAGAGACCATAAGCCCTTAGTTAGCCTGCTAATAAATAGAAGGGAGGTAAATCTCCTGACCCCAGAAGTATCACTCCACCTCAGTACTGTCTTGTTACGAATACCGGAAGGGACACCACTTCTTGTCATTTTCCTTTTAATCATCAAGGGAAAAGGTATGAGTCAGACTGACAAAGAACCAACGTGCCCAGGCAATGCCTTGGTTAACGCTAGTGTGCTTGTTGCTAGTAAATAAAACGCCACATTACCTAATTGCGCTGCTTGTACCTCCCATACTAGTGTATAGGAAATGCTTGTGCTGCAGTGTGTTATACGTTTACTGACTGTTTACTATTTGTGTACCATTTGGTAATGCTAGTGCTCTGCGGTAACAGCAATAAAATGCAGCTAATGTGAAATGATTCTTTTTTTAAATGCTCTGATCTCCACCTATGATGTAATAGGGGTACGTGGACACCTAACATATACTGCTAGTGGTAAGTGGATAATGTGTAGAGCAAATACAGTACTTTGAAAGCCTGTTCTCCTGTCCATGCGTTCATACATTTGAAGCTATAATTTACTTCTTTTGAACAATAATCCTAGAATTATATAATGTATTCAGTTAGTTTATATAATGACAAAGTTCACCAGTTGGGTTTTCTTGTACAGCAAAGTCAGTCTAGCATATGCTGATAAGAAGGAAAGGCACATGATGACCTCATCAGTTTGTATTTTGCCCATTCAGCGTTCTTGGAAGTGACAAAGCTGTAACAGAGAAAGTGATGTCACCATACTGGTTGCCATCTGGCAAAGGTGTACACAGAACAGATGACATTTACTTTCACTATTAAAGTGATTGGTTTGGCTGAATGTTCAGTTTCCTGATACAAAGGGCAAAGGCTGGTCACTAACTAATGTGTCTGCTTCCAATGACTGGAAGTCTTCAGATTAAAAATATATTGAAGTTAGTTGATTGTTGAAAGTTTTGCTGCAGATCTAACAAGCTCTATGTGCTAAAAGCTGGTAAGTTATTATTATTATCTTGTACTTATATAGCGCCGATATATTACGCAGCGCTTTACAGAGCATATATAGTCATATCACTAACTGTCAGAGGAGCTCACAATCTAATGTACCTAACACATGTAACTAACATAGGAGAATCTTTATTTGGGGAAGCCAATTAACCTACTGCATGTCTTTGGAGTGTGGGAGGAAACCCATGCAGACATGAGGAGAACATGCAAACTACTTGCCCAAGCCGGGAATTGAACCTAGGATTCTAGTGGTCAGAGTGCTAACCACCTGAGCCACTATGCTCAGGTGGTTAACTTGAATCAATAGGAAGTTTATTCCCCTAAAATTTTAGGTTGGCTTTTCTATATATTTTTTTATTTATATTTGTCATTTATTGTGTGGCGGGGGGATTGGTTTCGGTGGGTGCTAAGAAATCGGACTGCACTAGCATAAGTCTTATGTTCTGTTAGTACCAAACTTGAATAGGTTTTTAACCTCCTGAGCGTTTCGCCCTTGGCACGGTTTTTTCATTACCGTGCCACGGGCAATCGCGGTGGAGCACAATATGCGAGTTAACTCGGGCTGAACGCTCAGAAGGTTAAGCCAATCATACACAGGTCGAATTTTCATTTGATTTCCTAATGATTGACCGCTGTGCACATTTGCATCTATCGTTTGTGAATCAAATTCAGCCCACCTTGAGAGATCAATCTCGCTTCAACAAAATATCAATCCAACAGGATACCGACACTTCAGTATTTCCCTGTTTGATCGAAGTGTCAGCCAGGGATCGATTCCCTAAGGTGGTGTGCATCAATTCCCTGAATGGTTGTCGATTTTTGTGTAAGCACATTGTGATCGTTAGGTGGGGAATTGGGTCATGTATACCTAGCTTTATTCTTATTTGGTCATTCAGGGCTTCAATCATGTGACATGTGCCTGTTGGATTTCTCCAGTTAAATTGCTAGTGAGCATGGCTGTCCCAAAGGTATAGTCATATGCAGGTTTTTAATTCAAACCTTGGTATCTATAAATTACTTTTCCCATTATTAACCCATTATCTTCCATTTTCCTATCTATAGGACAGCTATATATATAGGTCTGTATCTGTTACGCCTAATTAATTTGGAAGATACAGGGTTAACCCATTATCTCCCAAATGAATTTGGCATAACAGATACAGACCTATAGATGGGTGCACATAACTTTTTAAGTGAGCTGCTCAGATAAGTACCAGGAGATGGTGTTTGGTACTCACCCCATATGTATGTGGTCTTCCTCACTGTCTCTCTCATTGTGCTCTCTATCAGCCTCCTGCATGGTAGATTCTGCTGCAGATGGACCTCCCTGTTCCTGATTGATCCTCTGATTAGCTGTCTCACAGGTCACCAGCTGGCTTTGGGTCAAATACAACACGTTTGAACCCCCAGATCTCATACCTCAGTAGTACAACCCTGAAATGTTCTGGCTTAGTAACTTACCCCTGAGACTACCAGCAGTCCAAACGTCAACCTTTCATAGTCATATTTCAGCTGTCACACAGTGCTTTTTTTCTTGTCAGATTTTACCCTTACATATGTCTACTCTGACTTTCATCCCCCAGATCTCCAACATTCTTACAAGTCCAATCTTTTTCTTTTTTACACTCCCCTAACCCCTTCACACCCCTACCTGCAACCTTTCATAGTTATTCAGATTTCCCTGCGGTTTGCCAAGTGACATAAATTGTATACATTTACATTTAGCTGTGTCCACCCAGACACGGAGCGCCTCCAAGTTGTTAGTACGCATAGGAGCTTTGGAACAATAATGCCGGTACGCAGAGCTAGGTTTTGGTACCTTTTGAGTACCATAGTACTACTTAAGCCCCCCATACACCACATACAATTACCATGCAACTTCTGTACAACCAACTTTTCTTCTACCAAAACCATGTAATATGAAGACCTTTCTACACCTTCCAATCACTATGTATTCTATCAGGGAGGTCACTATACTACATAGTTGTTGGTAGGTCTCATGAAAGTTGTATGGAGGAATCTGAAGGTGTATGGGGGGCTTTATGTGCACCCCTGCCTATAGATATATAGCTGTCCTATATAATGATTATCCTAGTTCATATGTTTTCAACCATTAGTCTGAGTAGCTTATACCAAATCTACATAGAAAATACAAATGATTAGGAATGGTATATTAATGTCGTATGTTTCATTTTTGCTGAATGTCAGAGCCATAATATGTCTGTCTGTCTTCTCCTTCACAGCAGTATCTGTCTCTGGATGTTCATCTGGCTGTGACCACTAAAACAACGCTACCATGAGGATGACCGGACAGTTCCGCAGTTATGTGTGGGATCCAGTCTTGATAATCTCCCAGATAGTGTTGATGCAGTTCATCTACTACACCTCACTAGGCCTTTGGATCGCCGCAGTGGACTTGCTGATTCACTATAGCCCTTCACTTGACCAGATATTTAGTCATGAGAGCTTGGGATTTTCTTCTATACATGGGAGAGTCTCTATGATGGCTTTCATTATGAACTCCTTAACATGCGCTCTGGGCCTTTTGTACTTTATCCGCAGAGGAAAGCAGTGCTTGGATTTTACTGTGACTGTTCACCTTTTTCATCTCTTCGGATGCTGGATTTATAACGCCCAGCTGCCCAGCACAATCACATGGTGGCTACTGAACGTTGTCTGCATTGGCTTAATGGCAGTAATTGGGGAGTATCTCTGCCTGCGGACTGAGCTCAATGAGATTCCTCTTAATACCAACCCCAAATCTAATGTGTAGACTGATCTCTGCATACCTCTTCATTGACACTTCAGTATTTCTTCTCCACACTGTTAGATTTCCTAATGGTTCCTGGAGTCTGTGTGAAACCAGTTCTGTTGTAAAGTCTACAAGGTACAGAACATACGAGTATACATGCTTTCAGTATGCAGTATGCATATTCATTACTACAATCCTCCACATATGCACACATACACTTTTTTACATGGCAATAGCTACTGACATCATGGGTTCATCCCTGGTGCTTTCATTAAAAGGATATTACCGTAGGTTAGGGAAGGGGAGGACATTTTAGTCACCTAAAGGTAGTTCAATGCTCGTTTTAGAAAATCTCTACGTGATAGAACAATTTTTTTGCACATTTCAGCATCATTATGTTGTATCAGAGTGCAGGTTTAGTGTAGACAACATTTTCACAGTTTGATCGCAATTTGAAACAAGATGTACACTGTGAATAGCATTGTATGGCCTTGGATAGCTTAATTATTTTTTTTTATTTTACAACTATTCAGACACTTAGAAAGATTGCAGGCTGGGGCGATTGCAGCTTTTATCATTAAAGTGTTTTTATATTTTATCATCTCAGGTGTTAAACTTTAATACAATCCTAGGGGCTGTCATTAATGTAAGTGCCAGGTTGTTATGTGTACTATACTATACTATTCAGACTGAAACAAAGTATTTAATGGCTCATCATTGATGTCCGATAATAATGATAATCTAGAAAACTGCATCAATGACCCTCAAGCATGTGACATTTTATGCATGTATTGTGCAAGCAACCATCCTGGTGTCTTTCTGAATGTGCCTAAAGGCCCCCACACATGCACCGAGTGGAGGCCGACAGAGCTGCTAAAATCAGATCTGGAAAGCAGCGTGATGATGTCATCACGCTGCAGTCCCGAGCTGACAGCATCGGTGGGCACCCTTTGTGTGCCGGGCGTTAGCTTCAATGAAGATGCCGGTTTTCATTGAAGTTAATGGCATCGGGCATGTCCGTTCTCTGGCTGGCCGAGCTGTGGATCAGTCGCCCCATGTGGGCACCCCGGATCGGCGCCTGAGCGCGCATGCCCATCGGTTGGCGGCAAAATTGGCCACTGATCGGTGGGTGTATGGCAGGCTTAAGGGCCCCCAATACACCTTTTAAATTTCTCTGTCAGATTTCCTTTAGATCTTTTTGTTTTACCAAAACCATGTAATATGAGGGACTTTCTAAACAATCAAGTCTACCTGTGTTCAATTGCAGAGGACCCGGCACTACATAGTTGTTGGTAGATCTAAAGTATATTTGACAGAAATCTCAAGGTGTATGGCCAGCTTTAGTGTGGAGATGCACAACTAAGATTAGTGATCAATAGATAAACAGTTGGCACAAATGGTTTGTTATGGTGCGATCATCTTGGAGGAACTGCTACTACTTAATCCTAATGTGTAGCAGATTTTTCCATGCGCACCACCAATCTCAGTAGCACAGCGAGGGCTCTTTTACACTGTGCACCTTTTGAAATATTTGTAATTTTCTAATGCACTTGTTGGATGTGACCCAAACAGAACTTTTGGGGTGCTGTTAACTTAATGGCACCACAAATTATGCAACCAGACGACCTATGTGCTGTCAAGATTTTTGAAAAATGAGCTCTTAAGCTACTATAGATTGTGCAAAGGGGTACCCTGGTCCGCTTTTCTATATAACATGCTTTGATCGCCTGCTTCTCTTGTGGTTTTGGCTAGGTCTACAGAACGCTTAGTGTAGTGCAGACACCCCACTATATAGTCTATAGTGGCGCATCATGACCCATGTCAGCGGACAGCACGGCATATGTGTTGGATCCA
>CM070035.1:138867180-138877244 GCA_036250615.1 Ptychadena robeensis | reverse complement strand
CAGCTCAGCCCCAGCTTTGCCTGGAGACCAGCGGTCTCTATGCAAAGAATCGGACATCGGCCGTATTTACGGTCATGTCTGATATGGCTGTTTTCCGCTCGAAAACAGCAATAGCGGCATATTATATGGGCCAGAAAGATGGCCGTGAGCACGCACGGTGTTAGAAGCGGCCATTGATCTGCAGGTCTGTACCCTGCTTTAGGGGTGGCCAGCTCCAGGGGACTTGACTTGGCCAGGGACAAGTAGTTAAAACCCGCTCATAAGATAAAGAGGATAAGAAGATACCAGAACCATCCAGCAGAGGGAGCAGGGAAACAGGAGCCCAATCAAGTACCGTCATTACTACCATCAGAAGAAGCAGATGATCTTCAATAGGTCAGTGTCCTCTAAGTTTTGGGAGCAAAAGAAAAGGGAGAGGGTACATCTGCAGTTACAAATGGCTGGGTGACACTGCAATCTGTGACAGAAAATTATCTCCACAAGTGAATTCCAGAAGGAGCACATGATCTATATAATCATTTTTATTGGTATTCCTGATTGGCTAATCCTATTTTAGCCTACACAGCAAGCAGAATCAGGGAAAATCAACTGACCAAAAAGCAGATGGACCTCCCTGTTTCTGATTGAGCCTCCGATTAGCTGTCTCCATCCACTGTCCACAGTCAAACAGTGCTTTTCTCTTGTCAGATTTTACTCTTAGACCCTAACTCCACGTCCGCTATTGGATCCGCTGGGTTCCGTCAAGCCTCCACCAGCCCCTGGACCAGCAAATGCGGTGCTCTAACAAGCTGTGGAGACAGCCCTGTCATAGCCCCATTGTCGTCAACGCAGGGATTTTAGCGGACATGGAGCTAGGGCCTTACATATGCCTACTCCCTGACTTTCAATCCCCAGATCTCTAACACCCTTAGAAGTCCAGTCTTATTTTGGATTAGTAATTTACATTCCCAATTTGACACCCCTAACTACAATTTTTCATAGCAATTAATGTTTCCCTGTGGTTATTCAAGTGCCATAAATTATATACATTTAACAATAGAAACTGAAAACAATTTGGCAATTTCAAAAATGTTACCTATTTCACAATCTCACTAGTGAGCACTAGCCGTCAGAGTAGCAGCACATCACACTCACATTGGGGAGGAGGAGAAGGGGGGCCGGAGGGGGATGCTGCGAGTATCTCCTTTCTTGCTATAACGCAGTGCGGGGAGCACGGGCCACAGGGGGAGCAAAACTATTCCAGGGGGCTGTGGGCCCTCATTCCTAACCAGTGTTTGAATGGGGGGGGGGGGCTCTTTAATGTTCCTAAATAGAAAAGGGGGGCCCTGCAAGGAAAGTTTGGGAACCACTGGTATAGGGGAACTGTGTATATATGACTATGATATGAGAGCTGTGTATATATGACTATGATATAGGGGAGCTGTGTATATATGACTGATATAGGGGAGCTGTGTATATATGACTATGATATGGGGATCTATGAGTATATGACTATTATATGGGGGAGCTGTGTATATATATATTACTATAATATGGGAAATGATCATTTGATTAATATTTTTTTCTGGGTGTGTATTTGCAGGGATGGGAGCACCAGAGGGGGTGCTCGCTCTGACCCTGCCTGCAGAATTTATTGCCAACACGTGGCAGTATTATACTAAGCATTTTATAATATATATGTGTTTGTTAAGGTGCCAAATGCATTTTAATGGACACGTTAACATGTCCATACATGAGTCGCGTTGCATCAGTGTGGAGATGAATGCAACCGTCAGTACGCATCCATAATATATATATATAGATGCATTAAAGATGCATTGAACCCAGTTGAGACTAGGCCTCAGTGTCTGAAGGTGCCCTAAAAGAGTACTGGAGGCTAAACATGGCGTTCTGGAGGTCAGTATACACATATAACACTACATTACACTTAGGGTCCACTATGTTTTGCCATGATGGGACACACGCAGATCTCGGGCACATGCCCATTTATAGGGAATAGGTCACGAACAGAAGACGCAGTCACTACTATTTTGTCACGTCCATGCTTTTCCTTCCGCTAGTTGGTCACAATATCCCCTTGTTTGTGAAGTTAACTTCATATTATAGATTCCCCAATATTATTTATCCCTTTATTATATTTGAAGTTTTAGTCATGTTCAAGGTAAACTCTGATTTCGTTTTTTGAATTTTTTATCCTTCAGACTCTTTAATATCTTGGTCAGGGATTGTGCAGAAGCCCCTCTTCAATAAGCTGTGAAGGTCATTTCATTTAGTGTTCAATTTTCCTAAACATTTTTAGAATTCTCAATAGATTATTAAATGGATTTACAGTAAAGAGGCTGGTCACCGACCTAAAGATTGTCAGTTTATAACAACCTTTTGGTCTGAGTATCAGTAATATATCATTATCTATGGTGAAACAAAGATGGACAAAAATAATAACAGCGACCTGGCGGACGCCACATTGGGGGTTTTCGGGCTGCTGTCCGATAGGACCTCTATGGGGTCCTTAATTAGACGACCTGGCGGACGCCTGCCCTATTTTGCAGAAGATCACAGGAAGTATTTTCTGCCGCGGCTGCGGGAGCGCACTGTTGGTTCCCAAGCTGAAAGCAGCTCAAGAACCAACAGTGTCAATTTAGCCTCACTCATACACCCATATCCACTCTCACCCCTACCCAGTTTAGGGGCTCTTTTCTTGTATCCTCCTAAACATTTATTATTTGTAAGTTACTAATTTGGATCCTCTAGCCCAGTGGTGGGCAACCGAGTAGATATGGAGGGCCACAAGTGCAGCCATCAGCATCACTATAGGGCCGCACATAACATTCTCAATCTATACTGACTTGTATAAGCATTTTATAATGAAAATGACAGCAGTCAGAGCTAGAAGACATTATTCATTTTTAAATAAAAAAACTTGTTTTAAATGATACTTCAAGCATTAGGGAACACTGTTGTATGATAATATACATTTTGTATCATATACATCTTCAAAGGTTATGTGCCTCATAGATATCATCCGAGCCTTTGATGATTATTATAGGACACATAACTTTGATTCAATGATTATGTGCCCCTATTCTGAGTTTATGTGCCGCAATATATATTATGCAATCATCCCCCGTTCATTGGTGGAATAGTAGGAGCATAGGCACTCACCAGTCTGCTGATCCCCCGCCAACACTAGAGGAGAGGGACTTGCACAGGCACCATCTGGGTTACTGGCTTTTACGAACACCTATCATGTAAGTTTACCGGTTTACCGCCTCTTCTTCTCTTCCCACACTTACAAGTTACCGGGTGACAAGTGAGTTCCTATGCTCTATGCAATAACAGTTTGGTTTCAGGGGTCGCAAGTGGAGGTCGAGGGGAGGCCGTCAAATAATGCCCAAAGGGTACCTGGGCTCTAGCCTTATTACATTGAGTTTTTATTAGTTATGTTCAGTGGTTTGTTTTCCATTGGTCATATACTAATGATTTTGTGACTTAAGCTAGCCATACACGTGTCGGATTCCATGGCCAGTCGATCACCCATCCGATCGATTTCGGCGATTCTGCCGGGAATCGCAGGTGTGATCAATTGGCCAATTAAGAGTATCCATCGCTGCATACCACCTTGTCCAACGGATTCCGGGACGATTCCGTGTCCGATTGTCCACCTCACAAATGGCAACTCCCCCTGATCTGTGCAGAATCGGATCAGAAAGACCAACATGTTGGTTCTCTGTCGGATCCGATTCTGGGGCCCTGAACGATCGGACCTGATCGATCCGACAAGGTGGGCTGCATGCGATTCCGGCACGATCGTTTCGCGTGCACGCGCCCGGAATCGATCGTGCCGGAATCCGGTGGGAATCCGACACGTGTATGGGGGCCTTTATATTGTTAATTTACTGTTGTAAATGTAATCTCACTATCTGTTTTTTTGTGTGTATTAGACACTTATTGTATATGTTGTTGTGCATTTAAAAATGCCATAAAATTACATTCTAAAAATCTAAAATAAATTCCCATAGTCTATTGTACTACTGTATGTAAATCTTTACCATATATTCTATATCCACTTTTTTATGTGTGATTTTTATGTTAAATATTAGTTAAAAAAAGTAGTGGTTATATTTAGCAATTAGCAAAATTATTTTGGATTCTACACATTTTTATACATCCAATATGGTGTGTATGTGTGCTTACTATCTATACTTTTAACCTCAGTTTTACTATTAATTATTTTTACTACATGATTATCTATTCTAAAGTATTTCATTTGTTTTTTTTATCTTATTCTATCTTACTTTTATTTTCTCCTATCCTATCTTTCCCACATAATTTATAATTATGTATGACAATTGAAACAAAATGATTTAATTAGGAGCCAATTCATTAATATTCACTTACAAAGTCTCTATCTGTGTGTCTGATGAAACAATAGACATTAAAATGGGAGTTCCCATTAAAATTGTGACCTTCTCCAACCCCATAATAGCCACCAGTCACACACCTTGGTGTTATTTGGGAATTAGTCATAATACTAATTATCAGTTTCGGGTGATTGTAAACACTGTTTATAATTTTATTCTATATACTGGTGTGTGTGGGGGGTACACATACTTTTTTGTGGAACACACTTCTAGCACACTTCCTGATAATTGTATTTACCTTGCTATATTAGTATATCCTAATGGCATGTATATATTGTATGTGTATGTTCCTATTCTTCTATGAAATACTATAGTACATTATACTACTTTATGGTATTCAATATCACATATTCTAGATTTAAATTTTATTTCTATTCGTCTCTGTGTGCAAACATTAGTTGTTAAAAATAAAATTCATCTTGTGGCCTCATCCACCCCAGAATAGCCCCTCAGTGACATTTCTTGCTGTTACCTTTAAACCCTGCCTCAAGAGGTAGCGACCTGGTGTTCCCCTTCACAATACCATCATGGGTATTGTGAAGAATGAGTGGGTTCACTTAGACAACGCCCTTAGAGGAGGTACAGTGGGTCCACACCCGGGGCGCTGTCAGATGAGAGAAGCGGCCACGGCCGGATCTCCCACCTGAACTGTACAATTGCTTATGCCAGCAGAGCCCAGAGCCCTTCTGATATACACAATGAAGAAAGAGATAGATGAACTGCCATCTAGCTCTCTCCGTGCAGGAGAGGGAGAGGAGAGACCCTGCAGCCCCCCTCCTCCCGATCAGTGTGAGTACTGCTGCTAGTGACATCTACTGGCTGAATTTGATATTGCATTAATTTAATCCAATGCATTTACCCAATTGATTTGAACACATATATTACATTTTTTATCTGGTTGTCCTGCTCTAAAAACTGGAGGTGTCTTATGATCCAGTGTGTCTTATAGTCCGAAAAATACGGTAAACTGTACCAGCCAGCTGTCTGTGTGAATACAACTGCACATTCTCTAGGCCAAGGTATATACTGTGTGTTTTATAATTATGACCAAAAATTTATACCAAATGATTAAATGTTCTTAATGTACCAGTGTAGGTTTTGGTGATTTTATTTTTCAGAATAGACTTTTTTTTTTAAATCACTATCCGCATTATTAACAAGTTACAAAATGGAAACATCGTCATAATACTTGTGCATCGATACAAAAATGTAAAAAGCATGAAAATGACATTCTATACCCATAATTAACCTCTAGCTAAGTATATCCAAAATATCTAGAAATATTTGAAGTACATGAGATGTTTAGTCGGTGATACTTAAAGGTACATTTGTACATTCAAAGTGTTTACCGTAACAAAAAAAGAAAAATAAAGATATTGCTCGCTGGTCTAATGCTACGTACAACAGATAAATAAGCAACAATGAGATTTTCAAAAAAATGTAGCCAACAAACTGTGCAAACAAATATAATCTACATTCTATGCAAATACCCTGACTATATATAAATAGATTATTGTGCTCTGCTATTTCACTTCAGTGCAGAAACAATGTTTTCACACAAACCGTTTTTCGTTTATTTGTATGGAGGCTGATATTAGCACTTGCTTTCCAAAAATTGTACTGTGTTATGTAGTGACTTTAACATACTGAGAAAGACATTATAATAGTAAAAATATGACTGCCACGCTGGCACTGGTGGCATAGGACATTGTTTGATAACACTGACTCGGAAAATGGCGGAACAAAAATAATAAAAAAAAGTGACCGGCCAATCAATACAGGGGATATGGCTTTCATTAGATGGATACTATTGCTTGATATGCCAGTCCACAAGATTTCCCTTATTTGTGGACTCTTGTGGGCTGAATTGTTCCCTGCTGCAGAAGAGAAATCTTCCTGATAGGGTTCACTGATGCCTATAAAGCGTATAAATCAGGTGAAATTACCAAAAAGGAATTTTAAAAATCCTTCACAGCCCTGGAAGGTGAAATATCACATTTTGGTATACTGGGTAGCTGCCATTGTTCAAAGAGGGAAATGGGATTTAAATAGTATGTTTAATAAAAGCCCCGTATTTATCCTAGTTACCTTGTAAGCATGGTAGGCAATTTTAAGGTAAAGTGCACCAATGCGATAACACAAATGTGATGGGTTTTTTTCAATGCCGGTAGTTATAAATTGATTCCTTAAACCTCTTTCCTAAAGATTTTGTAATGTATTTTATAAATGCAGGAGGGAAATGAAAACATTTAAAACAGTATATTTACTACTTTTTTGTTTTAGTTATCCTAAGGGTATGTCTCCACTGTGTTGTGTGCTCCATCGGGACCCCCTACTTTAGACGACATACACATTACCTGCCGGACGGACCCTCCAGGCAGGTAATGTGTATGTGCTCTGTTGGGACCCCATCAAGCATTGCACTTAACGTAAGGGGTCCCGACTGAGCACACAATGCAGAGATAACATAGCCTTAGCTCTCATTCACATGTGCGGTTTGAGGGTGGCTGAAGTCACCCCTTCAGTCACTATGAGCGATGGTTGCACATATTATGCAGATGTTCAGGAGACAGCTCTCACATGTTGACACCCGCCCCCATGTTATCGGGCTACCCAAAAACCATCTGGTGAATGCCTCCTTCCCTGGGCAGCTGCGGTAGAGTCGATTGGCAACTGCATGTGTGAATGGGACCTTATCCTTGCGATCAGCTTTGGGTCATTAGGCAGAATAAAAGGTTGCAAATCTAAATCTGTCTTGGTAGGTCCCCTTAAATAAAAACTGGTCTGCTGTTATGGCTGCCAAGTTTTTTAAGTGTCAGTGAAAAAGCAGGGTACAGAAGCAATGTACCCTGCAGCAGCATGATGACGTCATCACGCTGCTGTCAGATATCAGAGGTGCCCGGGAGAGACCCCCGGCTTAGCCGAGCTTTGCCTGGAGACCAGCGGTCTCTAGGCAAAGCATTGGACATCGGCTGTATTTACGGTCATGTCCGATATCGCTGTTTTCAGCGATGGGGGCATAATACATGGGTCAGATAGAAGGCCGCGAGCGCGCACGGCGCTCGAAACGCCATAGATTTGACTCATATCTTCACGTCTGTACCCTGCTTAAGTTTTTAAGTGCACTGCAGAACACTTCCTATATTTCAGTCAGTTTGGCTAATTTTAAATAAATGAAGGAAAAGTACCAATTGTCCTTCTGATGTAGCTAATACACTTTGACAGGCAGGGTGAAGGTTTTAGTGCCTTGTGATGGTAAGAATAGGTGAGAGTAATTTGCTGGATGTACACATCATAGGTAAACATAAGGAAGGCAGAATCAATGTTTGAGATGTGACATCTAAGGAAGTTGTATAACACAAATATAAAACTAGAAGCACCCTGTAAAAGAACAGGAATACATATTGTACCAGTCACACACAACAGTCTTTTTTTGTAGACCTTGGCCACTGCCAGTATCTGTTGAACATCGTATCCTCTACCATACCCTGTAATTACAGGACTCACAAGACTCTATAAAACTCTTATGTCCTGCAGCAACTTAGAAGCAAGTGGGTGGAACCACAGGGCACAGAACATAGCTTGACATGGGTGGCACTACATTACCAAAATACTGGGCATAGGAAACCACATACAACAGCGGAACATATTCTTCCACTTTTATAAGGTGTCTCTGGTTTTACATTCTTAGAAAATGTACTAGTACTGACACCGTATGATTCCTTTGCACCATTTACATTCATTTTAAATGCTAAAATAGTAAAAGTCTGATCAGTTGCCATAACAAAACAGGTACATTCTTTTCTTCAAGGCATATAAGTAACAGAAATAAACTTTTGCAAACCATTACCAGATTGTATGTATTGTAAATACTCTGCTTTCAATTCAGTAAAAGTGTCTATACATGTTGTGTAAGAAACAATGATTTAGATAAGCACCTACTAATGAAAAAAGTATTCCTGCTAGATTCATTTGACGTGTCCCATGAATAATGTTCCCTTTATTGATTGGCTTTTTCAATGAAACCCAGAACTGCAGTTATGATGATGATAATGAGGCAGAAAAATTTACTCCAAAAAGAAATCTTTGCGTAAAAGAAATAAAAAAAGGCTGATAGTATGGTAAAATGATCCGATGTATTATGACAAAATGCAATCCAAGAATCTGATTTACAAACAGCCACCTCTGATATACCAAAAACAAAATGGCTGACGGTGACTCTATTGTCCTGCAGAGATGACATAATATCACTGCAGAAGGAGTGAGCTCTGTTTCCTTGTAGGTCCTGAAGTGCCTGCTGACAGTTCACTGGTGACGTCAAACTCTTCCTAGACGTCAACCAAGTTTAGTAAGCTGAAGATCTCCATTGATCTTTACAGTGTCAATAGCAGATAGAAGTTCAACCCGATGATAAAAGTCAAAAAGCTGGTGTCCATCGATAAATACCCTGAAACGTGGATGCTCACAGAGTATCTCCACCTACAAGAGAAAATAACACATGTAAATTATTCTGGCCAATGTTAAATCGTGGTTGGAAATGTAATCTGAAATGAGGATGGATATGCAATCAAACGGTATTATGAAATATGTATAGTCCAGGAAAATATGATCAAATCCTAGAAGAACCAACATGGTCTCTTTTTCATCCATTTCCTAGATGTGTTTATTGAGGTCATTAAGATACCATGATTATCATCCAATTCCACAGACATTTAAATTTGCATTTGAAATACACTGCCAAAAAAAGTCCAGTCCAGAGTGATGGGTAAGAAGAGAGGCAGATGAAGTGATGCACCCATCATGCCTACTGTACAAGCCTGTGGGGCAGTGCTACAGTATGATCTGGGGTTGCTGCAGTTAGTCAGGTCTAGGTTCAGGAACAGTATGTGCTCCATGAATGAGGTCAATGACTACCTGACTATACTGAATTATCAGGTTATTCCATCAATGGATTTTTTCTTCCCTGATGGCACGGGCATATTCCAAGAGGACGATGCCAGGATTCATCAGGGTCAAATTGTGAAAGAATGGTTCAGGCAGCATCAGACATAATTTTCACACATGGATTTGCCACCACCTTAAGTCCAGACCTTAACCCCAATGAGAATCTGTGGGATGTGCTGGAGAAGGCTTTGTGCAGAGGACAGACTCTACAATCATCAATGCAAGATCTTGATAAAAATATATGAAACACTGGATGGAAATAAATGTTGTGACATTGCAGAAGCTTATCTAAACAATGCCACAGCGAATGTGTACCGCAATCAAAGCTAAAGGCAATCCAATGAAATATTAGAGTGTGTGACCTTTTTTCCTTGTTCCTAGATTAGAATTCTTGTCTTTCTATCCTTTTAAAGGCAGGCATACACAGGCAGATTCCCGCCCAATTTTTCGGCCAATCAACCGAGTTCCCACCGATTCCCTGTCGCTCGGCCGCAAATCAGGTGCGTCCACCCACCTTGACAGATTGACCAGGATCCTCCCGCATGTCGAATCACACGGTGGTTCGACATGTTGGTAAATTCCTGGTCGATCCCATTACTTTGGATGGGGGTGGCAGTACGCCCAGGGGGGCCCATCAATCCTCTAAGTGACCGGCTGCAGAGTGATGATGTCGCGATGCAGTCGGTCCCTCATTTATTG
>CM070035.1:138836159-138866812 GCA_036250615.1 Ptychadena robeensis | reverse complement strand
AAAGGACAAGAACCCGGCCTACCAATGTAAAAGAAGGCTGGTGAAATCTGAAGTCTGAGTCGTTATCTCTTCCAGCATCTACCTTAAAGCAATCCTTCAACAAGGGTGGACTAGTCTATTAGCACACCAGCTAGTGACATTACATGAAATCGGACATGATTATCCTGTTCAGCTAGCTAGCTGGGTAATGCTCACCATACACTCTGAGATAAAAATTAGGATCCATTAAAACAGACCAATGTATCCCGACGGCGGTATTGGTTTGGATCGTAAATTTTGGCAAAAACGCTACCACATTGAAAATCCAATTTACGATCGTAATTTTTTTTTTACGGGGATGTCATCGAAATAAATCGAAATTAATCACCGTTTATATCTCCCCTTGTGATGTTTTTTTTTTTAAAGGGGAAGTGATGTAGGGGGGTATTGCACAAAGCTTATTGGATACAGTTAAATAGGCGTAGGCAATGCATTGTATGTATATATATATAGAGAGAGTATATATATATATATGTACACATATACATCTCTATATATATATATACACATATACATCTCTATATATATATATATACACATATACATTTCAATATATATATATACACATCTCAATATATATATATATATATATATATATATATAAATCTCTCTCTATATATATATATATCTCTATATATGTACATCTCTCTCTCTCTCTATATATATATATATATATATATACATCTCTATATATATGTATATGTATATAGCAATAGTAGAGTGTTGTACCTATATATACACACATATACATCTCAATATATATATATATACATATACATCTATCTATATCCATATATATATATATATCTATCTACATATATATCTATCTATATCCATATATATATCTATCTACATATCTATATATATACATATACAGAAATATAAATATCGATATAAATATCGTAAAAAAGTATAATTACGATCTATTAATCATAAAATAAACAATAAAACTTCTTTCTCTGGTGTGTTCACGTTTGTACATTTATTAATATACACACATATAAATACTGAAAGATTGCTACGACATGCTGTTTGACAGTGTCAGCAACATGCCGGTGGTGCCGGAAGTTTTAATATGCTAATGTTCCGCATCGGCAGTAATTGGTTGCTAAACACTATGAAAACACTATGAGGTTTCCCGATGTTGCCAGACCAATTAAAATTTTTGAACATGTCCAATAAATTACGATCGGAAAAAAACGGAAATTACGATCGTAATATATCGGTTGTACCATGTGGACATGCGTGGATTTCAGGACGATAAAATACATTTATTGGTCGGTTTTAATGGATCCTAATTTTTATCTCAGAGTGTATGGCCTGCTTTACTCCTTGTGTAAACAGTACAAAAGTACAGGAATATGAAGGAATATTACGATCACATACTGGTTTGGGCCAGGAGTTTGTGTTCTTTTAGGAGAAAAATAAATTTGGAAATTCCATGTGTTCTCCAGAGCTGTGCAATGTTTCCGTGACTTATAATGGGCCACATCTGGATGCCTTGTGTGTCTTCTGACACACTCACGGCAAAGTGCTTTCTAAAATTTCCACCTCCCATAATCTACTAACAATATTGATTACACAAGACCAACATGGAGGATATAGTAGCCCACAGCAACCAGTAAAGGATAATCTCCCACAGCTAGGGCTACTGGGGTATGTAAGGACCCCCATACACCTTTAGATCTTCTTTTGTTTTACCAAAACCTTGTAATATGAGGGACTTTCTAAACCATCCAGTCTACCTGTGTTCAATCACAGAGGACCCTGCACTACATAGTTGTAGGTAGATCTCTGACAGAGAGATCTAAAGGTGTATGGCCAGCATTACATTTAAGTAGGGTACACATGGCTCAATATTTGAGCCGTCTGATGTTCCCTGCAGCAGCGTGAAGACGCCATCACGCTGCTGTTAGATTTTGGCAGAGCTGGAGAGACAGCTCTGCTCTCTCTCCAGCTCAGCCGATGCTTTGCCTGGAGACCTGCGGTTTCCATGCAAAGCAACAGACATTGGCCATGATTAGCGCTCATGTCCGATATCCCAGTTTTTGAGCGGTGATTGATTGGTCCGGCTCAAAAACTGGGATGGCCGCATATGATATGCCCACGGCGCTCAAATCGGCCATCGATCTGGCCCATATCTTCATGTGTTTACAGTGAATTTGTATACGTTATAACTTTGTTCCCAGTTCTTCTCAGAAAATTGTAGTACCCCCACACCCTTATTGCAACTCTCATACCTTAAGGGTAAGGCTCCACTATGGAGGACAGAAAAACACAAGCGGAAGGAATGTGTTTTTCTGTCTGGTTTCCCCGCTGTCTACTCGCATTTTTTTTAGTCCATAGAAACCCCAAAACCTGCAGCAAAACTGTGGCCAGTCCGCGTCCATTGATTTCAATGGACGCAGCCAGCACACATTTGAGCCGCTGATTAGGCGCCGTAAACTGTGTATTTTTCCTCACTGCATCGCGGCCAATCTGTGGCAATGGAGACAGGCTCTTTGGTGGTAATGGGAGTGGTTCGGCTGTGGCTAAAAAAAACACTTCCACTCCCAAACCACCCAAGTGGAGCCTTACCCTAAGACTAAAACCCAGTGGCCATAATCATGTAGCGATACTGACACAGTATATAACTGGGAAGTTGTTTTGCATGTGTTATTCAGTTTTACAGAATGTAACAGTGACAACAAAGTATTGCACTCAGGCACTAATCCTATAATACTTTCAAATCCATATTAAAAGAGCTTACTTCATGTCCAAGCAACTTCACTCCTACCATGTATGTGACTTGTAGAAAAAAAAACCTCTTCTTGTTTATCCTTTACATAATGGGGACAATATAGTCACAAAGAGCATCTGCTAAATCTATCTTCACATAACACAAGGCAAACATTTTCTCTCAATCGTGTGATAGAAAATGCAATACATACACGATATTCCTGGAGAAGGTTTCTGGGACTTCATCTTCTGACCAGCAGGAGGTTACTCTTTTCTCTGACACACAACATACACATACTGTATATATACTGACAATCCAGTTTGGGTGTACATATACTTATAACCCAGGTCATACAGCTTTGGAAGCTCTTCATTTACATATTGATACACAGTGGTTGACCTCTTTTTTTGGGGGGATGCTCATCTTTTAGATTTAGGCTATGTCGCCACAGCATTTTGTTATCGTCGGGACCCCTACGTTAAGCGCAGTGATTGGCGGGGGTCTAGACGGAGCACATACACTTTACCTGGCCAGCGGCTGCTCTGTTCAGACATCTGCCGATGCAGGGGTTAACACACTGCAATACGTTAACGTCCTCAGCGTTGTGAAAACAGAGCATGCCTGTGTCTTATGATCCAAATGTGCGACCCCCGCGGCCAATTGGCCGCCGGTGGTCGCACCTTGGCTTCACACCAGCTCTCCCGGCATGGAGATTAGCAGGGGAGCTGTCAGTTGAGAGGTGCCGGCTGGTGTCCGGCTCTCCCATCTGAACTGTGTAATTGCCTATGTAAGCAGAGCTTTGCTGGCATAGGCAATGGAGAGAGAGGTGAACTGCTATCTATCCCTCTCTCAGTGTCCGTGGGAACTGCAGTCACTCTGCAGCTCCCACCAACACAGTAACAGCTGATCAGAGCAGAGGAGAGGAAGAAGACTGCAAATTTCTGCCCCCCTCCTCCTCCTGCAGATCAGTGTGAAGTATGACACTGAGTCTGAGCGTGTACTGCTGCTAGTGACACCTTCTGGCTGAATTGAATATTGCATTCACTGAATTCATTGCATTAACCCAATTGGTGTGAAAACGTATTAAATCTTTTTTTCTGGTTTTCCTGCCTTAAAAACTGGGTGGGTCTTATGGTCCGGTGCGTCTTATAGTCCCAAAAATACGTTAAATACAATCCTTGAGCTGGCCATACACCTTTCGATCTCTCTGTCAGATATCCTTTATATACAATGAAGATAAGGATTATTGCACCCAGTGACCTTGAGTCATGTATCCAGCTTATGCTAGGCATACACATGCCGATAAGCGGCCGATTTTTAACCTGACCGACGGCGTGAGCGCGCACGCCCGTCGGTCAGATTAAAAATCGGCCGCTTATCGGCATGTGTATGCCTAGCATAAGCTGGATACATGACTCAAGGTCACTGGGTGCAATAATCCTTATCTTCATTGTATATAAATGCGGATGTTGGTGGACGACCACAAATATTTGTTTACATTTTAGGGGGCAGGTTCTCTCTTTTCCTGTACAGATATCCTTTAGATCTACCAACAACTATGTAGTATAGGGTCCTCTGCGATTGAATACCTCATATTACATGGATCCTGTGTGCGAGAATATTCCCTATGTTTGCATAACATGGAAAACTTTTGATGATAGGTATTCCTATCTGGTAATTTAGAATGATGACACTTACCTTACTTTAGAAATAACTACATATATAAAAATACATTATGTAATTACCTGGCAGGGGAGAATGAATCACAGAATTGATTGGAAGGTAGGCAAATTAAATTATATGTATTCAAAATTATTTTAGGCTTGTTGCCCACAGTTCAGCTATCTGGTCTCCATCATACAATGGCCTGAATGATACACCAAGCCCTGTGCTCAGGACAATAATGAGGGATATTTATTGTAATATACAGAATCTTAATACTGATACTGGTTACAATCACAGAAGTTCACTTTACTGTGCCCAGCTTGTAATGGAAATCCTGGCTCTACCACTGTAAGAATGCGTTTCCAGATGTGGAAACTAGCTGTAGAAGAGAAGAGAACTCCCCTGTCACCACCCACACATCTGCCTCCTACTCCTTCCTCTTGTTTTGGTTGTTCCAAAAATTCACTGGGAGTTATGACTTCACAGAAAAAAATACATTAAAACGCTTACCAAAAAAATTAGTTTTTACTTTATGATTTTAAATATAATATAATAAGGAATGGTCTATGCTTGGGAAAGAAAATGATCAACTGAAACAAGATCTTCTTTCCTGAATTCAGCTTTATATTGGGTAAACACATTTAAACACTATGTTGTAATAAAAAAAGATAACACACAATGTTAAAAAACCTAGTGCTATTTCTTTGAGACGAAAGAAGAAGCTACTTATAAATAGTCTATACAGGTGCCGTTTTTATGCGACCATGCTTCTCTGAAAGTAAGATTCCGCCCTGGGCTAAGAAATGTTCTGAAGAAATTATTTGCATCAGCAATTATCTTTTTTTTTTCTAAAATTCCTTGAAGTAATGCTCTGAAATTACAAATTCCTCCTGTTCCATATCCTTGTACTAACACCCACGTACAGATGAATGACATACAAGTGAGATTTCGAAGGCCATGTAGAGTGCAATATCCACTATTTCCATACTATATACACTGTTAAAATGCTAAAACAAAAACACAAGTATAAATGAAGTAAAAATAATTTGCTATATAAATTGATAAATCCATACTAAACTGAGATGGCTACATAGACGCTTACTGGAGTTTTATATTTATGTTGGTTACATAGGGATAATTTCACAAGTGTGCTGCAAAATGTATGTGATCATTGCTGTGTTGTTATGATCTATGGTTCTGTGGCCTAAGCTACCCATACATGCCAGTGACTTCACCACCCTGCTTTCAGTCGTCCGCTGAACTTATGGGAATGGCGATGTGTGCCACTCACTCAAAGAGCAAGTGACTACAAAGGTCTGTGCCTCCGCGCCAGGAAGGACAAGCAAGCTGCTGATCCCTGCCGTAACGGTGTCTGTTACCCGGCCGTACCGGTAGAACCCAAAAAAAGTGAGTCAGTGAAGGGAAAGGGGACAATGATTGGCACAGAGTGATCAGAAGGGAAAAATGAATGGCACAGAGTGATCAGAAGGGGACAATGATTGGAACAGAGTGGTCAAAGGGGACAGTGAATGACACAGAGTGATCAGAAGGGGACAATGATTGGCACAGAGTGATCAAAGGGGACAATGATTGGCACAGAGTGATCAAAGGGGACAATGTATGGCAGAGAGTGTTCAAAGGGCACAATGATTAGCGCAGAGTGATCAAAGGGGACAATGATTGGCACAGAGTGTTTAAAGGGGACAATGCTTGGCACAGAGTGATCAAAGGGGACAATGAATGGCACAGAGTGATTAGAATAAGACATCCCCCTGAAAATAAGACCTAGGGCATATTTTGGCATTTCAAAAAAATATAAGACAGTGCCTTATCTTAGGGGAAACAGGGTATGGTCTTGGAGAGGGGGCGGTAAAACTAACTAACCTCATATGATTTTTAATCCCATCTTCTTCCACTGTTAACCTTAATGAACATGGTTTCTGCTGTGAGGTTAGATGAGAATGAGAGTATGATGTCCAATGAAGGTGAGAGTTTAAGATTAACGTGTCAGCTTCTCAAAAAGATTTATCTCAACATAGTCTTTAAAAAAAAAAAGAAGCCCACTAGTCCTCCTGATCAAAATCCCCCTCTTGACTTACCTTCTTGTTTACCTAAATAAGACACCTACGGCATTCTGCAATATTTAATTTCTCCACCTGAACCAAAAGGTGGAGGGCCAAAGATACTTAACCAACACAGACTATAATTAGATACTTCCATAAAAGTATAGAGCTATGATATGGAAGTGCAATAGAAAATAAGAGGAATAACTATGGACTGTCTGTGTTAAAGAGTTGTGATAAGAATAAGTGCAGCAGAAACTTCCTCTGGTCTAATAGTTCAATGCACTGTCCATGTAAAAGAGTTGTGATAAGAACAGGTGCATCAGAAACTTCCTCTGGTCTAATAGTTCAATGGACTGTCCATGTAAAAGAGTTGTCATAAGAACAAGTGCAGCAGAAACTTCCTCTGGTCTAATAGTTCAATGGACTGTCCATGTAAAAGAGTTGTGATAAGAACAGGTGAATCAGAAACTTCCTCTGGTCTAATAGTTCAATGCACTGTCCATGTAAAAGAGTTGTCATAAGAACAAGTGCAGCAGAAACTTCCTCCGGTCTAATAGTTCAATGGACTGTCCATGTAAAAGAGTTGTCATAAGAACAGGTGCATCAGATACTTCCTCTGGTCTAATAGTTCAATGGACTGTCCATGTAAAAGAGTTGTGATAAGAACAAGTGCATCAGAAACTTCCTCTGGTCTGTACAAGCTGTATATATATTAAGATATATAGAAAGGTATTGCAGCAAGCCTATGAATGGTTACTCAGGACAGTAGAGTAGGAATTCTTACACAATCCCTGTAGTCCACACATACAACAATGGTGACCCTAGCGCAGAATCAGAGGAAGTTATCAGGGTTACCAGCCAAGATAATGCCCCAAAGACAATATTTGACCATAGAAAACAGACTACTTACTCTGAAAGGCTGGTCCGCAATAAATGGAAAATAGGAAATAGCTGACTCCTCTTCTCCCCACTCCCCAGAGACACAGGCATTTCTTAGTAATTGCTTATCACTGAATTCTGCTTTTATTTCAATGGCAATGTCAGCTGGATCCTCGGAGTCTCCGCATGTGAGTCTGATGTCAAAACTGTGAATGAAACACATATATGCATCAAGCTGACATAAACACATATTACAATTTGTTATGTTCTGCACAATTATACAAAGAATGCCAAGAACATCGTTATCAGTTCCTTTAGATAGTTTGATTTAACATTTTTTTTCATGTATTCCACTATGTGAGGCCAAGCTTTGCTTTTACAAAACGATGTATACCCTGAGGTATAGATGTTTTGTCGCCTCCCTCTTTCTAGGAAATTTTTATCTGGTTATTTGAATACATTTGTCATGCTAATACATTTTCAATCTTTCAAGACAACTTTTGGAAATAAATGTTTATAAAGTCTTACACAGAGGGCTCTGAGTGCCACCTTGGGTGCCTCCCTAGCTGTGCTCCACCCCCTTGAATACCTCCACGGTTCGGGAACCACTGACTAATTCATTTAGTAGTACTGGCAGGTTCCAATTATAGCTGCATTGAAGGCAATCAATAAATGTACATAAACATGAACTTCACACCTTTCTGGGTTCATGCCGACAATTCCCATTATGAGGATCTTCTTCCCCGGCCTCATGCCACCTTTTATGTGACCACAGAACGGAACTGTCTAAAAGGAGAAAGGATTCAGTTACAGGTGGAGAAAACACACAAATATACACAGACATCATCACATCGCTAACAGCTTGGCAACCACACTGCTTAATGCCCAAGTATTTAATCAATACCCTGTAAAGCTCTCTCAGTGGTAAAGAAGACTTATACATAATTAAAAGGATGAAATCTTTGGCAGCTAAGCCTGTGCAGCAGCATAAGAAATATTCTAACCTCATTCCAGAGCCAAAACTCCCTTTGTAGAGTATGCAGTGAGACTCGGGGAAATGAAATATATTATCTCTCAGGAATATGGGGAAATCTACTAAACCATTAAAGACCAAATACATGTCAACTCTGTCATTTTTATGTAGGGCAAAAAAAAACGTCTTATGAGACGAAAAGGTGCTTTAAGCCGATAGTAGAGATGGTCGAATTTTTTTCCAAAATTTGATGATTTTGAGTTTATTGCAAAGCCCCTGAACATGGTATCATCACCAAACTTGCTAGAGAAGGATTGGGCGTACACTACAAAAAAAAGTATGTCTCTAACACAAATAGTTTTTGCACAAATGAAGTTCAAAGTCAAGTCGAAATTTCGCAAAAAAATGTTTTAAATGTTCCCCCAACCCTTCTCTACATCTCCAGCAATTTTGCTGATGATACCATTTTCAGAGGCTTTGCAATCCGCTCACAAAGTTAGCTAGTCGAAAAATTCGACCATCTCTAGCCAATAGTACTTTGAAAGATAATGAGTTATAACGAAGTGTGATCATTGAACTGTTGTAAGCTGAACCCATAGCAAAAATGTAAGAAAGGGTCAAAAAGTTGACATGACACCAATACATTATTGTTATTGATAGATAGAAAAAAGATAGGGAGAAAATTGTAAATGTAAACTTGTAAAATGTAATGTAATAAACTTAAATACATGGTTCCTAAATATTGAATGCTCTTACTTACTATATTTCACTACTATTACATGCTTTGTATAGGACTAGTGTTGATCGCAAATTTTCTAATTGCACATTTTTATTGCGAATATCAGCACTTCAAGAATTTGCGAAGATCTTGAATATAGTGCTATCACTAATATCCAAGATTTTTTTACATCAGTACCCGGAAATACCATGCATTCACAATATGCACATGTACAAGTGCCGATTTGTGCAATGAAGGTAATAATGACTGTAGATCACAAATTCTCTAACTTACTGCGAATATTAGGCATAACATTTGCGATATTTTGCAAATACCAATATTGCATATGCTGCTGATAACATAGGACGCACCTTAAGCCTGGCATACACACGCCGATTAGTGGCCGATTTTTCCGCACGCTCCCGCCGTCGGTCTGCGCCAAAATCGGCGAGTGCCCACATGGGGCGACAGATCCCTGTCGCCCCACAGCTCGGCCAGCCAGAGAACGGACATGTCCGATGTTCTCTGGCCGATGCCGGCCAATGCCATTAACTTCAATTAAGACAGGCGTCTTCACTAAAGGTAATGGCCGGCACACAAAGGGTGCCCGGCCGATTAAAGCAGTCCCAGAATGCAACGTGATGACATCATCACGTTGCATTCCAGAGCTCATCGAAGCTCGTCTGTCTGCACCCATCTGTGGGTGTATGGCAGGCATTATACAGTGGAGCCTCACATCTGGTAATATGGGGGAACTGCCCCTCTGAAGGTAAGAGAATGGAGCTCCGACCAGGAGAGTGACCAGAGCACTGGTATTTTTGGGGGATCAGACCCTTTGCTGTATAGGGTGCATCTTAAACAATAGACATTGTGACCAGAGCACCGGTATTTTTCAAGGATCAGACCCTTTGCCGTATAGAGTGCATCTTAAAAAACGGAGCAACAAATGGTCCAAAAAATACAGTAGGTACCTTTTCTTAAAGTCAGGTTAGCTTATACTGTAATTTATTGTAATGTTCCTGCAACCCTTCTCCAGCAATTTTGGTGCTGATATGATGATCACAAAGTCAGCATGTCAAAGTTTCACATAAATGTTTCGACCATCTGTATTCATTAACCTCCTTGGCGTTTAGCCCCTCCATTGCGTTTACCCCAAGGTAACTTACTAAAAACGTACCTGTCCGCTGAGTTCCCTCAGGGGTTTTGAGCATCAGCGTACCGATCGATGCTCAGGTGCCTGTCCCGATAATGTCACCGGTGATGGCGGAGGGGCGGCACCATAGAACTCCATGTAATGGAGAGGGCATTGCCTTTTCCCAGCACAACTCCGGCATCTCTGGTGATGCTGGAGCCATGCAGGGGACCTCCTGGCTTAAAATTTAAGTCCTGCTGCGACGCTTGTGGCGTGCATGTTAACAAAGTGCGCTACGTGCGAACTGCCAAGGAGGTTTAGCACCATTCACAGTTGTTCAAACATTTTGGTGCGTAGACAACACTTTCATTAATATGAATAAGCCTGAAAACAAGTGTTTCATTTTTTTTTCATGATGGAAAGAGAAGGGATTGTAGGGCTTTATGGATGAAAATCTCCTTCCAGCTTTGTCCCTATATGACCCGGAGCAGAACTGCTGAATTGCTTGGGCTTTCACTGGCTTTGAACTTAAAAGCAAGACATTAAATGAAAACAGAGAAGGATCTCACCAAATTAATAGCTGGCTTGATAGTCTGGTTCGGAGAGAGCTCCCTTGTGGCGTATAAAACCACAGGATATGCTAGTTGAGTATACTATTAGAAAGACTTGAGGGGAAGCCTCGGTGGTATCATGTAACCAGCTACTGTATACCCGCACCCTGAATAGAAGATTTATTTTAAAAGCAGTAAATAATTATGTAAAGTGGTTGCCTTCACTAGTGAGTACATACATCCTGCCTGGCAAGTTGGAAATAATAAACTGACAAAAAGGATTACAAAGAAGATATAAGACCTTGTCTTTGCTGGTAACTTATTTTTCCTGCATAGTTCTCAAAGGGACAACACATTAGAATCATACCCCCAAAATTTGATTTGCAATGGGCGTGTTATAGATGTCCAGCGCGTCAATTTCAACATGAGAATCAAAAGTTTGTGGAGACTAGGCCTAATTCTGTGACACTTGGAAAGATGAACATATGCTCATTGACTAAGGCTATGTTTCCACTATACGTACTGCTTGGCGGGGATCCCGACACAGCACATAAACTTTACCTGCTTACATGCAAAGGTTCATCGTACTCAAGTATGTTCAGCCTTGGATCGGAGGAACGGTTCGGCGCAGTGAAGACACAGCATCCGCCAAGCAGGTAAGTAAATGTGCTCCATCGGGACTTCCCGCCAAGCAATACGCTTTGCGGAGGGGGTCCCGACGCATGTGGAAACCCCCCCCTAAGAAGTTGAAACCTGCTTGATCGTTCTTTACAATAAGCTACATTGTGACGTCACAATGCTGTGCTCGAGTATTCATCAATGAACAGCAAATCGATGCTCACCGCTTTGCGCAATCAAATCCCTTTCGATACATTGGATGGGGACCTTGTAATGGCTTCCGAATATGGATTTGTGGAAAGGGTGGCCACGTTCGATTCCCTAATGATTAATCGACCCGTGTGTGGGTACCTTAACACACTGTAAAGCTGAGCTCCAAAAATAGTTGTTTTAGCTTTAGAAAAAGCTATTTATTGTTGTCATCACCATTTGTGGTCGCCAGGTGGAACACCTTGCAGTGTATGGCCCATAGATCCTGTGTTATTGTTGAAACAGGACATTTTCCCCACAGGGGACATAAAAAGTGAAAAAAAAATCGTTCTCCACTCTAATAGTTTCATAATAAATCTACTATAGCTTTCATGCAAGCAGGCCCTTTGTGTTACAACAGCGAGGGAGATAAAGGGGATAAGCATGATACTGGTGTATATATGGCAGCAACATAGCCGGATAATCACATAACGTATATACTCGAATATAAGCCGACCCGAATATAAGCTGAGGTACCCAATTTTAGAAAGAAAATCTGGAAAAACTGAATGACTCGAGTATAAGCCGGGGGGGGGGGGGGGGATGCAGCAGCTAAGAAACACACAGCAAATGTGCTTTTGTTAGGAGATGTTATTATTTAATTCAGTAAACTTTTCATTACAAAGCCCCTGAACATGATATCATCACTAGAAGTGCTGGAGATGTAGAGAAGGAATGTGGGAACATTGAAAATTAAAAAAGTATTGCTCTAGCATATCAAGTTTTTGCACAAAAAAGTTAAAATTTGAATTGATTTTGAACCTAATTTATGCAAAAACGACATATGCTAGAGCAACAATTCTTTTTCAAATGTTCCCACAACCCTTCTCTACATCCAGCAAATTTGGTGATAAAAGCATGTTCGGGGACTTTGCAATTCACTCATAAAGCCCACCTACAAAATGCCGCTATTTAAATTTTTTGACCCGAATATAAGCCGAATTTCATTTTTTGAGCACATTTCAGGTGCTGAAAAATTCAGTTTATAATTGAGTATATACGGTAATTTAAAATTGACCAGCAAAGGTAGCTGTGATATGGCCGGAGCAATATTAAGCTGAAATATATACAAAGTCAAAGTCTTGGCCACACTTTCTCATTTATAGTGTTCCTTCTTAATATTTTACTAGACTAATATTAAAGACAGCAGAACTATGAAGACCCTATGAGGAACCACATATGGAATTTTCTAGTAAACCACAATATGTTTTATATTTTAAATACTTCAAAAAGTAACCTCCTATTGCTTTGATGATAGCTTTGAACACCATTGGCATTCTTTCAAACAGCTTCATTATGTAGTCACCTGGAATGGTTTACCAACAATCTTGAAGGAGTTCCTAGAGGTGTTGGCCCCTTGTTGTCTGCTTTGTTTTCACTCTACAGTCCAACTCTTCTAAATAACTTAATTTGGTTCAGGTCAGGTGATAAGAAACATAGAAGTGACGTCAGGAAAAGACCAAGCAGTCTATAGCTAGCCAAAAAATGGATCAAACTGGAATCTGACAAATCTGTAATTTCCTGTTCAATCCCCATCACTTTGGATGGGGGAACCTTGATTCCCCAGACAAACATTGAACAATCGTTCGGCTTGCTGACATAACCACGTTAGGACAGATGGTTCAATGATCAAAGGGGAATTTATACATGTATGGCTAGCGTATCTGTCTTCCCCACAGGGTAAATGTACATGGGTGGTTTACCCATTGTGAGCACCCAGGAAAACTACAACCTGCCCCTGTATACGCTAGTGCAGGCCTCATCTAGAAACAGCACCCATGTTGTGAGGCCCTGAGTCAATGCAGGCCAGACGTCAAACCTCCAACCTGTGCCGCACACTTAACCAATAGAGAAGCACCCACTCAGCGCCAGCTCCGGGCAGAGCGGGAAGGAGACTAGATAAAGATCCCTTACGGACTTAAAACAACCCATTTGTTTTATGCGCCATGCACACAGTCTATTGTGGCAATTACAACACTGGGACCCATGCAATGTGGAAACTCATTGTAAAGAACAGTCTATGTCTGCCACATGCCGAAATCCCTACGTCTAACGCAGGAAATGCAGGTATTGCTACGCGGTGGAGTAAAACCGGCCATAGACGTCCCGATCTATGGCCGATATTTAGCAGACTCTTCACAGCGTGGTGACGTCAACACGCTGTGAGCAGTCTGCTACAGAACGGACAGGAATCCTGTGTGTTCCACTAACACACGGGACTCCTGTCAGACTGTAGCCAATTAACTCGGAGGACTTTAACAGACTGTAGCCAATTAACCCTCCGAGTTAACAGCCTGCAGTGCAGGAACAGAGGATCGTGCAGAAAAAAACCAGCAGGATGGATCCGTGTGCGATCCGACCTGCCGGCTTTTTTTCTACAAAACTCAAGGTGGGCTCCCTCATAGTTGCGGCCGACCAACCTTTATGTGCTCGACGGGAGCAAGCACGCAGGTTGGTCTGCTACAACTATGGCCGGGAATCGGCCCGTCTTTGGGGGGGTTTTAGTTGAATTTGACGCTTAGGTCTACTTTAGGTTTAGGTCTACACAAAAGAACAAAAATTAAAGGATACCTATGTCTCACCTCAGCTAGTAAAATATGGTTACATAACATAAGTAGATATTGCATGAGTCACAACATTATCAGGGTTTAAAAAAAACCTCTCACCTACCAAAGTGACAGTCTGCTCCTAGCTCAAGTCCCAAGATGACCACCAAAACTATGGCTTTGGGTGCAAGACGTTCATTACCTGTGTAAGCTTCATGTTTAAGCTTACATAAAGATAGATGATTTTGCCATTGTGTTGAAAAGAACAAGCGAGCTACATTTTCTTGGAAATCCCCTGTAGAGGGAATGAATTAATTCTTTCCTCATATTTGTCAAACAAATGATTCACACTGGGTTATATATCATTGTAATGTCTATGTGTTCAGAATACCCGTACTAGATAAACATAAATGTAGTGAATCATTATCCCAGACACCAACACACCCCCAGATTAATTCTTATGCTAATTACACACATTATACACTGCCCTGTCATTACCACAACTTCTAAAGCATGCTACTATCTTCCATTGACTACATCTGGTTATTCTGTTGAAGTTCTATCTATATATCTAAAGCTAGCCATACACGTGTCGGATTCCATGTCCGATCGATTCATCATCCGATCGATTCCGGCGATTCTGCCGGGAATCGCAGGTGTGATCAATCGGCCAATTAAGAGTATCCATCGCTGCATACCACCTTGTCCAACGGATTCCGGGACGATTCCGTGTCCGATTGTCCACCTCACAAATGGCAACTCCCCCTGATCTGAGCAGAATCAATCTGATGGAACCAACATGTTGGTTCTCTGTCGGATCCGATTCTGGGCCCCTGAACGATCGGACCTGATCGATTGGACAAGGTGGGCTGCATGCGATTCCGGCACGATCGTTTGGCGTGCACGCGCCCGGAATCGATCGTGCCGGAATCCGGTGGGAATCCGACACGTGTATGGGGGCCTTTAGTATATCTATACTTAATTATACCTAGTTTTCCAGTAGAGGAGCTACCTGGAACCCAATTGTCCTAGAAGATTTAGGGCAAAACTACGTTTTGGCGGAACGTGGTGAAATGGCAGTGGTTGCGGCTTTGGTACACATCCCATTTATTGTGCGCGTGATGTGCATGGGTCCTTCCACAGCACGATTTTAAGAACATGGTGGGTAGGCACCCATTGAAGAATAATAGACATGCCCACCCAACATTTTGCTGTGTTTCGGCAAAAAGTAGCGGCGTTTTGGGCTAAAACTAGCCGCTATACGGCCTTCTCTGCTTCCTGCTATTCTCAGGATCCTTCATCACTAAGTCCGCATGATGCCTCAAAACAACTCTATTTCGCACTGTTCAGGTGGTTGAAGAAGGTGTACTTGCAGAACCACCAGCTGTTACTGACAGATGGAATCCAGCGCAAAGCCTAGTAGCTGATCAATTTGCCGTTGTCATCGGTATTTACTGCAGAAGTCCTGGGGCTATAGAAGAGGAATGTATGATGACCCTTTTCCACCCAGGTTCTTCTACGGTAATATATCACTTCTAAAAATGATCTGGAGACACCAGCAACCAGTCTAACACTTTTAAACAAGCACCATGGAGCACAAAATTATTGTATTAATTTACTTAGTAAATAAAAACCATTTTATAAATGTTAAAAAGTTATTCAGTATTTTTCATTTAAAGCCCCAATAAGGGCCCATTAACACTATATGCGTTTTTTACCGCACGTGTTTGTTCACTGCATGCGTTTTTACCTAGACAACCAATGTAACCATTCACATTATCATGCATTTTTGATACATTTTTCCTGCATTTTTCATTGATTTGCTCAAAAACGCAAACGCAAAACACAATGTAATGTCAAAAACGCATGCGTTTTTGTGTATATGCAGAAATGCATGCCTTTAAAAATATATAGTGTTAAAATGTAATTATAGTGTGAATGGGCCCTAAGGGAAACTTGGAAGAGAAGTGAATTATCTGGTTTTTCTTCGTGGGTCTTTGCCACCTAAAAACTGCAAAAAGTTTTGTATATAGGATGAACCATGGTGTGTGTATTCCTTCATACCTAGCAAATGAAACCATTTCCCCAAAGTCAGCACATTCATGCCAAGAGTACACAAAGTAATAGGACACCAATGCTCCCTGTTTTGGAAAAATAATGAGGTGAGACAGTTATTCACAGGTTTCCTTTGCATTAAAGGCTTGTAAAGTTCCCAATGCCCTCCCCCCTCCAAACTTATGTTTTGTGTTCAGGTAGAGAGAGCCTTCAAGGGTTTCTATCCTTAGCCTTTTGTCCTTTTTTTCTCAATATTCTTCTTTCAAGTGTGTACATTGTGTGTTGAGTCACCTACTATACATATACTTCTATCTAGACATGACTCACATACTAGTGAAGCTAAAATTAAGTTGACAGTCCTAGTGTACGAGTCTTCAAAGCCAGGGCTGCTCTCATAATCTTAGGCTAGGCGTTTAGCTTGCATCTTTTTTATGTGCACTCCCCATTATATTTATTGGGCAAATACACACTGGCACATTATGCTCGCTGAGCCTCGTGCTGTGAAACTGTGAAAAATTTGCCCATAGGAAATTTGACTATGTCCATTGATTTATAATTGGTAGCGTTTTCAATTAGATGCACATGGACTTCCTGTATCATCACTTCCTGCCATCATCTTCTAGAAAAGAGGGAAACACCACATCTGCTAAAGACAATTGATCTGTAGGCAGAGAGCATAGGGCGGCTAGATAAGGGTTAATAGAGAAGATTTATGCTTTTTTGTAGGTAAAACAAATTAAGTGTGTGCAATGGGTGATTAAAGTCCATGCTACCCACATTAACCATGTTTCCTGTGAATTGTATTGAAAAGAAAGAAACTCATCCAAGAAATGCATGAAAAACAAGTTGAAAATACACTAAAAAAGCAGTGGAGTTCTAGCCCACATACAATTACCATGCAATTTCTGTACAATCAACTTTTCTTCTACCAAAACCATGTAATATGAGGACCTTTCTACACCTTCCAATCACTATGTATTCTATCAGGGAGGCCCCTATACTACATGGTTGTTGGTAGATCTGATGGAAATTGTATGGAGGAATCTAAAGGTGTATGGGGGCCTTTAACTTAGGCCATATCTCCACAGCGTTAAAATCCATGTGTAAACGCATCAATTTCTAGTCAATGGAATTGTTTCCACTGAGTGTTCAGGATCTGCTGAGTTGTGGTAAAGTCAATGCAGAGCGCTGCGTTGACATAAATAGAATGCAACCAAACCCCACACAAGTGTGGGTGCATAAAAAAACACAAGGGTATGCATTTTTGAGAGTCACTCCCTGAAATCAAAACTGGAAAATTTTCCCTTGACGCTACTTCAGAAACGCATCCCTGAACAGTCAAATGGGACCCCCATGTTAAGGCCGATGAGTTGCCTTAAGCCCCCCATACACCACATACAATTACCATGCAACTTCTGTACAACCAACTTTTCTTCTACCAAAACCATGTAATAGGAGGACCTTTCTACACCTTCCAATCACTATGTATTCTATCAGGGAGGTCACTATACTACATAGTTGTTGGTAGGTCTCATGAAAGTTGTATGGAGGAATCTGAAGGTGTATGGGGGGCTTTAAGGCCACTTAAACATAGCCATATCCTGGTCTGGTGAAGGTTCTCTAAGGCCCTGTTCACACCTACCTGTTTTAACACACATCACATTACATCTAATAGGCTGATTCACAAGTGCATGTTATATTGCGTGTCCATTTTTTTCATCCATTGACAATAGTCGCACATAGAAACGCAAGTCAACACCAGTTGCTAAAACACATAGGGGTCTAACACATGCTACAATACAAAGGACCACAAAGGATAGATCTAGACCTAGCCTTAGACATTAGGTAACCTAAACTCAAAATATGGGTCAACAATATACACATTCAAAGCAAATTAGCTATGATCGAATTCTTCAACACAAAAGAGAGAATATTTCGTTTCCAGCTGAAGTGTTGCAGGAAGTGTTGAGTTTTTTTGTACTCAGCAAGAGGCCCATCCCACTATAATGTTTCATTGTATTATCTGCAGGGGGAGTCACCAATAACTATAAAGACCAAAAACAAGCAGCTAACAACAAATGACTTCAGTGGACATCATCACAACTAACGTGATCCAGATAGGAGTTAGCTGGTCAGTAGTAACTGGCTGGACCTCCAGTCTAATGTTAAGCTATCGATTCCCTTTCGTTCCGCCAGCCAGCGATCATAGCGTAGTGACGTCACCACGCTGCAGTGCTCCGAACATGCGGGAATTATAATCTGTGCCACTCACACATCGTTTCCCATAAGATACTTTAGATGGGGACCCTAGTCCCATCCACATTATAGAGATCGACCAGAAAAGAACTGTCAAAGCAGATTACCTTACAACCGACTTGCGGTGCTATTCTGGTCAATCCCTCCAGGTTTCTGGGCACCTCTATTTTCCAGACGATCCCCTGAGCGAGCGGTGCGAACACGCACAGCAGTCAATCGTCTGCAAAATCGCCCACGGATAGATACGTTTATGGGGGCCCTTAGGCTATGTTCCCGGGATTTCCAATCGCCCGCAGAATTGCCTGCCAATCGCCTACACTACTTTCAATGGGCTTGCCCTCATTGATAGGATCGCGCGTGATTGGGGCCGCGACCAAATCATTTATTTTCCTCTAATCGCGCCCATAGACATCAATTGAGGCGATTTGCGATTGCGTGCACAGGCAATCCAAAATCACGGCCATTCGATATCATTTTTTTTTCAATCGGCTGTAAAAAATCTTTGGTCAATCACCTGGCGATCGTCTGCTAGCGATTCTGCAGGCGATTGAAGATCCCCAAGTGGGAACATAGCCTTAAGGTGGGTTTACACGTGTAGATTTTTCGTTCGATCAACTGCCGATTAAATTTTTTGATAGATTTTTTTGTCGAACATTGTTCGTCCGTTTATCGAATGTAACATTAGATTTTTTTGTTCGTTCATCCCGATCGAATGAAAATACATTCAGAATTACTACGGACGATAAAAATTTACCAACATGTTTGATGACCTTTTGAACGATTTTTGGTTCTAGATCAAACAAAATGTATCCATCGAACAAATTGGCCATATTAGATTTTTGTTCAATCAACGATATAATTGTTTGTTCTTCATTGATTGGACAAAAAAATCTACACGTGTACACCCACCTTCAGCCATACAAATTTTTCCTGAGCAAGAGACATCAATCACAGGCAAGATCCATTGTTTAAACTAACCACCCACCAGAATGCAGGAAAAATAACCACACAAAAATCTCTGATCCCTTAAGCCCCCCCCCATACACCTTTAGATCACTCCATGCAATTTCCTTTAGATTTACCAACAACTATGTAGTATACTGGCCTCTCTCTCTCTCTGAAATCATGGTGATTGGAAGGTTTAGAAAGATCCTCATATTACATGGTTTTGGTAGAAGAAAAGTTGATTGTACAGAAATTGTATGGTTAGATTGTAAGGTGTATGAATAAACATTAGGACATTTTTAAACATTCAGAGATTTAAGCCTTGATTTTACTGATTTAAGCAGATATGTATATAAGTAGATGTAGAAAAGAACTTACCAGTCGTGGAAAGTAGACCTCTGCTTGAACAGGTGACCCCAATGGGCTGCTTAAACGCCTGCTATCCAACTGCTACAAAGGAAAACATGACATTTTAGTAACTGTAGTAACAGACAATAGCATTGTACACTTCACAGATCTAATCTTATTTGAATATTTTTTGAATCCTCATAAGACTACGCCTGTTGTCTGTTCTCTCATATGTTTCTTCATCTGAAATCTCATTTCTTATGTGTCTTTATAGTCTTTATACCCTTCATGTTATGATATGTACTTACATTTGCTTGCTAATTACTTAAATACCTTTTGTATTAAAGCGGACCTACCAATAGAAAATGATCATTACATAAATGGCACTAGAAGTGTTGATAATAGGGAGGAATGCATAAAAAAAGAAATGTAAGAAGATCCTCTGCAGCTTTCCCTCACTTCCTGGTCCTGATTACACATAGCCAAGACGAGACGTCACAAGAGCGAAGTGTTTGCTGGGTGATTCTGTCATCTCGGCTTGTCGTTGAAAGTAAATTGAGGAAAATTCCCATAGAAAACCATTGAACGCCCCCAGTGGCCACCCCCGATATTGCACCTGGAGTTAACCCTCAGAAGCCTGGCAAATAAATATGGGATCGCTCATACAATTCCAAGAAACAGCAGGTAAGTATATTATTTTAGGATCGTGGAGCCCTAAGCCACCATCATATCAGCTTAGAGGTAAGCCATACTTTAGTTTGTCATTTTTCCATATTGAGTGTACACCCGCTTTAAATGACTGTATCTTGCCCTCACCGTTCAGTGTTCCTTGTTGACCCCTCGTCCCAGAACCCTAACCTAGACTTAAGAGGAAGGGGGGGGGGCATGTCATACCCCATAGTAATAAGAAAATGGTGGTAACATAATAAATATGGAGGTTATTTCTACCTAAATGCAAATCTATCTCTGTGACATTGGTTGTGCTTTAAAGTTCACACATATCTTAACAGTGCTATGCAAACATCCACAGCAATGCTATTTTTAAAGTACGGTTATATAAAGCCAGCACAGCTACAGTTTACTATGGTTTACCATTAATTCATAATCATTGGAACCACAATATTACAAAGATTTTAAATATGTAACATATATTTCTCATAATCCTAAAAAATATATTTATGGATGTTTCATTTTTCAGATTTTAGGGGCCTGTTATCACCAAGGTCCATACCAATAAGTACTCTAGATAGCCCAGCTGTCAGTGGCCCAATGAACATCGGTATTCGAGGACTGAGCGAACACTTCCAATGTTAGATCTGCCTCCCCTACGTAACATCAAGAGGGATCGGAAGAGCTTAACCAAAAGCATTTATCAATGGAGGTCCATTGATTCACATTTAACATTAACGCTGGCCATACACCTTTAGATATCTCTGTCAGATATCCTTTAGATCTACCAACAACTATGTAGTGCCGGGTCCTCTGCGATTGAACACAGGTAGACTTGATGGTTTAGAAAGTCTCTCATATTACATGGCTTTGGTAAAACAAAAGGAGATCTAAAGGAAATATAAAGGTGTATGGGAACCCTAGAGATTCCATTCTTAAGACAGAAGACATAGTCTGTTCCGCTCTATGAACACACACAATAAACACTACGCACAAAGGGACAATGAAAGAAAAAGCAGTCAACTCAAAATTTGTTAAGAAAGAAAAAAGCTAAATCATACAAAAAAACTTTTTTTTTAACTTTAAAACAGATCTGTACATCATACTAATTAAATTACTTGGTAGACCATACCAATACAATGGCAGGGAGTAAGCTGAAAGCAACTATGCATGCATGGCCCCCCCATGCAAGTATAGATCTGCATGCACATTTGCAGTGATTCTACAGGCGGAATTCCTCTGCGGATCGAAGCTACCCACCACCCGCAACTAATCCTGGTTGCTCCAAACAGCGATCGGCCAAAGAATGGACATGTTTTTTCTTGGGTCGATCGCCAGTACTTTGGATGGGCACCAGTATACCAATACAAAGTTTTGTATGTGAATTGATGTGGACTTCTGGTGTGCATCTATTCCCTGTCAAATCGGCAGGCGCTCCACAGCGGAAGTCGAACGCCCGACCAAGATCTATGCACCTATGGCCAGTTTTAGAAATGGATCACAATCCAAGAACATTGCAGGTCATTCCTGAATATCCAACACTAGCTCTGTGTGGACTGTAAACGAAACAGTTTTAACCCTAAAGCTGGCCATAGACGTCTAGATTTTTCATGTCTAGATTCTTGTGCGATTGTCCATGGCCATTATATGCCGATGCGCGATCGATCGAGCAGAAATCGATGCTTGCACAAAGTGTGTGATCGATCAAAAACTCCTGGAATCACGCAAACAATCATCACCTGTCTGAAAAATGTCGTTGTAGAAAGTTAATGGAGACATGTGATCCAGGGCTGTGGAGTCGGTCAATAAATTCCCAGACTCCGACTCCGACTCCTCAGTTTCAGATTCTTCCGACTCCTCTGTATGTAATGTATATTGTATCTATCCATGGAAGGAAAGCAAGGCGACATACACTAACCACAGACACTGGCCAGGAAACCAACACTGTCTGTAATGGCCATTAAGCAAGAAAGGAGTTAGGCAAAGATGCTGCTGCTTTTCCTTAAGCTAGGTACCACGCTGTGATCGGGATCAATTGAACAGATCAAAATGTTCCACCACTGGCACATCGATTCCTGTTCAATGGGACCCATTTCCCAGCTTGCAGTGTGTGATTTACAACACGCCACAACTGGGAGAAGCGCCTGTCTTCACCAGCTTCCAAGTGAGGATGCTGGCTCCGGTCCCCTTCACACTGAACAGCACAACTGTGGGAGGCAAGAGCCGCAGCTGTTTTAATACTTTCCATTAGACTCATGTCTCCATGCAATATTTGAGATTGAACGGGGTCTTTTCAACATGGTTGAACCCCGTTCAATCAAGTTCCTCCTCCGAGCCGGCTCTATTGATCCCGACCCGAAAGGACATGCACACACTGGTAGGTTTGTAAACGATTAGAGTACAATCAATCACGTAGCGCGACAATTTAATTGATGTCTCTAAAATCTTGTTACCAGGTTCCCCGTGTGTGCAAGCTTTAGTGTTCTGATCTTCTGCTAAGAAGGGCAGTGGAAGGCTCCAAAAAGAGGGACTTCAAACTGATTCATGATTTCCCTGATCCATAGCAGTGTAAAGTTGAAGCTAACAATTTAAGATTTGTCGCTCGCTGAATGACAGTGGTTTTCAAATGCTTAGTTAGTCCTGAACAGCGACCATTCTTCCCTTATACAGCGTCTCTAGTCGCCACAACTTTCTCATTCAGCGAGATTTAAGGCGCCTACCCCGAGCGGCGGCCGATTTTGCTGCGACCGATGGGCGTGTGGTAGCCGTCGGGGGAGCCACTGGGGTGACAGATCGCTGACGCGCCCCACAGCTCGGCCCAGAGAACGAATGTCCGAAATCTTGGCCGATGCTGTTAGTCGTCATGAGACCGCGCTTGCTGTCAGCTCTGGAGAGCGTGAATGACCTCACACTCTGCACTCTAGAGCTCATCTGGCTGGTCTGTTCGCCCCCCTTGGTACGGTGTGGGGGGTCACAGTGGGCACTGTAGTTCGACTGCATGCATTTTTCTATAGCAGAGAAGGTCATTATGTTCGGTTTGACTGTTTTGTTAATTGCGACATTGAAGTCATTATTTTTTTATTTAAAAAATAAAATTTAATTCCTTAATTTAGTAGAGTCGGAGTCGGTCCATTGTTTGCCGACTCCGACTCAGAGACCCAAAAATCTCCGACTGCCGCTCCTCGACTCCGACTCCAATGCCCTGATGTGATCATTCCTATCGTCGAGCCGTTGGCTGTCCAACCCACTTACATAATTTCCCATCTAAAAAGTGGAGCGTCAGACGCTCACTGTCCTATGATTGATCGTGCGAGGTCTATATTAATATACGCAAATGGTGCACTGGTGCAATTCATCTCCTAATTGAATCAATTCCGCGAAATAGGCCACGTCGCTTGAACGTCGATCACAGGAAATCGAGACGTCTATGGCCAGGCTAAATCATAATGAAAGTTGTGACGGTATGACCTTCCCTATACCCAAAGCAGATAGGACTGCTTCTGGAATAAGATAGAGGCATTCTCCACTGCACTGTTCACACCAGATTAACAGCACCTGCAACGATCCAGAGTCAGAGAAAGGACTCTACATAACTTTGTGTGACATTGCTGCTGGTAGAAGGGAAAGCTTGTGTTTGGCGAATAAGAGTCCAGCAATCCCGTATACCCAAGCCAACAACTCTGAAAAAAGGTGGTTTCCATGCCTCGGTTCCATGTGTAAGTGATCACTGAAACCTTGTTCACTATACAGGCTGGACAACTAATAATAGACTAGAAGCTATCCAAGTCGTCTAAGCTCAAGCCCGAAACATCTTAAGGCCATTCACACTATATGCGTTTTTAAGTGATGCTTTTTTATAGCATGTGTTTCCGATATATGCAAAAACATTGTTGTTGACATTACATATGCATTTGCGTTTTTGAACAATGCAGGAAAATAATCAAAAATGCATACAGCACGGTTTTAAAACCACAACGCATACAGGGAGTGCATAATGATAGGCAGTGGGATTTTTAGGATAATTTTATTAGTGAACAACTGTCTCATGAACCCAAAAAACTCTATATCAAAGCTGAATATTTTGGAAGTAGTTGTTTTGGGAGTTTTACTATTTTAGGGGGATTCTTTGTGTGCAGGTGACATCTGTGCAGAATATTAGGCAACTCATTCAATTATTTATTTTACCAGTGAACCAATATAACTCCAACATCACAAATTACTTTTTACATTCAAAAACAACAAAACAATCAGTGACCAATAGCCACCTTTCTTTGCAAGGACACTCAAAGCCTGCCACCATGGATTCTGTCAGTGTTTTGATCTGTCGCCATCAACATTGCGTGCAGCAGCAACCACAGCCTCCCAGACACTGTTTAGAGGTGTACGTTTCCCTCCTTGAAATCACACATTTGATGAGGACCACGGGTTCTCAATGGGTTCAGACAGTGAACAAGGAGGCCATGTTATTAGTTTTTCTTCTTTTATACCCTTTCTTGCCAGCCACGCTGTTCAAACTAATTTGATCTCACAAAGAATGATCGTCTGTTTTTAAAACGCTTTTTCCCAGATTCGATCAAAATGTTGTGTCATAACCAATCACTTTTCTATCGTTTTCAGGTTAGGTGCTATTGCTTTCCATTTGATCGGCCTAAAAATCAATCGCTTTTAGTTGATCAAAAGGGACTAAGGCTGTGTTCCCACATAGACGACTCATGGCCTTGCGCTCGCTATTTTAATTGTGTACAGAAATCAGCGTTGATCGCGTCCATTTAGTTGAATGGGCTTGTCCCCACTCAACTGATGGCCGTGATTTTTTTTTCTGTTCGCGCCCATAGACATGAATGGGCACAACTTTTTATCGCATGCATTCATTCTCTATGGACACATTTTTTTTTTCTAATGGGGGCGATTTAAAAAAAATAAAAATCACAGGTTAAGATCGCCTGGTAAATCTCACCCAATCTTGCCCAATGGCATGATTAAATTTGCGAGCGTGAATTGGTTAATCGCGAACACATGCCTAACAAAGCGTGCATGGCCACCATTATTCTTGGGTTTACAGATACACTTCATAGTAAGAACAACTTAATCATGAGCACAGAGGCAACACAATGATGGTGAGAAATATATCCAAAAGAATACTATGGTCACTTCAATCGTTGTATATGGGTGGAACAATCTATCAGCTTCACTTTTATGACTATACACTGCCTGGCCAAAAAATGAGACATCATTGTCACACATGGATTGGCCACCACAGAGTCCTGACCTTAACCCCATTGACAATCTTTGGGATGTGCTGGAGAAGGCTTTGCGCAGTGGCCAGACTCTACTATCATCAATGCAAGATCTTAGTGAAAAGTTAATGCAACACTGAATGATGATAAATCTTGAGACATTGCATGAGCGTATTGAAACAATGCCACAGCGAATGTATGCCGTAATCAAAGCTAAAGGTGGTCCAAGAGTGCGTGACATTTTTTTGGTGGCGACATTTAGGAGTGCTGTATGATGTATTCATCGTATATATATATATTGTAAAAATGGTGTTCTTTTTATTGTTCCTGTCAATTTGTGGATTTTAATATCATTGTGTATCGAATAAAGATTGTGTTTTATATATTCAAAGATGATTACATGTCTTTAGAATGTATTGGCCACAAGGTCCCATTAGTTTCTTTGGGGTTGGAAGAAGAGGGTTGCCTCGACCCCCAACTCTGTCAGGGTCTAGTGATTTTGCTGTATAATCATCACTATCATTACTATTGTATTGGATATGCTGTATGATAATCACTATTGTATTGGATATGCTGTATGAACATCACTATTGTATTGGATATGCTGTATGATCATTACTATTGTATTGGATGTGCTGTATGATCATCACTATTGTATTGGATGTGCTGTATGATCATCACTATTGTATTGGATATGCTGTATGATAATCACTATTGTATTGGGTATGCTGTATGATCATCACTATTGTATTGGATGTGCTGTATGATAATCACTATTGTATTGGATATGCTGTATTATTTTCACTATTGTATTGGATATGCTGTATGATCATCACTATTGTATTGGATATGCTGTATGATCCTCACTATTGTATTGGATATGCTGTATGATTATTACAATTGGAGTAGATTTCTTTGACTAGATTTCCTGGCAGCATCTGAGCCTGACAATTATGTCTTTATTTCCTTTCGGAGTGGATATTTGGTTTCTGTAAACCCTATGAATAGCTCAGCACATGTTTCTGTCTTTTGGTTACTTTTCTGGTGCAATGTACTAAGATACTGAACTGAATGTGTTCTGCGCTGTCTGTCCACATTAATCCGGCAGCCCTCATCCTCCTTAATGGCTTACTCCAGGGGGGACCCCCTGCCCAGGGAAGACCTCAAGAGAACTCCAATGTGGCCACTTCAAACCGTAGGAACAGATGGGTTAGGATTTTACAAGTACAAGCCCATATATTATATATAATCCCAACAAACGCTCTTTAATGAGAAGTTTAAATTGGCAGCATGGGAATGGTCATGCAACTCTCTAGTCGGACAACTAAAAGGTCACAATTTCACAAATAATTAAATGTCACAGGCCACAAACTGTTTCACAATATATCGAAACATGACATTTTTTCATGAGAACGGGAATGCAATCTATACAATGACGTACTTTATAGTATGTTACAATGCCAGCATGGCACAGCATGTTTACTCCAATACAAACAGCAGTTATTTACTCCATTTAACCCACAGACTTCCAGTCATCCCAACACAAGTATTACATTATTTGTTTCCTAGTGACATGGACCCCTCATGTATCCCCCTCCTCCCGACACAGTAATTATTCCCATACTCGTCCAGGGTTTTAGCTGAGCCAGTTCTGTTCTATATTCTATTTATATTTCTTCTAGAAGTGAACTCAAACACGGAAATAAGAACCATGGTCACTGGTATATATAAATGTTACAGAACTTAACTATAAGGACATTTTTAGGCAGAATTTGCTTGTGTATCCTGCCAGTAAAATTTACCTCATGCAGTTTTCCAATATGATGAGGAAACAACTAGACTCAACTGAACCGCTCCCATTGTCCCCAATGTGCCTGTCTTCACAGTCGCGGATTGGTCACAGTGCGGGTGCAATTTGTGTCCGCGTCCCAAACCTGCAGCCATGTCCGTCAGTTTTGGCCCATTTTTTTGTCCAAAAGAATTAAAATAAGAACGCAGGTAAAAGGCCCCCCATATACGTTTTAATTTCCCTATAATCGATGTCAGATTCAATCGTAATTTATGATTGACGTTGGTACGACCTATTGAACTATGATCAAACTACCTTTCCTATGAAAAAGAGAAACCGATATTTAAACGAAAGAAGTCTATGTTAAGGTCCCCACACATGTAACGAGTGGGGACCGACAGATGAGCTGTAGAGGGCGGCGTGATTACGTCATCACTCTGCTCTCCATCGCTCACAGTATGTGTGCCGGCCGTTTCAATAGAGTGAGCACGAACATCGGTTGGCATCAAAATCGGCCGCCACTTGTTGCGTGTGGACCTTTAACCTCCCTAGCGGTTGAGACGAACCCTGTTCGTTCAGTGAACAGGGTCCTCTCAACCGCACGGGAGACCCTATGCCTCCCCGGAAAGCTGCAGCGATTGTCTACCATAGACCTCCATGTTAATGGAGGAGCGTCGGCTTTCTCTCTCACGCAGCTGTTGTCAGTAAGAGATGCCGGAAAAGACAGGCAGCGTACTCTGTACACTGCCTTGATTGCCGTGACCCGTGCCGCGGTGCACTCAGGAGGTTAAACATATCAAAATGTCTGACACCAGTAGTATAATTATGCTAATTATTTAAATCCAACCAAAATCCGTTGGGCGCAACATAATAATGTTTGATATACATTGAATATATAGGACGATCAATCAAAATACTTTGACATGTCCGATTAGTTTTCTGGCCGATCGACCGCCGTGCGTGCACATTCGATAAATGAATGAACGAGCAAAAACAAAAAAATCTAATAGACGGTTGATTGAAGAAAAAAATCAACACGTGTAAACCCACATTAACGTACTGCACTACATTGACATTCCAGCCGGCAGTTTGGCAGAATGCTGTGAGAACTACTTCCCAGTCACGCTATGAATTATTATTATCATCCAGGGAGCCCAGCCCTGGGGAAAGGAGACTGATTTAATTTTTACAGTTTAATTAAGCAAAGGGAATACTAAGCAAGCGTGATGATTCCAAGTAACACATATACTTAAAATATACCGATAGAACACATAACAATCATAAGCATGTCTGGAAAATGTGGATTTTTCAGCTAAATAGTTGTCGTATAATAGAATAAAACTTTCCAAGAAATGTCTGAGCCGGCAGCGAATAAAGACTTTCAATATTACAAAGATTTGAGCTCCAGGGAGCATCTTGGAGTGGCTCCGAGGGCCCCTTCGGGTGCTGCTGGGGGAACCATTTGGCAGCCATCACTGTAGTCGGTCTGTGGTATCTGGGTCATTGCTGCTGGCAATGCCACCATGCCAGTGCTACTCTAAGGGCACAGTTGGCATTTATAAAGCGCATGTAGCACAGAACATTGAGATGCCCTATACGTTAAAGATGGAGAACTTGTCTAGGTGGAACCATGGCAAGAAGATATCTACACCCAAACCATTTCTCCACATAGGGACCCTTGCCAACTATGCCAGCCATTGTTAATGTCACTCACCATACTTACAAAGTGTGATGTCTCTCTGCAGTGGACTCTGAATATTAAATAATAATGTCATATTAGAATCAAAGCTTTACAAACCATGAAACACTTCATAAAACATTGAATGTGCAAACTAGAGTAAACCCAAGTCTTTTCTAGGCTACTTTAGACTCATATTTGTGCCTGATCAACATTTTAGTATTCCTTTTATTACTTTATATAAAACAGTCTGTCCATTGGACATAAATAACTAGTAGATTTTTAGACACAAATTCATTGTAATATATATTCAAGTGCAGTCTTCTTGTACTAAGATCCATCTAAAGCCACCCCATACACCTTTTCAATTACACTGTACAATTGATCTACCAACTACTATGCAGTGCCGGGTCCTCCCTGATAGAACACATAGTGATTGGAAGGTTTACAAAGGTCCTCATATGGCATGGTTTTGGTAGAAGAAAAGTTGATTGTACAGACATTGTATGGTAAGAATGTAAGGTGTATGGGGGACTTCATATCTGTAGTGTAAGGTTGTGTACAGTTGCTAGCTTACTGTCTCTGGAGTTGGGGTTGTCTAGTGTCAGTGCGGCTTATCAGTGATGTTATTAAGCAGTGCGGACTGAGCTGCCAATGTACTCTATATAGGAATATGGAGTTAAATGCGAATGACTTGTCCTACCCCTTCACTCTCCATAGAATAAAAAGGGTTCAGACCCATCTGCTCTCTTATAGCTGGAAGCAGTCAGGGCTTACACCCAGCAACAAACAACCTCTGCACACACAACCTTAGATTTAAGGTCCATGGGCTTGAGAGGATCATAACATTTAACAAGTGTTTTTGTAATTCCACTGCTGTGCTGCCCATTGATCTCCTTACCGGAGGCTCTGGTATGAGGAAGCAAAGTCCTGCTTCCACCAGATGAACAAAACCAGACTGGCAAGCAGTGGTGTCACTAGGTTTGATGTCACCCCTTCTCTGGCAGTGAAATGGTGTCACCGGGGGCTAACTGCACACCCCGCACTGGACTGGTGATACCACTGATGGCAAGTTGCTGAACTAACTACAAAGCTTACATACACAGCTCTGAAAGTGATCAATATAAGCTTCATTGGGTAACATGAGCGGCAGGAGTAAATCGCGTTGCGACTTTACTTTGACTGCACTTTAAATGAATGATTCTGCAGCTGATACAATTTACTGCTACAAATCTGCTTGTATGGCATTATCCTTAAAGTCACCCTGAAAAGGAATGAATCTGTTGCATTCTAATGCAAGGCTGTCCATTGGAAAGAGCTTCTACACTACAGAAAGGCTGATGATGGCTTAACCTGCAATAAAACGCAGATCCAATGCTGTGTCCACAGAACTGCCGCACAACACAAAGCCGGTACATCTACGTATTACTACCGCTTAGGGAAACAGGAAAATGTTGTCCTGCACTGACCTGTAATACCTGTATGTACAAATTCTAAGCCGATCACCGGGTCCTGCCCCAA
>CM070035.1:138821174-138832837 GCA_036250615.1 Ptychadena robeensis | reverse complement strand
TCTCCTTCAGATACCAGGTTTACATGGGTGTTCCCTGGTGATGATTAACATCTCCTTTGGATACCAGGTGTACATGGGTGTTCCCTGGTGATGATTGCCATCTCCTTTGGATACCAGGTGTACATGGGTGCTCCATGGTGATGATTGTCAGCTTCTTCCGATACCAGGTGTACATGAGTGCACCCTGGTGACGAGGTGCTAGCTCCTTCAGGAACCTGCTGTCCAGGTGTACCTCTGCACACTAGGGTGCTCCCTGGTGATAAATGTAAGCTCCGTAAGACGCCATTTGCATCCATTTAAGACATTGTTGCATATTTACTGCTTTTTATGAGACATAAGACATCATCCTTTGGAGAGGATTCTGCTGAGCTATCCTGAAGGCATAGAGCTCTCATATACAAAACATTGTACCAGGTAATTGCTGAGTAATATGTTACTTCCAGCAGAATGTCAGTAATTGAGCTGAACATTTCACACGTACTATACTTACTGTGCTCCTACCACTCATGTAAGCCCAGCATTGTATGAAGCTTCATCAGACGCTCAAGCATGGAGGCATGCAACTCATTACACCTTCAAAAATAAAAAGGGCTATGAAATACTATGAGACGCTACGTACCCCATAGCTTGCAATTTCTGACTAGTACAGGCACAATATTACAGAAATGATGAAGCTGGCTAGGTTGTCAACCTTTCAGGGTTCAAGTAATTGACATCTTATACATGGCCGTATCTTCTGCATCAAAAAAGTGTATTTCTTATCTGTAGATCCACTGGTATTCTCCTATGTTCTGACCATCCAGAAATAGAAATCATGCTCCTTATTCATTTAGGACCTTAAGACCTGTAGGCCTTTTTTTTATGGAAGCTACAAAATTGTATACATTTAGAATAAATATATACGTATGTGTATATATAGATTCTTGACAAGCATTGACAAGTCTAAGGTTTGCATTAAACCTAACATGTTTATACCTCTTTACAAGTCTTACCTCTTTATTGGTTTATGAGGTTCCCATCTTCTCCCACCCTGTGTCTTTGTTTTTTTTTTCTTTTGTGTTTTTTCCTATATACCTGTGTGGATTTTGTCCTGACATGACATGGTTTCTTTTCAAAACCTCTGTAAATATATATATTCAATTTGAGACATTTGGTTCCCCCCTGTTATTTGTACCCATCATATATGTTTATAGAAGATTCATTTATGTGAAAGATTACTGAATTATAAGTAATAGATTGTCTGCACTCAGTCAATCTTTGGTCATTTGATGAAGTGTATTTTTAGGGATGTTGGCATAGACATTGTATGTTAGCTTCCCCAATCAGTTTCGTATGATGTGGTCATTCGATGTTTAATCTTTAGTTACAATAATTTTTTTAAAGGAAAAGCAATCTTCATGTCCATTTTTGCAGTAACTATAAACTATGTTAAGTGAGTTCCTGGAAGTTTTCTAGTCTTTCTGTACAACCCTTACAGTGTGTTTTGGATCAATACCAAAGCCATGTAGTATTTTTGGAATAGCTACATCTGGAGCCTGGGAATTGACATCACATGACATTCAATAAGAGACATACCCACTGAAACGGAAATATATTTGTCCAAGCAAAGTCTTTTGCACCTTCAATTCAACATTTTGCTTTATACGCATAATTCAAGGACAAGGGTATGGCTTAAATTCAGAAAAGTTAGATCCAAATTTTTTGGAACTTAAATATAAAAGTGATATAAATCGCAACTTTGGGCCACCATACACCTTTAGATTTCTCTGTCAGATTTCCTTTAGATCTCCTTTTGTTTTACCAAAACCATGTAATATGAGGGGCTTTCTAAACCATCAAGTCTACCTGTGTTCAATCGCACAGGAGCCTATACTAAATAGTTGTTGGTAAATCTAATGCATATCTGACAGAGAGATCTAAAGGTGTAGGGCCAGCTTAAGGGGAGGAAGGAGTCAGAGAGTCAAAATGACGTGCCTAGCCTGTGAAATCATAAACCAAACCCTTGCAGGGACAATATAATTTTCTGACAACAGCCGCTTGTTTTTCTAAAAAAGTTTATACTTCTGGTCCAATATCATTCATAAAGACCTTTTAATATGCAAGAATTAGTTTGACCTTATGTGCCTGCAATGCCAGTTTTCTAGCGTAATTGAGGGTATTTATATATACCTTATGTTCAGGCTTTGGTTTTTGATAAATATAACAGTAGCCAAAAGTCCTAACCCAGGCATGGCCAAACTAATGCCCAGGGGCCACATCTGGCCCTTAAGTATGTTAATACAGCCCTTTGTCACCTTGGTCTTGGTCTGGCTCCCCTCCGCTCATTCCCTGCAATAAGTGGAGATAATGCCTAGAGGATGATAAAGATCTTCTGCTAGAAGCCGTAGTTTGCTTAGATTTACTATCCAAAGCCTAATATATATAGCCTATATATAATTTTACATATACTTTTTCATGTTAACCCTCCCTAGTAACCAGTATGATTTAAACTTTTTGTCAATCAATCAAATTGATCAATGTATCAATGTTAAAATTTTCCACCCATGTTGGGAGGACTTGGGACTGGGGCGGCCCAGGTTCATTGTCCGGACCCTCTTTCACATTTAAAAACCCATTGTGGCCCATGAGTCAAAAAGTTTGCCCACCCCTGTCCCAATCCTTCCCCAATCTTTTTACATTTTTTAGCTTCTTAGTTGTGTGACACTCTCATGTTCAAGCAATGTGTGGCCCAGAGAAGGTTAAAGTCTATAATATCCCAGTGGCGGTGCTCACTCAGCCTGTCCTAGCCCAGCAAGTTCTGCCTGACAGATTGCATGAACAAATTACAAACGATTATATGCTTCTCCAGCTCTTGCAGACAAGGTGTGAACAGAATTGAGAGAAGTAAGTTGTAGGACTCAGCAGGCCGTATGGTGCTAAGTGCACACTGCACAAATAGAGAGCTTTTCAAGAGCGTCTGTCCTTTCCTAAATCCCCAATTTAAATTATGAGCTTAAAACTGTGTACAGCATAGCACTGTACACATATCCAAGCATACTAAATTGGGACGTGGCAACCTAGGCATTCAATGTGACTTTCAGGCCATTGATGTCTATTCATTCTGTGTCCTGGTACAAACTGATCCAATGGCAGACAACAACTGGTACTGATGAAGAATGATTTTCTCCATCATGAGCACGCCTCAAGGGGTGAGGATATTCTGTTCATCACAATACAAAATAAACAAAATAGCATATACAATTATTCATTGTATATACCCCTCTTTTCTCAATAGTTTGATAACTTTCCCTCCAGTTTTTATGAACTTTTACTGTAAGTAGTTATTTTTTTTTTATGTACAGTGCTGGAAACCCAGACATGAGACAAATGAAGATATTGCTGGGGAAGTAGAGAAGGGTAATGGAAACATTCCAAAAAAAGAAAATATTACTATAAAACAGACGAGGGCAAACTACGGCCCAATGGCCAGATCTAGCCCATTTCGCTCTTTTTTCCGTCCGTTTGTCACCTTTTTGAGAAAATTCTCCCCTTCACTTGTTCTCTGCAATGAGTTCACATGATCATGACACTGGGCACATCCTTCTGGTGATAACAGGAAGTTGCTTGGAATGATCTCTGCTCATTGCAATGAATGACCATTTTTTAAGTGCAGCAAATTTAAAAAGATATCAACGTCCCTAACAAAATCCTGAACCCTGGATTCGGGTGAAAATCACCCTGATCCCAATAACGAGTTGTTTTGGCCTTACAGGCACATAGAGTCTTCTGTAAAACTTAATAAAATGTCTTTATTAAAGATATTTCAGACCAATACAGAATGTAAAGTTTGAAATATGTCAGGCACTGGGTGGCCTGTTGGTTTAGGCTATATACATATTAAAGTAACATCTTCAACAATATACATATACAATTTTATCACAATACAAAGCGTGGTCTCATTGGATGATATAATGCCAAGTAATCTGTAGTCCTCTGACGCAGCTTCCTCAGGGAGGTAGTGTGATTACTGGTCTAGACAACACAATTTATACTTTAGAAGATTGCATTTAAAATGACAGTCCAACATAAGCAAAGTAAATTATACAAAGTATTTACAATGTATTATAGCATATTATAAAACACACAATAACGCTAAAGTATCTTAAATGGTAACCTTCATTACATCATCTATATTGCATCGACTTTAAGCATGGTTACATCACGACCTCTACTTAGTAGTACTTGGTAGTGTTGGATATAGATGAACCTAGGGACACAGGAGTGGGTCAGGGGGCTGGCCCGAACGCCAGCCTACCAAGCCACATCTAAAAAATTTATTTTATATATATATATATATAATTAGTCAATATTTTGCGACCATCTTTATGGCTCAGTAGGATGTTTAATCCCTTTTTATCTATAATATAACAAAGTATAATATAATCACTCCACTCTAACCTGATAACATCAAATTCAATGTATGTATGTATGTATGTGGGTCAAGCTCATTTGTTATTGTTTGTGTCTGTTCCTTGATGTCTGGGCCCTGTCTGTATTATTTTTTGTTTTTGACAACTGTGTCACATTCCTTTATGCTTTTATGTATGTGAACTTGTCCTTCTGGCTTTTTTTACAGGGATGCTGACATCATGGTATCACCTAGCATACTCTTCACATACATTCCCACCCTGCTGCTAATTAACTCAGAAAGGCCTGTGCAATGACGTGTTTAGCATAGCCCCTGTAGGCAGGGATGGTTAGCAGTACCGCCTAGTTTCTGGCAAAGCCAGCTTGACTCCTCCAGCAGCAAAATGGTTAAGGCTGGGCCCCAATCACGGCACTATAATGTGCATGGGATAGGGTGCCATGCATTCATTGTCCTTACTGGTCTTCATGGAGGATAGAAATATAGAGTGGTTCAATCATGTACAGTCTTGTGTTTTAATGGGTATATATAAATTATATAATTATTTATAATTAATGTGTTTAGGGAAGCATCAACCAGTTACATTAAAAACAAATGAGAATTCTTGTGTCAGAGGCATTATAATTTTACTTAGCACTGTTAACTAAATTATTGTAAAGCTTCTTAGGAAAACCTACCATCCTGCTTGATTCTTGTTACACACTTTCATTTGGATGTGTAGATTTGTACTTTATTGGCAATCTGTAGGTTGAAGTTTAGTTCCAGTTAACACACTTAGTGAGCAACTACCGATAAATAATTACAGGATAAACCACTGAGGGGTTGGGCTGTATTTTTAATCCGTAAGAGCAGATTAATAGAGCTCTATCTCCAAAGAGGACCACTAAAGCAATATTACCAGGCAGTACTAATGAAAAGGAATCATGTGTATACATAATAAAAATGACTTTCAAGCACTATATGTAGTGTCTACTATATATAAATGTATAATGTTTTTAAAAAAATGAACATACATTAACCCCCCTGCATGTATTCACAAGGGCGCCCTTGCTATGTCTGTATTGTATTACAGGCATAGGTGTCCTGGTCCTCACAACCCCACCATCAGTGATGACACCAGGAATATATGGAGGGGGGGGGGGCAGAACAGGGGGAAATACAACTACATGATAATCAATCTTTATTATGATACCGCTTTAGGGTTTCCTAACATTATTGGACCATAGAATCATTCATGAATTCGAATATTGCCTATGCCACTTATCACTAGTCAGAGACTGGAGTTGTTCTACAAAAGATGGTCAAAGCTGAAAGATATGCTACAGAAGATGGTCAGAGCCAGAGGATATTTTACAGAAGATGGTTAGAGAATGGGGATATGCTGCGGAAGATGGTCAGAGCCGGAGGATATTCTACAGAAGATGGTCAAAACTGAAAGATATACTACAGAAGATGGTCAGAGACAGGGGATATGCTGCAGAAGATGGTCAGAGCTGGATGATATTCTACAGAAGATGGTCAGAGACAGGGTATATGCTACAGAAGATGGTCAGAGAATGGGGATATGCTGCAGAAGCTGGTTAGAGACAAGGTATATGCTGCAGAAGATAGAGCTGGAGGATATTCTATAGAAGATGGTCAGAGAATGGGCATATGCTGCGGAAGATGGTCAAAGCATGGGGATATGTTGCATAAGATGGTCAGAGCCTGGGGATATGCTGCAGAAGATGGTCAGAGCCTAGGGATATGCTGCAGAAGATGGTCAGAGCATGGGGATATGCTGCAGAAGCTGGTCAGAGACAAGGTATATGCTGCAGAAGATAGAGCCGGAGGATATTCTATAGAAGATGGTCAGAGAATGGGGATATGCTGCGGAAGATGGTCAGAGCATGGGAATATGTTGCAGAAGATAGTCAGAGCCTGGGGATATGCTGCAGAAGATGGTAAGAGCATGGGGATATGTTGCAGAAGATGGTCAGAGCCTGGGGATATGCTGCAGAAGATGGTCAGAGCATGGGTATATGTTGCAGAAGATAGTCAGAGCCTGGGGATATGCTGCAGAAGATGGTCAGAGCCAGAGGATATGCTGCAGAAGATTGTGAGAACCTGGGGATATGCTGCAGAAGATGGTCAGAGCCAGAGGATATGCTGCAGAACATTGTGAGAGCCTGGGGATATGCTGCCGTAGATGGTCAGAGCCTAAGCAGTGCTGTTTCTAGCCTTTTGGAGCCCTATGCATGTTTTTGCTTAGTGCCCCCTTTCGACTGAGGGGTGGTGAGGGTTGGGGCGCTATTGGTGGAGCTGTCAGCTGGGGGGGTGTTCTATTGGAAGCTTTTCCTTCCACACTGTTCAGATCTGCACAAAGAGGGAGGGTGCCGGATCTGCATGCGAGGTGGGGCCCTATGCGCGGGAGGAACAGCCTTGAGCCTAAGAACATACTGAAAGAGTCCTAAAATGCTTTAGAAGGTGGTAATAGGCTGAACATACATTGTGTGTGTCCAGCCTATCCAGATTATTGGATACCAGTCTAAATATTTTCTTTATTGGCATACGTTTAGATTATTATCAGACATTTGTTCTAAGGTAGAGAACAATGCTAATACATTGTTTTCAATGTACATTGAATTAATCAAATTATTTATATTATAGGAATAATAAAATGCATTCTTTTTTTGTGTAGCAATGATATGGGCTGCAGTCCTCTTACATGAACCCTATGGAACCTAAAAGAGGTTGATTTGAAATATTTAGTATCACTCTATCCTGTAATCCATTTGCCAAACTGGATTACAGAGCAATGCAATAGAGACGCATTAAAGGAAGAAATTAGATCACACTGTGCTGATTATGTGTTTCTCTTGCACACGCAGAAGCCTTATCTAGTCAGAAAAGTTTGCAGTGTGGAATCCTGTGGTTGCTAGATTGCAAAATCAATATCAAAGGAGCAAGTCTATCTATGTTTCTTCACTGACCTCAACTTTCTCCGTTATATTTTTGCTTCAGCACTTCAAATAATGAACAATGGCAATATGTAGTGGGCTGGGGCTGTTGTGGGATGTGGGTGGTTTTCTTCCTTGGACCTTTCATGTGGTTTGGTGGGTGAAGGGAATTAGAGATAATTTGTTATGTAAAACAGGTAACATATTTCAAATACTGTATTGTTTACTGCTTGCACTAAATGAATCTAACTTTATGCTCTAATTATTTTTTGGTTTTCTTTTCACATGCTTTCTTTTCACAAAATTCAAAGGATACCAATGTTTTGCCCAAATTCATGGATATTGAGTCCCCGGATTTCTTACATGATGGGCCTAGTGCGCTCTTAGCACCAATAATAGTGAAAGAGATTTCGATATTGCAAATCTGCCTACACAAATTCACTACATCTACTATTCTACTATGCTTGACTTCAAATGATAGTGATCAGTATGATAACAGCATCACCAGAAACACAAACAAATTAGTATCACCAGAAACACAATCTGTACTATAATATGATATAATATATATAATATAATATATCATATAAATAAATATAAACATGTTCGCAGACACACAATCAATAGTGTGATAAGAACACCAGAAACATGTCCGCAGACACACAATCAGTACTGTTATAAGAGCACCAGAAACATGTCTGAAAAGACACAATCAGTAATATACTAACAATACCAGAAACATATCCGCGGACACGCAATCAGTAATGTAATAATGACCGCCAGAAACATGTTTGCAGACACACAATCAGTACTGTTATAAGAGCACCAGAAACATGTCTGGAGATAAACAATTAGTACTGTAATAAGAGCCAGAAACATGTTCATAGACACACAATCAGTAGTGTAATAAGGAGCACCAAAAACTTGTCTGAAGCGACACAATCAGTATTATACTAACAACACCAAAAACATGTCCGAATAGACACAATCAGTATTGTAATTAGAGTGCCAGAAACATGTCTGAAGAGACACAATCAGTATTTTAGTAACAACACCAGAAACCTGTTGTCATAAGTGAACCATGGGAGCAGTGGACCCACCGCACCACTAGACAAGTGAAAAACCAAGGACGAGTCAAAGGAACCCAGTATTCACCAGATCACACAGCAAGGAGTGATGGTCTTGACTGTGGGAGACTCCCAGGTTGCGGTCCCTAGGTACACTTACTGGCAGTGGCTGGAAGAAGCAGGAATTCTGATACAAGCTACACAATCAGCAGGCAAAATAGAAGTCGTGCAGGCGGCAAGCAAGGGTAATCAAGGCGGTCCAGGGGTCAGTAACAATACAGCAATAGGAAGCAGCAGAGCCTGGGTAGCAGAGACTTGATGACCTCTTTGTTCAGGCAGCTTCCTGCTGTCTGAGGGTTCCTTAAATATAAGGTCATGTGGCTTTATTGGTAGGACTACATGTGAGTTATAAGGAGTGCTAATTAGAGCAGATATCAGAGCACCCAGCAGAGGGAGCAGAAGCCACATCAAGTGCCTTTATTAGTACCACCAGCAGAGGGAGCCGTTCTTCAAAAAGTCAGTGTCCTTTGAGGTAGAACAGCAGAAGAGGTAGTTACAGATCGCCGGGTGACACTGCCTCTCCACAGAGACACTTACAGTACCAGAAACATGTTCACATACACAAGAACATACATGCACCTCCTAAAACATTTTATTGTTCAGTCAGCATTTGATCAACTGCTTTTTAAAAGAAAATATATTTATAATACTATTGTGTTGTGTGTCTACAGTCACACTCTTGCCCGCGCTCACTACTCTTCCGTTCTGTAGATGTTTTGTTTCCTAAAAATCTATAAATATCTACCAAGCCTTTTAAGATTTATCTGATGTACTGATTGCTTGTATATTGTGAATGATTGTACCTTCCTCCTGTCCACAAATGATTCCAGACATGTTTTGCTTAAAATAACTTTGTGTTATTGTGAAGCCAATACAACCATCTGCTGTATTTGATTAAACAGGTTTTGTGATTTAAGTGAAAAAAAACCTACTACTTTTATAGTAGTAGTTTGCAGTATACATAGATGAGGGCTGTCTCTATGTAGGTCTGGTATGTCAGGTCAGGTTGGATAGTGGGCCTCCACACATTTTCACCTCACCAAACCTCGCCCTTCTTTGCAAAAAAATTGCCAACCCTTGTGTAACTATAGCCAGGGGTGCACATAACTTTTTTAGTGAGCTCCTCAGATGAGCACCAGGAGATGGTGTTTGGTACTCAACCCATATGTAGGGTGGTCTTTCCCACTGTCCTCTGCGTCAGCCTCCTGCATGGTAGGTTTTGCTGCAGATGGACCTCCCTGTTCCTGATTGATCCTCCGATTAGCTGTCTCCATCCACAGGTAACCAGCTGGCTTTGGGTCACATGGAACTCTCACAGTACAACACTGTTTGAACCCCCAGATCTCATAGTAGTGCAACCCTGACATTTTCTGGGTTAGCAACTAACCCCTGAGACTACCTGCAGTCCAAATGTCACCCTTTCATAGTCATATTACAGCTGTTACACAGTGCTTGTCTCTTGTCAGCTTTTACCCTTGCATATGCCTACTCATAATTTCATCCCCCAGATTTCCAACACCCTTAAAAGTCCAACCTTTTTTTTCGGATTAGTAATTTACATTCCCAACTTCACCCCCTAACTGCAAACTTTCATAGTTATTAATGTTTCCCTGCAGTTATCCAAGTGACATAAATTGTATACATGTAACATATAGCTGCGGCCGCCCAGACACGGAGTGTCTCCAAGTTAGTACGCATATGAGCTTTGTAACAATAATGCAGGTACGCATAGCTAGCTTTTGGCCCGTTTGAGTACCAAAGTACCACTTATCTGCACCCCTGACTAAAGCACTTCATTTGGTCAAAGGAATGATAAAACTTATTTTGTTCTTTATTTAAATTAGTCTGTTTATAATTAAAAAACTTAAGAATAAGGTATTTTAAGCAATGAGTCCCAGTAAATCTGTCCATGCACAGGGCGATTCCCGACACAAATGATTGATCACAACGTTTTGACACAACCGAGCGATCGTTCAGCAAATAGATGCACAACACCTTTAGCTATAGATCCCTGGACGATACAAAGTAATAGGGATCGAACAGGGATTTACCAACATGTTGGATCCCTGTTCATCCGACATTTTCTTGATTGCTGCAGGTGGGCAGTGTTCGATTCCTTAATGATCGTTTGTTGTGAACACGCATGGCAATCGATCGTTCAGGAATTGACTGCTTAATCGCTCGTATATGGCCAGTTACAAATGAGTGCACTTCTCTTTCCCTGAACTATACAAGGCAGTAAAGGTGCTCATACTGCATTTGATCAACCAAAACTTTGTCTTAAGTCCATAGATAGTAAATCGATTCCCGCACCCCTAATACGATCTACGGCGAGGCCATCGATCTGGCCCATATCCTAAATTCAGTTGGTCGCTTAATGCTATGTGCAGCAGTTGCAAATATTCTGTGGGTGGTAGATGGGCTCCTGTCATTTACCCACCACCAGTCTCTAAGTCAACTCTATCATGTGACACATATTGCATCACAATTCTTAGTTAATGGTAAATATGCAATGTATTCCTTATTCAACTTACTGAAGTAGTGTTGTCATTTCAGCCCCTAATTATAAAAAAGGCATTTGTTTAAAATTAAGTAGAAATATCTAGTTATGTTTTCCACTTTAATTTGCATAGAGCAAACATATCCTGACAAAGCTAATGGAAACATCTAGGAGTTAGGCAGTTGTGCTGTTCTGCTATTCATTTTACATTGGGAACAAAATGTTAGCTGAATCACACACAGCTTGCCAAGATTCTGAAGAGTCTGAATTTCTTTTTTCTCATCCTTTTGGGAAACATGCTAAGAAAAGATGTTGGCATTCAGATGAGGAATAAGGATCTCTACGTGCCAGCTTCTTAAAATCTAAAAGCATATTATTTTAAATTAAAATCCTAACTCAGAAAAATGACCCATTCTAGACTAGCCCAGCAAGAGTTAAATGCTTGTTTTTTAGTTTATTCTCTGGCTCTTTCTTTACTAGATTGGTACCCCACAGGCACATCTCCAAAGTTACAGTGCTGCAATCTCGCTACTGATGCCATGCTTTCAATGCAGGGCCATCAGCTTGCATTGTGAGGACCACCCAAAGCCCAGAACAGGAGATAAAGATAAGGTAAGTAAATGTTCTGTTTACCTCCCTTGTAGACTAAAGCAGGCCATACACTCTGAGATAAAAATTAGGATCCATTAAAA
>CM070035.1:138788456-138819824 GCA_036250615.1 Ptychadena robeensis | reverse complement strand
GATAGATAGATAGATAGATAGATAGATAGATAGATAGATAGATAGATAGATAGAAAAAGGGCATCTTATAGTCCAAAAAATACGGTAATAACAAAGCTTAGGAGCACTCACCACCAACTGGGAAAAAACTAAATGAAAAAAAAAACACTGGTCAGGAAACGTAAAAGCCCACATATAAGGTTGCATCTGTGCAGAGATGCCTACCATACAGTACAATCCTTCAGTGAAGGAAGTGCCAACAACCCACTTATCACAGAAATGCCTCATTAGTGAGGTACCATGTAGAATGGCAGAATCGTGACCTAATTTTGGGATCTGATTTCAGAGGATGAAAAGGCGTGTGTAAGGTAATGTCACTATATTTTAAAGAGTTTTGCGACCCGCTTGTCCCCCAAACAGTCTGCCTCTGATCTCTAAGGGTCCCAGTGGCAGGTGGCAAGATCCCTGTCACCCCAAAGCTCGATGCCATTAGTGTGAATGTAGACCGGCGTCCCCATTCAAACTAACGGCCGGCACACAAAAGGTGCCCGCTGATACTGTGAGCAATGGAGAGCAGCGTGATGATGTCATGTTGCTCTCCACAGCTCATCTTTTGGCCCCCACTCGTTACGTGTGTGGGGTCCCTTACCGTAAAAGAGTTTACGTAGGGACGTTTGGACCATGGTTATCGTAGGCGTGGTAGGGGAAAGCCAGGTAGCCATGATACACCTGCGGGCCATTAAGAGGCATATATGAGCCCACTGTGATAGGGAGGATGTTATAGTGGGTTGTGCAGAGAAATCTAAATATGCAAATAATAGCAGTAGAGGTTCTAAAACAAGGGATTTCTTACTAACCAAGTAGATAAATGCAAGCATAGAATGCCAATAGTGAGTGACCGCTGGGCCACAAGCAGTGTTTCAGTGGTGCTTTGGGTTTTGGGTTACATTTAGGGCAACAGCCTCAGTTTAAATGTGAAATTTAGTCTCAGATATGCTTTATGCATTATTTTAAAATGCATCTTCCTCCAAATTTCACTAGTAATGAAATTTTCTTTATCCCCCTATTCATTGGGATTTTTTTAGGAGCCAGAAACAAATCCAGATTAGTTAGAAGTCAAATCAATTCAATAAAGCACTAAGACTTATTTTATGCATGTGATCAAAATCATAATTACAGAAGATAAAATCCATTAACCTTCCTAAACATGATAATACTATATAATATAAAGCTTGCATACAGTAGTAAAATAGTCAACGTGTTATGCCCTCATATACAGGATTCCTCAGGACTGTATTAAAGGTTTTTAAAACGTTGGATCCAAACGGTGAACTCTAGGCTTGTAGAAGATGGCCAATACCACAATGGACCAAGGTGTTCAATACCCAGGTTTCTAAATACAAAAAATACCTGACACTATTTACGTCTTTAACCAGAACTTAAAAACATTCCAACCAACTCTATTCAAAGCCATTTAATTGGTGGGGAGGTATATCAAAGGAGGCATAGACAAACAGGTTGAATATCTATAGTTACCTATTTGCCAGTTGGTCCACACTTGCTGAACATGCTACATATGCAGAGGTTCATTAGTTATGGCTGACAAATATGTATAGTTGAGCTGGTACAAGAACATTACTGATCAACAGATCTAGAAAGTTGAACCCTCTTTATCCATGCAGCACAGCAAGAAGTATACAGAGTGGTCAAAAAACCTACCACACAGCTAAAAAATAATGTCTCTGCTCACACCTACCATGTGATGGTGAAGATTAAGTAAGACACAATAAATTTACTTAGTGTGTTTTAATATGGTAATTATAAAGAGTTTGGAGTTCAAGTTATACCGTTTATTGGCTAACTGAAGTCATTAGAGAAGCGAGCTTTCGGGATATCGCAGATCCCTTCTTCTCTAATGACTTAAGTTAGCTAAAATCACTTGAACTCCAAACTCTTTATATTTATCCAGGGCTAACACGTTACAACACTCTACTATTGCTAATATGGTAATTACAAAAACTAAATTACCATGTAACTTATATTATAAAAAGGTACAACTAACAGTTGAAGACTTCTTTATACAGAGTACAGTGTAATATGCAGAAGCTGCAGAGACAATGAACAAGCAATGGCCACGGATTAGGCTGTATATAATCAGACTTTAGGTGGTCTTGTCAGGTCAATCCTAAAATTTACTTTGTGCAGTATTAGGCTTTAATGATTTGTTTAAAAATAAATAAATACAATCTGTAGTAATTATGATTTATCCAGTTTATTTTTTTACTTTTTACCTATGTCTTTATATATTACTCACATCATTTACAGCACTTTACAAAGTCCTCAGTGATATCAGTAGCATTATGTCACATTTTTGTTATATACAAAAATGAGTAAACCTTTATGACTTTCTGTGTACAACGCGTTATCTGTTTTTATTCCTTTATCTTTTTTGGGATATAAAAAAGCAACCAATTAAATTTGATTTAATCATTATTAAAACCACTTACCATGTATACTTGAGTATAAGTCGAAAATTTGGTACGTTTTTTTTTTATATTTTGTTTTAAACTTGAACTCCCCTTGGGCAGAAGGCAAACAGACTCCCAAGAGGCAGGGTTTTGTTCCACTCACTCCAGTTACGCCAAATGGCGTGACTCACAGGCCCGGGCCCCACACTCCCTGTGTGCCCCCTGGTATCTGCTGCTCAGGCAGCACAGTGTCTCCCCACCTCTATCAGGAGCCATGACTGACTAGTCTCAGATTCTTTTGTGGAGACACACCCAGCTACCTCATTAGGGTCCAGCAGGTGTATCTTGGTGGAGTGGGAAGGCCCACCCAGTTCCTTCCATTCCCACTCCAGAATCCAGACCCCTTCACTGCCGCACATGGACCACTTACACCATGACAGACTGTGGGTCTGTCACAATATTTACACCCACTTAGGAGGAGGGGTAAGTCTCTGTCACATAATATATTCACTGCACTTTCAGTTCATTTTGTGCCTCTGAATAAGTGTGTTCTGAGAGTGCCTCTACCTCTAGTGTATACCAACATACAGTATAGTTCCAGCCCTACACACTCTGCTCCTGGGATGCTTGGCTCTTTGACCTGACTGTAAAATAAAGTATAGATACTGAAGATACCGATCAAGCCCTGCCTACTTTGCTAGAACATGCTGTACATCCACTTTAGTTGTAAATGGCTGTGTCTTTGAATTTTTTCCCCTAATTTTCTCTTCAAAGCCATGAGCGTATATTTCACATCTTACATTACATCTTATAGAGTAAAAAATACAGTAACTCACAAATTGACATGGCAAAACAAAGGCACTTTTGCTGTGTGTTTCTGTGCCTTAGCTGCTGCATTTCCCACCCTAGACTTAAGTCATACAGTTTTTTCAGTATTTTTTTTGTAAAATAAAGACTTATAGTCGGGTCTGCATATACTTAAGCATAAATGGTAACCTACTTTTTACCATCTAAAGGCTTCAGGATAGAATCAGCGCAGATCATTGTTTTCCGTACTTTTGGTTTTAGTGCCTTAACCCCAAATCCTCATAATTTTCATTACATAAGCCAGTGGTTCCCAAACTTTCCCTGCAGGGCCCCCCTTTTCTAGATAGGAAAATGTTTGAGACCCCCTCCCTATTCAAACAACACAGTTTCAGATTAAGGGCCATTTCAGTAATGTTTGTGCTGCAGTATTGTTTACTAGTACTACTGTAGTGTGAAATGGCACTCAAACTTTATTTGAAAAACTCATACAACTTTATTGGGTTTTCACATCATATATGCATACACCAATCAGACAGAAACATTTATCATTCACAAAGAGACACTACACTCATGCTGAAAGATCAATCACATAGAGACAAACAGACATGAAGACACATGTTACATGCACTCTACTTACTGTGTACAGCTATATCCTCCATGGTTGTCTTCAAGCTTGTCCCTCCTAGCCCCTAGCTGCACCACCCTGGAATTCCTTCACGCCCCCAGGTTTGGTAACCACTGACAAGAGCCATGCATTAAAATGATTTACTAAACAATCAGGGGTATGTTGGTTGAAATTAACCTTTGTTGTAATGGACTTCCATTTAAATGTAAAGCTGTAAATATGCTTTAATACAGGCTCACTGAGCTCAGTAACTGCCCTTTTATTTATACTGACTTTGTATAGGTGACTGCATGAGAATGATGACCATGATAATGAATTGAACCACAGTGCTGACTTCTATTAAATGCCTAATATTTTCATGTCCATAGTCTGGCCACTGCTTGCCTTAAGCCCCCCCATAGACGGGCCGATTCCTGGCCATAGTTGTAGCAGACCAACCTGCGTGCTCGCTCCCGCCCAGGACATAAAGGTTGGTCTGCCGCAACTATGAGGGAGCCCACCTTGAGTTTTGTAGAAAAAAGGCCGCCAGGTCGGATCGCACACGGATCCGTCCTGCTGGTTTTTTTCCTGCCCGGCAGGCTGTTAACTCGGAGGGGAAGTCTCCTCCCCCTCCGAGTTAATTGGCTACAGTCTGACAGGAGTCCCGTGTGTTAGTGGAACACACAGGATTCCTGTCCGTTCTGTAGCAGACTGCTCACAGCGTGGTGACGTCAGAGTCTGCTAAATGTCGGCCATAGATCGGGACGTCTATGGCCGGCTTTAGACAGTGTTAAATAAGATGTTCAGGACATAATTTGCTTGTAAGTTGTTTGGCTGGATTTTTCAGATATGTTGGGATGTGTCAGGTTGTTAAAGGGAGGTTGACTTTCTGTTATCAAATCTAAAGAAATCATACGCACTTATATTATGATGATCTGCAAAATAGGTGTAGGCAGAGAACTAGCTGTCAATCAAGTGAGCTATATTCAACAAACAAGATAGAATACACCCATTATCTAGTCTGGGAAATGGAGATACACAGTTTATAGCCTCATATTACTCATTGTGGAAAGAGGATTTAATCTGCACCCAATGCAGTAAAGTTATATTTAGATTTGTAGGGCCATTTATCTTATGTAATGTATTTTCTACCTGTGTATCTTCAAATTAATTTTCATTCTTTTCAGTTTCTCTTGTACCTGTTTATGTACGGTAGCAGCTGAAAGGCTGTAGCCAATATGGAGCCATTATAATGAGAAATAACATATCAGATGGTGTGCCAGATACTGAAGATAAACATGTATTTTAGTTACGTGCTAATAAAATATATACATCTACTGTATCTTTTACACTATAAGACACACTTTTTCAGGGACCAGATACGCCGCTATATAGGATGCGTCTTCTACAAAGAGCATCTAATGGCCAAAAATATGAAAGAAGAGGAAAACCCCTAAAACCCACATCTGTGTCCTCAATAAGTGTCTAATGTATTTGACCCATGTAGTGACCACTACCACTAAGACAAAAACCAAATTACAAATGTTTACTGCTAATACCATACATTAAAGCATTTAAAACAGTTAGAGCAAAACTCCATAATTTTTCTCTCCTGATCCTTACTCATGGCAGCATACTATAGGCTGGCTCTGCTCCAAATGCCCCGGACATTTGAGGGGAAACACATCAGGGTGAAAGATATGTTCCCTGTGTGGAGCTGATGATGTCTTTATTCTTCCTTGGAACAATTTAAGAATAAAGTTTAATGATTTTAAAGATCAAAAAACAAGTCTGAGTGCGGACTCCTTAAACCTAAAGACAAAGATTTGTACCATACCTTATTGGACTGACCTTGTGTGTGTCCCTTTGCTTGTGAATTGTCCAATAAAACCTGTTAACTGGATATCTGGTGTTGATAATGATCATGTGTATTACAGTAGGTTTGCAGGAGTCCCAAATATATAGATATCTGGTCCTATGTGGTTAATGGAGCAGAGCCAGCACCACAGTATGCTGCAATGAGTAGCTGTAAGGTAATTGGGTTTTCAATCTGTCTGCCTGGCACAGACAGAAGTTTTACCTTAAAAGCTTTAAAACATTTTTAATCTTTGAAAGGTTTGAGGATTTAAAAACATGTAAGTAGTGATGGCCGAACTTCGGCCGTGTCCGTCCGCGAACGGGCGGAGCGGACTTTTAAAAAAGTCCGCCGTCCGCCCCTTCGCGGACAGATTCAAATTCCCCGCCTCTAGGCGGATAACCCTGGTTGTGCTAACCGGATGTGACATCACTGACGTCACATCCGGGTTTCACAAGCCGGTTTTTCACTGAAAGACCGGGTTCTCTACCCGGTCTTCAGTGAAACATTCTTCCTGAGGCGGGATCTCGCTGCTAATGATCCCACCGGAGGAAGAATAGAGGGCTCCTTCTCGCCTGCGGACAGGGCGGGTCGAACACCCGTACTGTCCGCCGGCGAGAAGGAGGGCGAACATGCTTGTTCGCGGCCGAACTGTCCGCCTTGCGGGCAGTTCGGCCATCACTACATGTAAGCCATGCTATAGTGTGGTGGAAGACATCCAAAAACATACTTAAGGCCTCCATACACATTTAAATTTTCTTACGATCTATGTCATATTCGATGGTAATATTTGATCGACGTTGGTTCAATCGATCAAAGTACAATCGAACTACCTACCACATGGAGAAACTGATATTTGGTTGATGTTGGTTTCATCGATCAAAAGCATGATCATGAAAGACGATCGTAAACACACCAAAATGTCAGCCATAGGATGTAGAAGTATGCTTATTATTTAAATCTAACCAAAATCGGTTGGGCACAACAAAATAATATTTGATGTATACTCGATCAAGCAAAATTTTCAGACATGCCCGATCACTTTTCGATCGATTTTGTGGTCAACTTCGATCAAACTAGGTCGATCAAACCATGTGGACAGGCATAGATTTTTGGTCGAACGTGCCCTTTAGATCACTCCATACAATATTTCTATTAGATCTACCAACAACTATTTAGGACAGTGGCCTCCCTGATAGAATACACAGTGATTGGAAGGTTTAGAAAGGCTCTAATATTACATGGTTTTGGTAGAGGAAAAGTTGTACAGAAATTGTATGGTACCATTGTAAGGTGTATGGGGCCTTACGTTAATTTTTAGGAATGGTAAAGAACACTTTTTGGTGATGTCACTGTTGCTGAAGATTTTTTTTTCCAATATCGAAGATTTTAACCCCATACCTCTACCACACAGGGGACAGAGGTGAGCTGCAGGTACTCCACGTGCGTTACTGTTGGCTAGTCCTCTGCCCTAATTTAGTCTTCCACTTTTCGGGCACAGCTTCCCGAGATCTTATCCTCTAGACTTTACCGCAATACTTTAAATGACTTTCTCATGGAATGTATTAAGCTTGTTGTTTCTGTGTCTTGTGTTTTAAACCAAGATTGTGTAACTTGGGTGTTGTTTCTTTGTGAACTATTATTACAGAACATTAACCAATACAAGTTTACTACACTAACAAAATATTTTCACAGACACATTAATCGTGTTTCTCTTTCTATTCTCATTGTTAATTAGGCTTTGATTGTGGCTGTGTAGGTTTGTTAATTTGCTGTTTTGGCCATCTACATACTTTGGAACTTTTGGCTATGAGGTGTTGGCCTGTTCAAAACCCATAAGAAGTCACTGAAATAGATAAGCCGTCTTAAAACAACCTTCATTTTTATAGTCATTTCATTTTTCTTAAGCTGGCCATAGACGTCTCAATCTATGGCCGGCTTATAACAGACTCCTCACAGTGTGGTGACGTCACCACGCTGTGAGGAGTCGGCTACGTAACTGACAGGAATCCTGTGTGCTCCACTAACACACACGATTCCTGTCAGATTTTAGCCAATTAACTTGGAGGGGGAGGAGACTCCCCCTCCAAGTTTACTGCCTGCAGCAGGATTGGAGGATCGGCCACAAAAAGAACCAGCAGGACAGATCGGTGTCCTACCTGCTGGCTCTTTTGGTCGGATCCTCAAGGTGGGCTCCCTTATAGTTGTGGGCGACCGACCTTTATGTGCTCGGCGGGAGCGAGAACGGCGGTAGGTCGGCCGCAACTATGGCTGGGAATCGGCCCATCTATGGGGGGCTTTATTCCCATTATTTAACAGAGCCTAAATGTGGGAATACACTGGTTGATTTTTTCATTCGATAGATTCAAAAAGATAGATTTTTTATCGTTGGAACGAAAATCTAAAACCGAACAAAGGTTTTGTTTGACCAACATTGAACAAAAGTTAACGATATCGAACCAAAAATCTTTAACAAAAAAAGCAAAGAACAGTCAAGCGAAATTTACTTTGGTTGAACGAAAATACAGTTGATACATTCCATATTGGCACAATTGATATTTGATCAAAATGTCGAACATCCTGTATGAATCTTTTGTGGATTGTAAAGGTAGGAATACACATATACATTTTTGCACATTCAAAGCACTCATCCATCATCAGCTTTTAGTGACAGAAAGGACAAACATGCCCCCAAATTCTTTTGAACTTCCTCTGAATTAGCAATCTATAAAGACATTTCTCCTGAAGGGTAGTATTGCTTTTGGTAGGTTGGGCACATTTTACCGTTTTGGCGAGAACACTGGGGAAATTATTGGTGCTTCTAGGTAATATATATCATGCAAAACTTAATTTTTTATTATGAAATGTTAGGTAAAGAGTACTTTAGGAGGCTCAAACTGCTTTATGATTAATATTATTATTATTATTTCTGATGGGAAAAATGTCTTGCCTTACAACCAACCTCTGGGAACTAATTAAGTTCCTAACTGATGGGTCCACTGTATATCAAAAAGAAATAGTCATAGTGAGCAGCACACGTCAAAATGTGTAAAGCTGGTCATACATGCGCGTGCAATCGATAAATGATTGATTTCAACGCGGTGATGCAGCGGTCCTCTTTCCAATATAATAGTGATTGAACAGGGATTAACCGACATGTCGAATCCTTGTTTGCTCTAATTTTCTATGTAGTGGGATTGATCGCTCCAGGTCTGCATTCGATTCCAGAATGATCGTTCGCCAGTTTGGGAATCGAATGCTAAATCGACCCGTGTACGGCCAGCATCACACTTGCAATGCAATTTTTTAAACACATATCGATAGACGTATCGATTTAGAGGTTTTCGCACGGGAATTGATGTGCACAAAGGTGCGCACCGATTTTCAGTCTGCTCAATGGACGCTCGAGTGCAGCGTGATGATGTCATCACATCCTAATCAAATGTTGATCTATTGGTAATCTACACATCTGTGTACGGCTTAAGACAAACCCCAACACAACAAGATGAATTGAGTGTGTGGATAAGAGAGGATGAACCTTCTGTTTTATGAACATTGATCAACCATGGAAGATTTTGTCATTGATTGGTTCCAAAGATAATGGTGTCCACCAATGAGCTATATCTTCACCTTATTATTAAAACTTGCACAAAAAATTAAATAGCAAGAATTTGCTGATGAAAGTACTAATTACACCCAATTAACATCTCCTTTCCTTGTAATAGAAGATGACAAGTTGTCCTAGAAAAAAATCTCCAAAATTGGTTGATCCTCTTTTCTAATTGGCTGATGTTATCCTACTCATGAAGCAGAAATAGTACATGATCGAATGATCTTGACCATCAAACAAGTGTAGATGAACCCGATCAACATATTTACCAATTATTTTTCCATGAGTCTACCAGGAGGACTTTTACCAGTAGAACATACCCTCCCCAAGTAATATAAGACATGTTAATATGCAGTTCAGTGTTTGACACTTTCAAAAGCCAAATCTCCTTCCTCATAGGTAGTGTTGAGCTATTAGAGCTAATTAGATTTTCAAATATTTTGCTTGAATTTTACATTTTCGACTATTCGCAAATATTTCATCGGATATCCGCCACCATCATGATTTTTTGCAATTTATTTAGAGTTTTTGTGATTTCATTCATTGCAATGGATCGCAATTTTTTGGACAGAGATGACGAATATTCTCCCAGTCGAATATCCAACCTCCATTGACTTGCGTTGCATTGAGCATATTTGATTGCAGTTGTTATTTCTAGATTGTGATCCATGTCCACAAAGTGCATATTCAAGATTAGAAATATCGAAACAAATATCATTGCAGGTATTCGCGAAATTACGCAAATTCGAATATTGCCTTGTTGCTCTTCACTATTCATAGGAAGGGACAAATACATTTTCCACATACTTGGAGAAGAGGAAAATAAAACTAGAAAAAGTTAACGCACGTGGTTTAAGCACTATATCCCCAGCAGAAGATGTCAAGCAATTGTTAGTTAAAATAGAGTGGGAAAGTGTTAAAATCCCTTTTAATGTTTTTGTTGTTATACAAGTTTTCCTTCCGTAAATGTGATGGTTATTGTACACCAGTAATGTGCTGAAGGCCTTGGGGTGAACAATATGAACATTGAGTGCTAGGTGAGTGACACCATCTGGTGGCCGTTTTATTAAAATGATCCGACTAATACTATTGTAAAAAAAAAATGCTGTTAATCGCCGTACACATTCAGATAATGTTTAAATTATGGTTTAGGATTAGGTATAGCATTAAAATGGGAATATTTTAAGGTTTAACATGATTCAATACTTTTTTATTCTTGTAAAGCCCCCCATACACCTTAAGATCGATCCATACAATCTCCATTAGATCTACCAACAACTGTGTAGTATAGTGGCCTCCGTGATAGAATACATAGTGATTGGAAGGATTAGAAAGGTCCTCATATTACATGGTTTTGGTAGAACAAAATTTGATTGTACAGAAATTGTATGAAAAGATTGTAAGATGTATGGGGGCCTTAACAAACTTGTCAAACATTTCCCAAACTTAGTGTCAACAATGGCAGTTTTAAAGAATAAAAAATAATCGCAGAAGGTGGAAAGTGAAAGAAAAAGACCAAGCTATAGTGTGTAAATGTAAGTTCAAATGAACATTCTTCTCTTTACAGTGTATCTTCAGTTAATTATTAATTGTCACCATGCGTATTCATTAATAAATGATCACTTTAGAACTAGCAACTGTGTAACAGGCAGCCAGCATCAGTAGTAAAAAGTGGGAGAAGGACTGCCGGAGATGCCTGTGGTGATGGAGTATCTGTAGACCTACCGCGGCGTGATACCAGTCTTCCACTCAATGCTGGAAAATGTTCTGTTACAAAATGTTCTGACAATATTATCCATTGCTAGACATGATGAGCAAAAATGGGTTTTTATGAAATATTCGTACCGATAATTTTAAGAGAAGATACTGAATTGGTTTTATAAGCTAGATATAGCTCATGGGCAATGTGCTGAAGGCCTTGGGATCTGGCCCTTGAACTTTCTTTTCCAGCCCTTTTTCACCTGGTTGAGAAGATGCTCCCCTCCCCTTGTTCTCTGCAATGAGTGCACAATGCCTAGAGGCAAATGTTGCCTTGTGAACAATGCAATGCTCTGATCATGACAACGTGGTCTCATCTTCATGGTGACTACAGACAGTCTCTAAGAATTATCTATGCTCATTGCAATGAATGAGCATTTTTTTAAGTGCAGGTAATCAAAAAAAATACCAACTTCCCTGTCACACGTTGCTTATTACACAGTGATGCCAGTGATGCATGGAATTGGCACACCTATGGCAGGTCAGCCATTACAGGGTCTTGGTCCGGCCCCTTTATAAATTTTAAGAAGCCAACATGGCCCACAAATAAAAAAGTTTGCCCACCCCTGGCATAACTGTAATGATAATAAATAACTTCATTAAAAAAAATGAATATTTATTCCTTTACAATCCTATTGGAATGCAAAAAACACTGTCCAGGTAATTGACGCAAGCCCAATGCTTGTCAAAATGGGTTACACTGACTGGCTGCATTTAGTCTCTGCCTCTGAGTGGTGGGGAGGGAATGGGAGACAATTTGTTTGCTTTGCCTGCCATCAATGATTGGGAGAATGTAATGTGGTCAGATGAGCCCAAGGTACAAAACTCAACCCCTCTTGACTGCAAGAGAAAGAATAATGAGTTGCATCCAAAGAACACAATACCTACTGTGAAGCATGGGGGTTGCAAACTTCATGCGTTGGGGTTGTCTGCAAAGGGACCAGGACGATGTAAAGGAAAGAACGAATGGGGCCATGCATTGTGAGATTTTGAGTGAAAACCTCCTTCCATCAGCAGGGCCATTGAAGATAAAACATGGCTGTGCCTTTCAGCATGACAATGAACCCAAACACACTGCCCGGGAACGAATGTGTGGCTTTGTGAGAAGCATTTCAAGATTCTAGAGTGGCCTAGCCAGTCTCCAGCTCTGAACCCCATAGAAAACCTTTGGAGGGAGTTGAAAGTCTGTATTGCCCAGCGACAGCCCCAAACATCACTGCTCTAGAGGAGATCTGCATGGAGGAATGGGCCAAAAGCAACAGTGTGTAACAACCTTGTGAAGATTTACAGAAAACGTCTGACCTTTGTCATTGCCAACTCAGGGTATATAACAAAGTATGGAGATGAACTTTTTATATTGACTAAATACTTATTTTCCACCATCATTTGCAAAGTTCCTTTAAAATCAGAGAATGTGATTCTCTGGATTCTTTCCCCCCATTCTGTCTCTCATAGTTAAGGTGTACCTATGAGGAAAATTACACGCCTCTCTTATCTTTCTAAGTGGGAGAACTTGCACAATTGTTGTTTTTTTTTTGCCCCAGTGTACAGATTGCAGGGATCAGAAGAGTGCTGTATAAGATGTGCAGTCCTAGAGAATGTGTTACCAACAGAGGTAAGGATTATGTGATGTGAAGATGTTAGGGTTCAGAAGTAAAAGTAACATACTCTGGCGTACAGCAACCTCTTATTCATTCCACAGACACATACACAGACATTTCTACACACACAGACCAGCCTTCACTTACCTTTTTGTCCCCTTGCTGGCATGGGTGACGGCCCGCCACTCTGTTCATTTCCTTGTCCTTACTCCTGGTTTATACCTCACAGCAAACCCATACCTCTTACATACAGTACCTCTGTATATACAGAACTGACGACCTTCCACTATTCCTTTCCTATAGTTTAGATCCCAGGTGCCCAACCTGCGCCCGGGGACCACACGCAGCCCTTTGGGCGTTCTTCAGCGCCCCCCCCCCTCAGTCCTCCAAATTTGTATATAGCCAATGTAATGTATATACGGCCCTGTTCACTATGTCTGTAAATATTAGATTGTGTATATGTTTGGTGTTGTCCCTCTTAGGCAGTGGTGGGCAACAGAGTTGATATGGAGGGCCACAAGTGCGGTCCTCGGCATCACTAAAGGGCCGCACATTTTCAATCTGTCATGACTTGTATAAGCATTTAAAAAAAATGACAGCAGGCAGAGCTAGAAGACATTATTTTAAATTTTTTTAAATAACAAAATGTGTTTTCAATTATACTTCAAGCATTTAAGAACACTGTACACATTTTGTGCCATGCATGTCATCAAAGGTTATGTGCCTCATAGATATAATCAAAGCCATTGATTATATTGATGGGGCACATAACCCTTCGATTCGGCAGACAGGTGAGTTCCTGTGCCCTATGCATTAACAGTTAAATTTTGGGGGCCGCAGGTAGAGGATTGAGGGGGGGGGGGGGGGGGGGGGGGGCGGCGGGAAATGCCCAAAGTGCTGCAGATGGGCACCTGGGCTCTAAGTGTTACACCTGCTGCCTCACAGTTCCTGAGACCTAAGGGGTTAACTTATTTTACTGCTGTTTTGGCTTACCGCTACATTGTAACCAGTGAAATCTGCCTGGAGACCTGGCTACTGCCCTCCTCCAGCAGAGGTGTTAAATTGTTTTGAATATTTTAAGTGCTTTTTGTGTCCCCAGTAAAGGATACTTGGGTGAGTGATTCTCCGCTGAAACAGTGTGATTCCCTGCAAGGGCTGTCTCCCATTTATTCTGTGGAAGCCAACAGCACCCCTGTCAACTCTCAGCAGCTGGCAGCAGCACTTTTGGAACTGCATTCCCAACACTTGGACCCCTTCTCCACCCTTGGTAGTTTGGCGAATCTGTATATAGACCTTCAATAAATTGTAAATAGCCCCTACCAGCTGAGTGGACCTTCTATTTTGAGTCTGACCCTATCTGCCTGCAATCCTTGCTAGTGTATGAAAGGTATCCAATTATACCTATGGCTAGGGTTTGTTTGTCTATTAAATTTTAATGGCTAGGGTACCCCATTGTGACTTTATAACTCCCACCTACCTCTACTCACCATTTTTATATATTGGACCTTCCATTTGTTTGGTGTGTGAGCCGTGCCTGGTGATTGAGTACATCCGTCCGAAAGGACCTAGTCGTGTAAGTGCACACTACACATGGCACCCCACGACACTACATAATCAGAGTATGATATGACATCATAGCTTATAAGGCATGTATAAATGCTGGGCAAAAATATGCATGGTTATGTTTCAAAAATGTTCTAAATTTAAACATGTAATCCTTCAAAAATTCAAAATGGTAATCTGCTTGAGGGTTTATCTGTGTCCTGAGCCTAGTGGATTAGAATGTTGGACCTTAGGGTGAAAAGGTGAGCCCAAGATGATCATCCTAGTGAGGTCAGTGTGCAGAGCACTATATAAAGGATGATTAGCCTCTGTCTGTGTCTGTAGCTAAGTATACGTGTAGGTAAAACTCACTCTCGGTTATTTTTAGTTATGTATATACTAAAAGTAGGGAATTCACAAAAAAATGCTCTACTATTGTTTTTCTAAATAGTGTTGGGGGAGTTAAATGGTCAAGGGTGCTTTGTGACCATCTCAGTGGGCTGAGGCCTTTACCTAATCAGAAGGTTTATTTCATTTTCTGTGAGAATCATGGAGCTATGCAAGCACAAATTGCTACAGAAGAGAACACATCTGGTAATATAGCTGCTAAAGGTCACCTATATGTGCTTTGTTGCTAACATACAATGTGGTGACACGTGATACACCTTGTGCATAGAAAGGTAATACTTGCTGATGTTTAAAGTTTCATTATGCAGCAATAGATTTTATCCACTAGAGAGAGCTAATCTATTACGTTTAAGATTTTGCCAGAATAGGACCTTGTGCTCTATTTTTACTTCACTAATATCTGTGTAATACTTAAAGTGGATATATACTCAAAATGTAAAAAAATAATATGTAAAATACAATTTTGGCTGAACTCTGAGCTGGTATGATGGTGGCGTAGCTCTCTATCTGCTTACCTGCTGTTCACTGGAAGCTTACCTGCTGTTCACTGGAATCGTATGAGAGATTCAATTTTTCTCTGCCAGGCTTCTGGGGGTTGCAGAGTGCAGTTCAGAGTGCAATATTGCAAGTGGCCACTGGGGGCAATTATAATAGTTTTCTATGGAAAAATACTTGTCATTCATTTTAATACAGAGCTGAGATGAAAGATTTACCTGTCTCTGTGGTGAGGTCCGGGGAGGGCATTGTGGCACAAGCCAAGGAGAGAGGAGGGATTTTCTTAAGTTACTCCTTACAGGCAAGTATTTTTTTGTTTTTTTTTAATGCCTTTCTCCCTACTATCGACACTTCTAATGTAATGATGAATTAATGGTGGTAGGCCCGCTTTAACCTCCTAAGTGATACGCCTGAAGTCAGTTCGGGCAAAAGGACGCTGCAATTATCGATGTGTCCGAACTGGCTTCAGGCACGCCATGGGAGCTCACCTGGTCCAGCTGCCGCTTCCAGCGACGTCCTCGCCAGCTTCTTCCTGGTTCCCGAGTGACGTCACGGAGGCGGGACCCGGGCTTAAAGAAAACATTTTTTTTTGTTTTTTAAATATTTTTTTTACTATATATAATATATATTATTACTTTTGAACTGGATCAGATAAATGCCTTTATCTGATCCAGTTCAAAAGTGGATCCAACTGCATCTGGATCCACCTCTGGCTCGCCCGATCTCTCCGGCTATTTCCGGATCGGCACTCGGGTGCCGATGACATCACTGCGCGGATGGGAGTTTTTACATCAAAGTTTTTTTTCATTAGTTTACATTTGTTTTGGTTTTTAATTGGATTGGATAAATGTTTTATCCAAATCAAAGGAAAAGAGAACAAATGTAAACTCATAAAAAAAAAAAATGTAAGAATTTGTTTTTCATGTGCCTCTAAAGCCGGCCATAGCGCTTCAATCTGTGGCTGATTGATCAATCAATCGCAAAAAGAACGCGCCCACCTGGAGCATCCGCTCGTGGCCGCACACAACTTTGATCAGCCAGAGAACGAACGTTTTTCTCTGGTTGATCGCCATTACTTTGAATGGGGACCAGGGTCCCCATTCAAAGTATCGGTTGTCGAATCGCAAATGGTGTATTTCGATTCGCAGAACGATTGACCATGGCGTGATGATGTCATCATGCTGCGGTCAAATGTTCGATAAACGCCCACGGAGCGCCTGTGGCCGGTTAAACCTCCCTAGCATTATACCCAAAGCAAGTACAGGCGCAGTTTGATCGTGAATCAAACTGCGCCCATGCCGGAATTGGGTGCAACCACTGCCTCTCTGTGTGCCTGCAGTATTTCTACATAACTAGATGTAGAAATACTGGATAAAGTACAAGCTTGCACTGTACAGCTCCCTCCCCAGCAAGGAGACAATGGAGCAGCATTGATGACATAGTAGGTTTGAGACTCAAAGTACTGGAGTGGCTAGGTGTGGTTAGATGTCAGAACATGTATATATATTTCATCTGGAATATACAACAGCTAAATCTTTCAGGACAATACTTATGGACAGTTGCCATTTCTAGAAGAATATGAGATAGATAATATTATAGTTTTCAGTTAAGGTATAAGGTAACCTATATATTGGTGATTCTGCTGGAACAGCTCTAGCAGAATCCTTAGGACACTAGATAAGAGTGGGGCGAGACAATCTATTATGACTATAGAAGACTATGAAGCATCACGGGTAGTCCTTCTGGAGGGATTGCTGAACAACCAACATGTCCGCCAACCACTGATTCCTATGGGGACACAGTGGGGTGCCCCTCACTCGTTCTTCTCTCCATAGAGCAGAATTCTCTGGGAATGGTTACAAATTATTATTCACAGGGACTATATTTTAACATATGTACACAGAATGTATGCAGCATTTATGTATTACTCTGAGTCATCCCCAACTGCCAACATTATCTATACAAAGACGGATAAATAAGGATTTATGATGTTTTCTTATCTGTTTGTGTTTCACCTCCTCTCTAGGTGAATCTACAACTGTTGCAAATAGTTCTTTGTTGATATCCACTTCCTTGAGAAGTGCTTTCAAAAGACTGTGGGGGACACAACAGGGGTGTGAATAATTTATTTATGAATAATCATGGGCTTGTATAAACAGAATGGGGAGAGACGTACACTACATAATTACTGTCTAGCAGGTTGAGCTGGAAATACCTAGCCTGCAAAATCATGTGCATGGGATGACGTCTCGGAAAACCCGGAACACTTGAAACGTCTATATCAACCAGCATTTTACAGAGCATTATGGTCTGTGTCCGGATTCAGAATGGTAACCCTGAAGAGATACACTTTGGTCCTACGCTTAAGCTAGGAACACACAGGTAGATCTGTAAAAAGATTTGAGTACAATCAATCAACATGCGTGCTCACTGTGCTTGATTGTACTCTAATCTGTTTACACATCTACCTGATTGAATGGGGTTTCAACATGTTGGAAAACCCTGCTCAATCTCCATTACTTTGCATCGAGACATGAGTCTGCATTCAAACTATCGGATGTGCTGCTGCTTCTGCCTCCTGCACAGCCGCCCGCTGCCAGTGTGAAGGGGGCAGAGCCAGCACTCCTCACTCTGAAGTTGTGGTTGGATTTCTCCCTAGCTGGCAGCGCGTGTTGTGATTCACATGTCCTGCAAGCTAGGGAGAACTGGACCCCAGGGTCCCCATTGAATGGGAATCAATGTGCACTTGTGGTGCACATTGATTTCCATTCAATTGATCCCCGATCAATCACAGCGTGGAGAAGTTACCATGCTGTGATTGATTGGGGGTTGATTGCAAGGGAATCTACCCGTGTGTGCCTAGCTTAAGTTTTCCTATTTAACCAGTTTAGAAGAAAATATCATTCTCATGGGACATATACAACAATAGCCCCTAATCATAGCAAACATGACAATATGTCTTTTAAAATACATAAATGGTAGAGTGGTATCCCGTGCTAGCCATAGATAGATCAACACAAAAAGATTGAAGTTCAATTCACACCCTTGAAAATAAGAACAAACAAATACAAGTGTCCAAGACACAGCCACTCTCATATAAAGTGAATATACAGAATGTTTCAGCAAAGTAGGCAGGACGGGAACCTACAGTATTAACTCTCACTCACACTTCCTCCAAATCAAAAGGCCAGTGGCAGATGAGAAGGCTTTGTTCTACTCCCTTCTGCCAAGCCTAAATTCCAGTGCCAATATGGAGGTCTGAACTCCAGCAGAATGTGCAGGGCTGAGCAGTACTCATTCTCTGAACCCACTCACCAACTTATGGAGAGTCACATTTTACATTCTGGCATTAACAACTCACCCATTGGCATCTATTTACATATGGGAGGAGAGATGAGTCGGAGTCACGTTATTTGTTCAGAGGATGGGTACTGCTAATGCTAATAAAGATCTCCCTCTTGGCTAGGGAGAATGGAACAATTTCAGCCTTCTGCGATGCAGATAGTGGCGTAGGGATCACAATAGCTGCCAAAGCAAAGCTATGGGGCCCGTGACCACACTGGGGCCCGCAGCTTCTGGCTGTCCGGGCCCCCTTCCCCCTCTCCTCCACCAGCTGAACCCCAAGCAGGTGAAAATGGGACTACTTTTTCACCTGCCTGCTCCTAGTTGACTGCAAGCTTCCCCCTCCTCTCTCCCCCCCTCTCTCTCTCCTCCTCCTCTCACTCTCGCAGACCAGGAGCAGAAGTCAGTGAGAGGTTACAGGCAGGGCTGCCGTGGGGAGGGGGGGGGCAGGGGTGGACGGTGGACGACAGGGGCAACCTAGGGACAGGGGCAACCTAGGGAGCAGCTAGGGGGGCCTGACGGTCATCATCTCGGGCCCCAGCGGCCGCATTCTGGGTTGCCAGATTGACAGGGCAGCCGACTGCAAACTCCTCTCCTTCCGACTGAAGTTATGAATGGAGGGGGGGATAGATGTTGGTAGTGATACTGTCACTGTCAGACAGCCTCATAAGAGACTGCCTGACAGTCACAGTATTGTGACCCCCTGCGCGCTTCACAACTTCACAGCCTACAGTGCTGAGGTCTGTGTAAGGCCGGGTCTACACTATGCCGCCCCCTTAAACCGTGGGGGGCGTTATGGACATGCCGGGGTGTGCATGTCCATACTCTCCGACCGCAGTTTACCCGCTGTTTTCAGGGGGTATAGGGCGCAGTATTCGCCATGTCAACAATACCGTGTCCTAAACTTACTACTACGTATCGGGCGCGGCTTGCGCACGCCACAAACTGCACCCATTGTTTATAGGCGCCCATTAAAACAATTTGCTATGGGGCCCAGTGAGTTCTAGCTACTCCCCTGGATGCCGAGCTATTGCTTCCAGTATGTTTTGGACTTAAAACACATAAGACAACAAAATATTTTCCCTTTGATTTAAAAAATGCATCTTATAGTCCAAACAATACAGGCACATGACATTTCATACATTTTCAAGCTTTGAGTATCTTTTCTTCTTAAGAAGAGAATGCAGGAGAGCCTAAAGAGGGACCTTCCTCTAAGGACCCTTAAGTACTATGTGTGTTTTTTATGTGTGTTAAAGCATATACAAAAACGCATGCATTTTGCACGTTACACATCTGCATTTGCATTTTTGAACAAAGCAATTAAAAATGCATAAATCGTTATAAAAAAACTCATGCCATAAAGCTGCTTTTTTTAAAAATGCAATGCCTGCAGGGTGAATGGTATGAGAAAACGCAGTACTGTAAAAGCGCATGCGTAAAAGAAACACAACGCAGCTTGGATAGTGTGAAAGAAGCCTTAATCATTTACCCTATGAAAAAATTCCAAATTTTGACTGCTTGATGACTAGCTACATATAACTATTCTTTATTAAGTTAGGTTCCTAATGATAGAAATATTAACGAGAATTGAACCCGTCATTGTGAAATTCATCTTTGGAAATAAGATCTGTGGAATGTAGCTTGCTAAGTAACCAGAAGCTTGTCCTACTGCATATATGACATTACTATATGTTATACAACACCTGTACGTGGATGTTGTACATAATAGAAAAGGGAGTGGTTAAAGTCAGGTCGGAAAATCCCTGAAGTGTTATATAACTAGAAGTACCCACATGAAGACAGGCCGCTCTTATGAGCATGTCTGCTTCTAACACATGCAGTAAGCCTTAACCAATGCTATCACAGTTAGCATACTGTTATTCAAACAATGACAGACTGGGGTTGTACTGGGGTGGAGCGTGACACCTGAGACAGTTTAAAGTTGACCTTGTACTAAAGTGTACAAGAATTCCTGTCAGTTCTTTTCTCATGACATCATTCTAATAATGATAACTTTAATACATTCAGCAAACAGGATAAAACATCATGCATTGTTGACTTTATATGCCCCTATGAGAGTACCATACTTGAATTCCCTGAGCTGCTCAGTATGATCTATTCTTCTACAAATGTATGACTAGATTTTTTATTCTTTTACAAATGTGGCAATGGGTTTTTGACTACCAGTAATCAATAGTTAAGCCCCAGCTCCCAAATGACCAGTAACCTTAGAGGGCAGCCATGAAATGTGGTAGCTCACCTGCGGCACATAGGGCCCACTCATAGGTATAGAATGTGAGGATGAAGGTGATTGACAGCTACTCAACGTTAACCAGCTCACAAATAATTGCAGCAGCCACCCGGCAAGAACATGTGTGAACTATGTTCTGAGTAGTCTACAGTTATGTCAGTGGCATAGCTAGAAATGACTGAGCCCCATAGCTAATATTTTAATGCCCCCCCCCCCCCCCTTCCCATAGACCTGCTACTTCAATCCTTCCTAACTCATCTGAACCCCTTCTGGACCTCCCACCCCAACACTGCTCTTTTCTCCACCTAGCCCAAACTAATGATTTACCCCACCCTGGTGGTCTGATTCAGTCCTGTTTTCTGTTCCAAAAGCTGGTGGTCCACCCTGGTGGTCCACTGAGATCAAGATTTCTGTACCAAAAGCGATACATAGTTTAATTAACTTGCAAAGTCTGATAGTGGAATTTCAAAATTAAATTCTACCATCTCTAGTAAAAATTTGTAAAACGTCCACAAGATGGCATGCCCGTCTAAGTTTGTTTACACTGTACAATCCCAAGTCCTACTTGTAATTACCAATTTCAGTAACTTTTTTTTCACACCAAGCTGGACTCACAGATAGAATATCCAAGAAAGAACAGGCAGTCGGAGCAGCTGGCCCCATGTGGCTACGGGCCCCATAGTGGCCACTATGGCTGCTATGGTGGTTCTTACTGAGTCATGTTATAGGAGATAATGGGACATGCATTGAGAAAGAATCATCAGCCTAAAGATATTTGTAGTTATATATCACAATTAGGATTAAGGCGTGAAAATTAGAATGATGATGAAGGAGGAGTCACAGCCACAAAGAAGGAGGTCACAGCCAAGATGTAGTGCGTCAAATTAAGGTTGGAAAGATCATGATCTTGATAAAGGAATCATCGCCATGAAGGAATCTCAACCAGGATGAAATGGTCACAGCCAGAGTGAGGTCATGGCCAAGTCATGAGAAAGGGATTTAGGTCAATATTAAGTGGTTACAAATAAGCTGGAAGAAAGTCTCAGACTGGATGCCACAATCAAAGTCACAGCCGGCATAGAGGGATCACACCCAGAATGAAGTACAGTCACAGCTACAATGGAGTCAGACAAATTGAAGATAATATTGTCCAGATGGAGTACCACAAGCAGGAGGGATCATGGTCAATATGGAGAGGTCACAGTCAAGATAAAGGGGCCAAGCAAAATTAAGGTGGTCACAACAAGGATATAACGGCCACAGCCAATACAGTGTAAGGAAGGGGTCAGAGTTAAGACATAGGGGTCACAGTCAAGATGGAGAGGATTGTGGTCAAATTGTGGAGGATTGGGGGTCATGGTCAATATGGAAAGGTCATGGTCAGGATGGAAAGATCTTGATCAGGATAGAGATGTCAAGGTCAGAATGAAGAAAGTCCACAAGGTTAATATAAGTCACTTAAGAGACAGCGTATCAATACAGTATGAGTTGTTATTCGCAAGCACTGGAAGCAGAGTCATGGTCAAACTTAGGGGTCGCAGTAAGTATGAAGGGTCATGGTCAAACTTAGGGGTCACAGTAAGTATGAAGGGTCAGGATCAAACTAAGGGGTCGCAGTAAGTATGAAGGGTCATGATCAAACTTAGGGATCACAGTAAGTATGAAGGGTCATGGTCAAACTTAGAGGTAACAGTAAGTATGAACGGTCATGGTCAAACTTAGGGGTCACAGTAAGTATGAAGGGTCATGAACAAACTAAGGGGTTGCAGTAAGTATGAAGGGTCATGGTCAAAGTTAGGGGTCGCAGTAAGTATGAAGGGTCATGATCAAACTAAGGGGTCGCAGTAAGTATGACGGCTCATAATCAAACTTAGAGGTCACAGTTAAGCCTGCCATACACACAAAGATTAGCGGCCGATTTTGCCACCAACCGACTGGCGTGCGCGCTCGTGGGCGTTGGTCGGCGACAAAATCGGCCGCCAATCGGGGTTGCCCACATGGGGCAACAGTTCCCTGTCGCCCCACAGCTCGGCCGGCCAGAGAATGGACATGTCCGATATTCTCTGGCCGATGCCATTAACTTCAATGAAGACCGGCGTCTTCATTGAAGGTAATAGCCGGCACACAAATGGTGCCCGTCGATGTTGTCAGCTCGTAAAATAGCAGCATGATGACGTCATCACGCTGCTATTCCGAGCTGATCTAAACAGCTCTGTCGGCACCCACTTGGTGGGTGTATGGCAGGCTTTAGTATGAAGGGTCATGGACAAACTAAGAGGTCACAGTAAGTATGAAGAGTCATGATCAAACGTAGAGGTCACAGTAAGTATGAAGGGTCATGATCAAACGTAGAGGTCACAGTAAGTATGAAGGGTCATGATCAAACTTAGAGGTCACAGTAAGTATGAAGGGTGATGAGCAAACTTAGAAGTCACAGTAAGTATGAAGGCTCATGATTAAACTTAGGGGTCACAATAAATATGGAGGGATCATGGTCAATTATCGTAATCTGAGGGGTCCTGACCATTACGTAGGAGTCATGGTTAAATGGAAAGGTCCCAGAGGAGATGGAAAGGTCATGCTCAAAATAAGGGTGCAAGGTCAGGGAAGAAGTCATCGTCTATTCATTAACCTCCAGTAGCAGTAGGGAAGAAGACAGGAACACCAGTTTCACCACTACTTTACCTGTTCTTTATCCTGCGTACCTCCCTGTGCTGCCTGCCTGGTCTTCTCCTATGTTCCGTCTCTCCTTGGTGAAGTGAGGGTGGGGAAGGGAGGGTATCTGATGTGGACAGCAGCCCCTATGTCTGGCACTGTGCAGCACTGCATGGTGGTACACCTTGGGGGGGGGGTGTCTTTGAGGTGTGGTATGTGCTTGATTGTAAGCACCCTTGTCAATGTTATATGCTTTCCTTTGACTTGTTGCTTTAATTTTTTTCAGTCTGTTAAGGTGGCTATACACACATCAATTTTTCCTTGAACAATTTTCGATTAGATCACCTTGTACAATTTAAATGCCAACTGTCAGTCTAGGGGCTTGTTACTGCTGGGCGGTACAGACGCATTGTCGAGACGCATCCAAGCCCCCTAACCCCAGGTTTGCCCACTGTTTTCCTGCAATTTATGGTTCGCTATCGCAGTGGAAACAAGCCCTAACATTAATCGTAATAGTCGTACTGCCGTACAGTGTGATCAATGCAAAACTGTTTGATTCTTATCTAAAGCCCGGCGCACATGCTCCATAGTGGCATCAGATACAAATCCATACAAATACCTATAAAACCCATCAGATACTTGTACGATCAACTGAAATTTTCTGCTCTTTAATTTTCTGCTTAATTTTCATCACTTTTGATTAATGAATTTTTTAAAGGAATCAGTTTTTGCATGATGGACTTAAGCCATCCATACACGCATAGATCAGCAGGTGATTTCGTAGCCCATCGTTTGGCATGCATGTTTGTGGCAATAGATAAGGCCCCCATACACGGGTCGGATTCCGGCCGGATTCCGGGCCGATCGATTCCGGGCGCGTGCACGTGAATCGATCGTGCCGGAATCGTGTGCAGCCCACCTTGTCCGTCCGATCACGTCCGATCGTTCGGGGGCCCAGAATCGGATCCGTCAGAGAACCAACATGTTGGTCTTTTTGATCCGATTCTGCACAGATCAGGGGGAGTTGCCATTTGTGAGGTGGAATCGGAGGTGGAATCGGACACGGAATCGTGCCGGAATCCGTTGGACAAGGTGGTATGCTGCGATGGATACTCCTAATTGGCCGATTGATCACACCTGCGATTCCCGGCAGAATCGCCGGAATCGATCGGATGATGAATCGATTGGACATGGAATCCGACACGTGTATGGCTAGCTATAGGCTGCAAAATCGCAGCTGCCCACCTGGAGCAACCATTCCATGTGGCTCAAATCGTGATCGGACAGAGAGCGGCCATGCCTTTTTTTCTCTCTGACTGATCGCATAACTTTGCATGGGGACCCTGATACTGGCTGGCACACAAAGAATGCTCTCCGATTCTCTGAGCAGGGATCGCTGCATGTATGGGTAACTTGAAAAGTTTTATAGAAAGCTGAGCTGGGGGATGTTTTATGAAAGGAATATATATTTTTTATTTTTTTGATGATAGGAATACGGGTAATTTAACACTTTTAATTAGATAACAATGAATTGTTTTCAAGTGTGTTCTATACATCAGACCATAAAGAAGACCTCTTGTTATAATAGGAAAGTAATAATAAACTTGGTTCACCTGATTTTTATGTACGTCACACAAAGTGCTACTAAACTGGTTTGTTTCTATTGTGTGCAGACAGCAAAGTTCATCCACATTGTACCTGTCACATACGTGTATAATCGCAGGAAGCTTTCTAACATAACTGCTCAATTTCATGCTCAATTTCCATCACTTTTGATTACCGTAATTGATTCAGGTATCAGGTAGCAGGAATCAATTTTCAAATGATTGATTTCAACAATTGTTTTTTGTAAGTTGATCGAACTGAAAAATTTGATCTGTGTACGGCCAGCTTTAAATAAAGCTGAGCTGGGGGATGTTTTATGAAAGGAATATATACACTGCCTAGCCCCTCAAAAAAGTCGCCATCTGGATTCAACTACTCTGTTTCCCCAATGATAAGGCACTGTCTTATATTTTTTGGAAACACCAAAATATGCCCTAGGTCTTATTTTCAGGGGGATGTCTTATTCTGATCACTCTGTGCCATTCATTGTCCCCTTCTGATCACTCTGTGCCATTCATTGTCTCCTTCGATTACTCTGTGCCATTCATTGTCCCCTTCTGATCACTGTGCCATTCATTGTCCTCTTCTGATCACCCTGTGCCAATCATTGTCCCCTTCTGATCACTCTGTGCCATTCATTGTCCCCTTTGATCACTCTGTGTTAATCATTGTCCCCTTCACTGACTCACTTTTTTGGGGTTCTACCGGTAACAGTTACAGCAGGGATCAGCAGCTTGCTTGTCCTTCCTGCACTGCAGCCAACACTGACAGAGTCACACAATTACCCATTGTACCACCCGAATGGGAGATTAGGGCAAGGACAGGTATCGGTGGGTGTCTTTTGGGGGGGGGTGGCTTTTTTTAAAATTTTGGGCAAATATCGCTTATTTGATGGGGGTGGCTTATCATAGGGGAAACAGGGTAAGCAAATAAGTACGAGCCTCCTATTGGATAAATCTGGGGTTGCTGGAGTTGGTAAGGGTAGGTTCAGCAACAGTATGTGCTCCAAGGATGATGTCAGCTGACTACCTGAATATACTAAATGACCAGGTTATTTCATCAATGGATTTTTTCTTCCCTGATGACACCGGCATATTCCAAGATGACAATGCTTTATCGGGCTCAAATTGTAAAGGAGTTCAGGGAGCATCAGACATCATTTTCACACATGGATTGGCCACCACAGAGTCCAGACCTTAACCCCATTCAGAATCTTTGGCATGTGCTGGAGCAGCTGGAAATAAAAAGACTTTTAATTAGAAAACAATGAAATAATTTATAGGGTTCTATGTGTCACACAATAAAGAAAACATTAGAACTTGAACTTGGTTCACCTTATTTCTATATCGTCACACAAAGTATGTTGTGTTACTAAACAGGTTTCTTTCAATTGTGTACAGACAGCAGAGTTCATCCACATTGTACCTGTCACATACGTGTATATTCGAAGGAAATTTTCTAACATAACCAATAACTTCTCAATTTCTTTTTTTAAGGAAAGAAATAGTTTTACACTTTTAATTAGAAAACAGGAATTTGTTTACTAGCGTTCTCTACATCACGCCGTAATGAGGACCTCTGGGATCTCTTATGATACGATACTTATAATGAACTTGGTTCATCTCATTTTTTTAGCAGTCACACAAAGAATATGTTGTGTTACTAAACATGTTTCTTTCCATTGTGTACAGACAGCAACGTGCATCCACATTGTACTTATTAGATAAGCCCCCCGCCCCCATACACCTTACAATCTTACCATACACTTTCTCTACAATTTACTTTTCTTCAACCAAACTTTGTAATATAAGGACCACTCCAAACCTTCCAATCACTATGTATTCTATCAGGGAGGACCAGGTACTACATAGTTGTTGGTAGATCTAATGGAAATTGTATGGAGTGTTCTAAAGCCCCCCATACACCTTTAGATTCCTCCATACAATTTCCATCAGATCTACCAACAACTATGTAGTATAGTGACCTCCCTGATAGAATACATAGTGATTGGAAGGTGTAGAAAGGTCCTCATATTACATGGTTTTGGTAGAAGAAAAGTTGATTGTACAGAAATTGCATGGTAATTGTATGTGGTGTATGGGGGGCTTAAAGGTGTATGGGGGGCTTTACTTGTATAATCACTGAAATTTTGTAACACAATCACTGCTCTTTCATTTCATGCTCTATTTCCATCACTTTTGAAGAATCCATTTTCAAATTATTGACGAAGTTGATCGAACTGAAAAATGTGATCTGTGTATGACAAGCTTTAAATAAAGCTGAGCTTGGGGATGTTTTGTGAAAGGAATATATATACACTTCCTGGCCCCCAAAAAAAAGTCGCCACCTGGATTTAACTTAGCAAATAGGTACGAGCCTCCTATTGGATAAATCTGGGGTTGCTGCAGTTGGTCAGGTCTAGGTTCAGCAACAGTTTGTGCTCCAAGAATGAGGTCAGCTGACTACCTGAATATACTGAATGAGCAGGTTATTCCATCAATGGATTTTTTCTTCCCTGATGGTACGGGCATATTCCAAGATGACAATGCCAGGATTCATCAGGCTCAAATTGTGAAAGAGGGGCATGAGACATCATTTTCACACATGGATTGGCCACAACAGAGTCCAGACCTTAACCCCATTGAGAATCTGTGGGATGTGTTAAGGTAGCCATACACATAGGCATTCTCTCTCGATAAATGAGGGACAGACTGCAGCGTGATGACATCATCACGCTGCAGTCATCCCCTCAGAGGTTTGGCCGACACCCTTTGTGTGCCAGACGTTATCATCCAGGAATTTACCAACATGTCGGATTACCATGCGATCCAACATGCAGGAGATTTCTGGTCAGTCTCGCCAGGTAGGTGCACCTGATTTTCAGCAGAGCGACCGCCAGGCGATTGGCGGGAACACGCATGGCAGTTGATTGGCCGAAAAATTGTTCAGGAATCTGCCGGTGTATGGCTACCTTTAGAGAAGGCTTTGTGCAGCGGTCAGACTCTACCATCATCAATGCACAATCTTGGTGAAAACTAATGCAACACTGGATGGAAATAAGTCTTGTGACATTGCAGAATCATATCGAAACAATGCCACAGTGAATGTGCGCCGTAATGAAAGCTAAAGGTGGTCCAACAAAATATTAGAGTGTGTGACTTTTTTTTTGTGGCAAATTTTTTTCTGGCCGGGCAGTGTATATATATACACAGGGGTGCACATAAGTGGTACTCTGGTACGCAAAAGGGGCCAAAACCTAGCTCTGCGTACCGGCATTATTGTTACAAAGCTTAGATGCGTACTAACAACTTGGAGGCACTCCGTGTCTGGGTGGCCGCAGCTAAATGTAAGGGTAAATCTGACAAGAAAAAAGCACTGTGTGTGCTGGAATATGACTATGAAAGGTTAACATTTAAACTGCTGGTAGTCTCAGGGGTTAGTTGCTAAAGGGGTTCAAATCAGACCTGTCAACCTTCCCGTTTTGGCCGGGAAAGTCTAGTTTTTATGTGGCTTTCCCGGCCGAATCCCGATTTCAAGAAATCCCGGATTTTTCCCAGATTCTTGAAATCGTGCTGATCTAGCAGGGTAAGGACGTTACTCTTCCTGCTAATGTCCCACCCCACACATTATCAGCACAAGGGTGGAGGGACAATAGCAGGGAGAGTAACGCCCTCTCCCTGCTAGATCAGCCAAAAGGCCCCTGGAAGTGACGTCACTTCCGGTACGTGGAACGCCGAAGAACCAAGATCCATATACCGGAAGTGACATCACTGACGTCACTTCCTGTACGTCCCCCGGTTTTTTTAATTTCCAAACTTGACACATATGGTTTAAATGTGTTGTACTGTGAGTTACATTTGACCCAAAGCCAGCTGGTGACCTGTAGATTGAGACAGCTAAACAGAGGATCAATCAGGAACAGGGAGGTTCATCTCCAGAAGAGTCTACCATGCAGGGGGCTGATGCAGAGGACAGTGAGGGAGACAGTGAGGAAGACCTACATATGGGGTGAGTACCAAAATCTCCTGGTACTCATCCGAGGAGATGAATAAAAAAAGTTATGTGCACCCCTGTACATATATATATATATATATATATATATTATTTATTTCTTTTCATGAAATAAATAGTTTAACACTTTTAATTAGAAAACATTTAATAGATTTTTAGGGTTCTGTGCATCAGACCATAAATAAGACCTCTGGGAACTGTTATAATAAAATAGTAATAATGAACTTGGTTCACCTTATCTCTAGATAGGTCACCCAAAGAATATGATGTGTTACTAAACAGGTTTCTTTCCATTGTGTACAGGCAGCAACGTGCATCCACATTGCACTGCACGCTACTTGTGTTGTGTAAGGTCCTTCATTGCCAGTTGCATAAGCTTCCCTATTCATCAAGCTCCAGCCAATCAGAAACCCAGAATGTGAATCACAGTGTCAGTTTCCAAAAGAAAGAGGAAGCCCTGCCTGCTGTTGTATAACTGCTGTTGCTAAATGGTAAACGTGAGGTTTCATGCTTAGTACATACAATACACAGATCACAGCACAGGACCTGCGGACAGAACAACACCGTGAGTATAGACTCAGTAATATGCATTTGGGACTAAATTAGAATACATAGAAGGGTCTGATCACTGCAAGGTGTGCCTAGGCCAAGTCTACACACTAATCAACACAGATGGCTTGAATTTGCTCCTATTTATTTAAGTTGAGGGAGGGACACAAGGTATTTGCTATTAATGTTTGTTGTATATGTTGTGTACGGTTCAGCATGCTAGAAAATAACGTTTAGTTTTGAGGTATCATTATGCCTAATTATTTAAATGATTGTTACAAAAATCAGCATGCAGTTAGTGGATAGCAAAATTGGATTGTAGAATATGAAAATCTTAGGGGATGAATTGTAATGAAATGTTTAGTTAGTAAAAGTCTGCTATTAGAGAAAATAGAGCTCTTTCTTAAGTCCCCCATACACCTTACAATGTTACCATACAATTTCTGTACAATCAACTTTTCTTCTACGGAAACCATGTAATATGAGGATCTTTCTAAACCTTCCAATCACTATGTATTTTATCAGGGAAGACCCGGCACTACATAGCAGTGATATATATCTTCCAATCACTATGTATTCTATCAGGGAGGACCCGGCACTACATAGCAGTGATATATACCTTCCAATCACTATGTATTCTATCAGGGAGGACCTGGCACTACATAGTTGTTGGTAGATCTAAAGGAAATTGTATAGAGTGATTTTAAGGTGTATAGAGGGCTTTACAAATAAGTTGTGTTTATATAATTTGAGATAATCAATGAGTTCTCATGCGATTTGCTTGCTTACACAAAATTGTATGCATCGCCCTAGACTTTGCCATATAGATGCATAAAGTTCAATAAGTCTGCTAATTTAAATGTTATTTTCCACAGGTTTAGCCATGTATGAACACAACATTTTCAAAATAATCCTGATCTTTTTCACTTTGGCCGTCTACATTGTTGCAGTTGTATTCAACTATGGAGCTGGGTCCAATTCAATGAAAGGTAATAAACATATCATGAAATATGTATTAAGCCTAAATTACACCTCACATTGTAGATGTAATGTTAATATCACATACCTAATGGCACTGTTAATTTTGTTTGGGTGGTCAGCTGTCAGTCACCCCCAACAACCCTCAGTCTATTTCTGTGTGCAAATGAAATGTAGTGTATGGCCCACAGTTGCTGTTCCAGTTGGGTTAGAAACAGCAAACCTATCTTTTCCAGGGACTGCTTGAACTAAGGACCCCCATACACATATCCATCCATGGACGATTTCGCAGATGATTGACTGCAGTTGGTGCCGCCCACTCAGGGGTCGATCATTCAAAATAGCACCGCAAGTCAGATCACCAGAACAGCACCGCGATCCCCCATGACGGTTCTTTTCTGGTCGATCGCTCTACTTTTTGATGGGCCCCCATCCAAAGTATTTTCTGAGAAACCATGTGCGAGTGACTGTACCTTCAGCGGATGGTCGTAAGCAGCGTGGTGACATTGCTGCGCTGTGATCAGTTGCTGGCGGAACACACAGGAATCTGTGTATGGGTAGCTTTAGTCTTTTGTCAATCGAAGTACGCTGGTGGAGACCCTGGATCACTTCCTGTCAGATTAACCCATAGCTCATTATGCTGCATCCATTCTGATTTTATTTTGAGGAATAATTATTTTGGCTTAAAAATCGACCCCCAAATCGGTTTCCCAAGGTGGTGTGCCATCGATTGCAAAAAGATCACCGATTCCTCAATTTAAAATGATCGAATCAAAAGCAGACAAATCGAGGGGTGTTCTGCCTCTCCAGTCTAAGCACTACAATGTGATCTCTTTAACTCACGGTTGTG
>CM070035.1:138768641-138780175 GCA_036250615.1 Ptychadena robeensis | reverse complement strand
GTGTGTGTGTGTGTGTGTGTGTGTGTGTGTGTGTGTGTGTATATATATATGTTTTTTTTAATTGAAAGCCACAAGAGTGCAATTATTTGAGAATTTGTTAATTTGGCTGTAGACCAGGGCATTTCAAGCATTTAGGGGGCCCTATGCAAAATGCATGTTAAGCAAGGGGGATTGGTGTGCTACCAGAAAAGTTGTGGAGGGAGTGAGGATTTCCAGCATTGGTTTTGCATGGCCCTGCTTGTAGATCATAATTTCACCAGGTTTGTCTAGTGCAGGTAAAGGTTCTTTGGAGTCTCCTTGTAAATGAATGGTTATTCTCAGCATGCACTTCAAAGGAAAATGTATTCAGATGTTTCTCTGAGCTGTCATCATGATGATGATGATTGAGAAGCTGTCCCATATACTTGCCTGTTATTCCCTTGAGCCCTGGAAGTTGCCATCTTTAGTCCTCTGAAGCTGACAGTCTTCTGGGGGTAAATTAACTGCAGTAATGTAAATGGCTACTAAGGAACATGATAACGTAGTGTTTGACTGCAAAGAGTAGATTAGGGGAGTTGGGTGCTCCCAAAACACAAGTAATATAACATCAGAGCACTATAGAAGGTTTAAAACTACTTTTTAGCTGTTTCAACGATTGATTAGCAACTTATAGTACAATCCAAGTACAGTTCTGCCTCCTGTCCTGATAACATTTGCTGTTAAGAATGTCTAAATGTTAGCATTGGTGAGTTACTATCGCCCACTAAAGGACTGCCCACACCATGTTATACTTTTATTGAGAAGTTTTGGTTGGAAGTGACTACACTAAACTGAATAGTGTGATTTATTATTTAAACCAATTTGTCATTTGCGCAACTGGCCTAACTCCTTGCCCGATTAGGTACATTTTACACATATGTAACTGACCCTCAGATCATTTTAATCATTGTAATTCCTGTTGGATGAAATTTGATCGCATATATGACACTGCTTGTGTACCTGCTTACCAATACCCCCAACATATAGAAGTTTAATTGAAAACAAACAAAAATCAGTCTCTTGGGATTGGTTGAGATCAGAGGTCAGATAGGCAGGTCAAATTGGCCTATGTGTACTCCGCCTTAAAGTTGCCATATGTCTTACAATCTGATTGTACACTTTTTGTACAATCAACTTTAGTTTTACCAAAACTTATATGATATTCAACCAATCTGAACTATCCAACCAATGTGCATCCAATCATGGAGGACCCTGCACTACATAGGAAATTGTACGAAAATTTTACGTAGTGAGTTGGGCAGAGTTATTGAACACCTGTTTTTTGTTTTTTTTTTATTATTTACAGCTGTGTTACTGGCCGTGGCCTGTGGTTTGTTCGCTATACGTCTTGTGTTGGTAATATGGAGACATTTCAAGCAGCCACTACACAACAGAGCATCAAGCAAGACCTCTTTTCCTTTGGCGTAAAATGAATGCAATATCTTCATTAAGACTTTAATAATGTGCCAAGTTCAGATCTGGAACAAACAGGATTTTATTTCCCAAACTTCTAATACCAACTGTAAATTTCCCAGTAGTGATTCTGTTTTGTGGCTGCAAGCCATTGGGAAACTCTGCTACCTATTCAATAATATAAGGTATGTCCTTTCTAATAGATTGAAAAGTCTATCTAGACTAGAACTATTTCTAGTCTAGTAGATTTTGATCCATCCATTTTGTTTATAACAATGTAATATGAGTAATATTAATAATATATAAATTGTATAGAATTCAAAACCTTATGATGTATGGTCAATGGTAAAAACTGACTAGTTTTCTGAACAGTTGTGAAGGATTCCATACCATTGCTGATGGGTATGTTTACAATATAGCCAACACTAATAACACTTGTGTGTGTATATATAAGTGAAATTTTAAAGCACTTTCTGAATGATAAGGGTAACTCTGAAGGGTAACTACTAATATATGAATCTATTTCATGTACTCCCTACCTCGCCCTTGTAATCTAATATAAAGAATCATGGCAGACCCATATCTATTGACCATGGGCTTGTCATTCTTGATGAGCCAGGTGTATAGGTGTTGAGTGGGTACCAAGGACCCTGCAGGGTGAAATCCTTGTCCAAATACCATTGCCTTCTTCTGAGGTCTATAGATGCTGTTACACATATGATCGGTGGGGGTGTCAAAGGCAATAAAACTGGAGCTGTTACTTATGACTTTATACCCTTAAGTCCTTATTCCAAACTGTTGATTTTACATATGCATTTTGATGTAACCAGGCTCATTAGATATGAAAGGTCGCTTGTTGGACAAGCATTACTCAACGTAAAGCGAATACCTGGGAATGTGGCCTTAATGTACAGATCTGCTAGTCCAGCTGACAACTAGTGTTTCGTTTAATCGTTTGTTAACTAGCATTAAATAATGAAGGACCGAATATATTAAAAAAAGTTAAATATGTCATCATTTGGGACCAATTAAAAAAAAAATTTCTTAAACCCTTTTCTCTCAGAAAGTTGCTGCGTTCTGCCTTTGTGCGGAGGTTCTCTGGCAGAGGGTAGTAGCAGCACAAGTGAATTTAAACTTGTTTGTATGATGGAGAAGGGAAGGGGTATGTCTGTCTTGGTCTGTTACATACAGCAGTGGGTCTAACCCAAGCCTTTAATAACAAGACTCTATGTGCTGCACTATAATAGCAAAGTAAAGGTAGAACTTTACTTGGGTTCAATACCCCTTGAACAATATTTTATGTGTTAATATTTTCTACATTTATTACATATTTTGTACTGTTTACACATCTTTTGATAAAGCACTTGTTTGAAAAAAAATAAAAAAAAATATCTGTGAAGAGTTACAAATTAAAGAAAATGTTCAGATATAATATGTCCATTTTATTCTTTTATATATATAAGACCAGTTTATATTTTACATCCAACTTTGCTTTCTGAGGCTGGGTCTAGCAAAGCAGAAAACACTATTAAAATGTTTTTGTTAAACTCCTGCCCGCGGGGGGATGCAACCTCTTTATTAGATCGGAGCCACGCGGATAAGTGGATTTGCTCTCCTGTGGCTCCGATCTCTGGTCAGAGCTGGACAAGCTGGGACCGCCAGGAACAGTAGGGGGGGTTAAGCAAACAAAATGCATACCTTCCTTGACAGGTTTCTTAAAGCCGATTTAAACACAAAATAAAAAAACACACATACATTAAATAGACACAATACTCACCTGTCAGCAGTTCAGATGTTAGAAAACTGCTACACAAAAAAAAAACATACTTTCCTTCCTCATGTTCATTTCTGATGCAAGTATCTTAGATCATGGAGAAGTCAAGCTACTTACGTCATCACTGCCCCCTTCTTCCACCTCCCCTCCTACAGAGACTAGGCTGTCTCCTCTCTGTCAGAGCTGGGGGTGTGGAGGGGGAATTGGCTGCTTGATGAGATGTGTCTCTGGATGGGAGAGACACTCATCACTGGTAACAACACAAGTCTCGTGAGACCGGGCAGACGAGTTCCTACAGCCTCAAGGGAAACATGGGAGCGATGTCCCAAATGCCATTGCAGCTGCCTCAGCGAGGCGTAAGACAGTGGGAGGCATGCAATCAGAAAAAGTGCTCCTCCTGCTGTCAGGAAAAGTTTTTTTTTTTTTTTTTTTTTTTTTTTTTTTTTACAATTGCAGATCTCTGTGGTAGGTCCACTTTGATTAATTTGGTCCAGCCCTAACCCTGTGAAGGAGGTACCCTCTACCAAATACCTGAACTGGCTTCTTCAGCTTATCATATACCTCTGGAAGACCTGACACCAAGAAATTTTACAACATACTCTTTGGCTGGTTATCTGACGTTCCTTGGGCCCCCCGTTCCTGGGCAGGAGCTGGCTCCAATCTGGTTGTTTTGGCAATTATGGCCTGGAGAGGCCCATACTGGTTCTAGGACTGAATTCTCCTATCTCACCCCTGATGAAGGTTAAAAAAACGTAACGTGCGTCGGGTTGGGAGCAATGTCATCCACCAATCGCTAGAACCACCACCATTTTTGTTTTGTATTTTATATTCATGCTTGGAACCAGATGTTGAGACTTTCCTTATTGTTGTTTTTAGGGCTTACGGCACACTGACTTGTAATAAATTTACACTGTTTTGTATAAATACCTGTGAAATTGAGTAAACACCCCTTGCTGAGCCTTTAAAGTCCCCCTGCCCTTGGTTTTTCCAGGGGAAATCGTTTTTGGATCCGAGTTGACGAGCTTGTTCCCGTCTCTTGGTTTCAATCCCTAGCATATTGTTATTTTTGATGCTGGCTCAACCGCCAGATGAATAGTAGTATTTTGGTCTCATTTTGATTCATGAAGAGAAGAGCATGCACACATCCAAAATTCAACAATAATAATAATATATCAAGAGGTTTAAAAGAATAAAACATGTCAGACACTCATACAATTGACCAGAATATTTCAGGCCTGACTAATTACTGGTAGTTTTTATTTTTCTGAGTTTGAATATAAGTTTGAGTTTGATCCCAGTTGAAAAAATTGATTAAAAAGTCAACTTTAGTGCTGGATGAAACAGGAAAATTAACCTGTGGGTAGTGTGGGGAATCAGCTCAAAGGTGTACTTGCATAGCATTAATCCACACGCTATTTACCATTTTAAGGGCTCCTGCCCATGTTTATTGTCCAAAACTCAGTCCAAACACAAAGTTACCCACACAGGGGTTAATATTCAAACAAACCAAATGTCCTGGAAATGCCAAGCCTCCTGGCTTTACCCGGTCCAACATAAACTGTCCTTGGCTTCCTGACAGTCACAGCAGGGGCCACACACACTCTGTGTGCCCTGTATTTGCTGCACCTCGCAGCACTGACTCCCACTTCCAGAGGAGCCCTGTCTCCAACTTCATCTGGGAGCCATGACTGAGTGGTCCCAGCTCCTTTTGTGGAGACACACCCAGCCATCTCGTTAGGGTCTAGCAGGTGTATGTTGCTGGATACACACCAGCAGACCCCTTCACTGCCGCATATGGACCATCCACACCGTGGCAGACCACCGGTCTGTCACAGTAGCCAGCAGAGCTCATTTCTCCAGGGTCCTAGTCCTAGGGTGACAACCCTTCAATCTGTATAGTCTGTTGCACCTCGCTATTGGCCACCAGTTGGTGAAGAATCTGATAGTGGGAGTTGCTTGATTAAGCTACCCATGCAGCCATCCTTGCGTGCTTCTTGAACTCCCGATTGCAGAGTGAAGACCAGCCAGGGAAAAACAGACATGGCCGAGCAAGATTTGGGCCAAATGGATCGGATGCTCCAGGTGGCCAGCTGAAAACCGGGGGAGATTTTACAGCCGATGGATTACCTCAAATGCCAATCGATAGGCCCCTGTGTCCGATCGCTACATACCACCTTGTCCCACGGATTCCTGGACGATCGCTTACTTCCCAAATGGCAACTCCCCCTGATGTGTGCTCAATATAATACACCAGTTACAGGTTATGACACAGGAGGCTCCATTAAACGTTGGCACTCTGACACCAGCCTACAATGCTGTTATGGTTTATGGATCATGTAGACAAGAGATGTAGTCAATAGCTACTTTTTTCAATGGAGCCATGATCCCCCCTCTCCCCACCCCAAAAAAAATCCTCTACTCACTGTCCCAGGGTGATCTGGGGAGCTCTTTGTGCTGGCCAGGCCCTGCACCCGCCTCTTCTTCCATTTGTATCCCTAATATACAAAGTTTGAAGTTTTTATCCTGTCATGTTTTCACTTTGTAGTTTAGGATACAGGATAATATTTGAAAGCTCTACATATGTTTCATTCCAGACCTTCTGTGTTTATATGACATAAGGCAGTGGGACATGTGACATCAGAACAATTATGATATTAATGTGGGCTGTTCGGGGGCGAGGCAGAGTGGGATGGTATCTGCGCTTCATACTGCTGCTTGATTCATTCCCAAATGTACATATTAGTCAGCAGAGCTTTCATGATATTACATTTATTCCATTGTACGGGCTTGTTATCTGTCAGTAGATGGATTTGTGTAGAGCATTGATAGACTATCTTATTATTTACAAATGATGGTACTTAAAAAATACTCCAAATGCAATACATGCTGCGTGCACTTGTGTGAGCTACAGATTATGATTTTAATGGAAAAATGAGCTGAATTGAATTGAACTGTGCATGAAAGTTAAACATAAAAAAGAAACTATAAATCACCTTTTTAACATTTTCAAATACATTTCTTTTGAAACGTAAGCTCCCTGAAGAAATAAACCCATTATTTGGCCTTTTAATGATTCACTGATGCACAATTAAAAAGGAACATTTCTTAAAATACATGTTAAGCGGTGTCACTCTTATCCCACAATTACCCTGCGCTGCAAAGCTTTATACTGTCATGACTAATGCCTAATGTACAGAAGAACAATCAACGCGGGTTGGGGGCTGAGTGCTATGTAATAGATGAGTTTCATTTGTTAGTGCAGTTCTGTCAAGCTAATTACTGAAATGCTGCCAAACAGCTGTTGTATATCTGTCGCAAAAAAGCGAAACATGTTACTGGAGATTCGGAAACAAGATCAGATTCTCTGAATTTCTAATAGAGGGAAAGCTGACGTCTGCAAAAGTGTCATATTAAAACTATTCCCAACCCAATGTAAACTTCCAATTGAGTTTTCCAAGGTCATTTAATCTGGTGCTTCTCACTAGTGATGGCAGAACTTCGGGCAGATCCATCCGCGAACAGGCAGATTTGACTTTTAAAATAGTCCGATGTCCAGCCGGGGAATTTGAATCTGGAAAACCGGACCTGACGTCACATCCGGTACCTGGAACGCATAGTTCCTGGTTACGATTGCCAGATGTGAAGTCATTTGACGTCACTTCTGGTTTTCGGAGACGGCTTTTCACTAGAAGATCGGGTTCTCTACCCATTCTTCTAGTGAAAAGATTCTTCCTCCGGCGGGATCTTACTGCTCCTGATCCTGCCGGAGGAAGAATAGTAAGCTCCTTCTCGCCGGTGAATGGGGAGGGGCGAACACCCGTATTGCTTGCCGGCAAGGAGTGCAAACATCCATGTATTTTGTAAAGTCCGATCTGCCTGTTCGCGGATGGACCTGGCTGAAGTTCGGCTATCACTAGTGAGGAGCACCAGATTGAACGACCTTGGAAAACTCCAATGGAATTTCGCCTTGTGGACAGTTTGGCCATCACTCCTCCTCACTTGTGTTGTGTTATAGTAATGGTTATGGTTATTCTCTAATAAGCTTATATGTTGTATGTAACAAGAGGTTGCCATTGCTTATTAGTGATAGTCTAATTTTTTCCACTGTCTGACTTTGTGAGTTACATGCAAAGCCGCTAAACAGACTATCATCACCAAAATTGCTGGAAATGTAAAGAAGGGTTGTGGGAACATTAAAAAAAATATTGCTCTAGCACATGTCGTTTTTGCATAAATTAAGGTCAAAGTAAAAATTTCAACTCTGCTTTGAACTTAATTCATGCAAAAACTATTTGTGTTAGAGCAATACTTTCTTTTTTGTAGTATACCCTGATGTCCTTCTCGACATCTCCAACAAGTTTGGTGAGAAAACCATGCTCATGGGTTTTGCATATAATTCACACAAGTCAAACTGGTTGAATTTTCTACAACGAAAGATCCCACCATCTCTATTGCTCTCTCTGCTTTAAGATTTTATATTTTGGGACTTTCATCCAGAAGAATTATAAAGCTTAGAAAGTAAAAAATAACTCAATCTAGTTCAGTATATAAAATGAATATAACTGATTCATTTAGTACAGTGGTTCTCAACCTGTGGGTCGTGACCCCCTTGGGGATAAAACAACCATTTCATAGGAGTAACCAACTACTCTGGAAGCATCAGAGATGCTCCTAACAAGCGCCCACATGTGGGGTGGGAAGTTAGGAGGGAGCATAATGCTTGGGAGGGATGGGGTGTTATGTCCCTACTAGCAGGGGTGATACTCTGCACCCGCACTTCCACATTCCAAATCCAGGAAGTGACACTTTGTGATGTCACTTCCGGGGTTGCGGATCTAAAAAGGTTGAGAACCACAGATTTAGTAGAATGACAACCAGCCAATTATTATTTTCAGAGGAAGGGGTCAACATTGGTTGTCTCCCTATTGCCCCATTACTGGTTCTCTCTAAAGACTTACAAGCTTTTTCCCAGGGAAAGAGCCCTTTCATAGACAGGAGGGCAGTACAGGGACACAGAGGAAGGAACATATAGAGGTGAAAAGATGTTCTTTGCAAAAGAACATAAAATTCTTACAGCAGATTTATATTGAAAATACATTTTAAATATATATATATATATTGTGACAGGAAGCCTGTCAAATCCTCTGGATGTATCCAGTCTGAGAGCGGCAAGTGCGGTCTCTGGATGGGTCCCCAGCGGCGAAAGAGCACAGCAAACAGGGTTGCAGGTGAAACACACGGTTGGTTTATTGTGCAAAGTCCTATATACAATATGTACATCAAGAAGGCATAAAACCGTCCAGAATCACAGTAGTCCATAGAAGCAAACACATGGAGATCTTTCATACAGGTACACAGCCCCCCCAGTCACACACAGGACTGGTTCAGGGTGGAGCCGCCATAACTGAACAGGTGAGTGAGTTTTAGAGCCAAACCAACTTAATCAGTAACAGGACACGCTGGTCTTACCCTGCCCCAGGACTAGCACCTCAGCTCCCTCGCTGGTCAGATAGCAAGTCTCTGCATATTGGCGGACCTGGGACACACATCATATGCCAGCTGGATACATCCAGAGGATTGGACAGGCTTCCTGTCACAACACCCCCCCTCCTTGTTTTAACCCTAGGGTTGGAACAAAGACGCTAGGCAAGAGTGCACCCTGGACAAGGCATCGGCATTTCCCATCTGTACACCGGGACGATCTGCACAGTAAAACTATAGTCCTGCAGGGCCAGGAAACCACCTATGATTCCCTATTGGTTTCCTTGTTCTGTGACATCCATGCAAAGGAGCATGATCGGTTATCAATTCAAACCGTCTTCCCAACAAGTAATATCTGGGGAATCTAGAGCCCACTTCACAAGCTAAGCATTCCTTTTCAATAGTGGCAATAATTCATCTCATGTGACTTTCTAGTTGCCGGCTAAGGTAGATATCACGGGGTGTTCTTCCCCATCCCAAACCTGAGACATACCGCACCTAACCCCACATCCGAGGCATCGGTCTGTACTACAAAGGGCTTGGAGAAGTCCGTGAGTATAGTACCGGCTGCTCGACAAAGCACGTTTCAGGGCTTCAAAAGCGGATTCCGCCTCAGGGGACCATTTTCATCCGGACTCTTTCCCTCTGGTCAACTTCGTCAAAGGATTGGCCAGGGAGGCAAAATGGGGAATGAATCGCGGTATAGCCCGCAATGCCTAAAAAAGCCCGAACTTGTTTTTTGTTCACTGGGCGGGGCCCAGTTTGGGATCGCCTACAACTTTGTTTACCTGGGGCTTTATCACACCCCTCCCATGGTGTACCCAGATATTTGGCTTCCTCCAGCCCAATTGCACATTTCTTTCGGATTTGCTGTGAATCCGGCTTCCCGAAGTGAGTCCAGTACAGCTTGAACCTTCAACAATGAGAAGCCCAGTCTTACTATGGATAAACCACAGTCATCCAGATAAGCAGCTGCATACTTCTGATGCGGCCGCAATATCTATCCATGGCCCCTGACTGGATGCGGAGCATTCTGTAAAACCAAACGGCATGTTTCCTGGGTACGGAAAAGCTCCCTCGGCAGTTACAAAGGCACGTCCTTCTCCCTGGACCGACTGGACAAAAGGGGATCTGCCAATACTCCTTTGTGCCAACAATCAACGGGTATAGTCCATATCATCTGGCCGTCCCCGGCGATCAACTCAGCTCGTCTTATACGGGGGCATTAGGGTAGGTGTCAAAACCTTCAGATTGGTTTAACGTCCGAAAGTCATGCAAAGCGCCCAACTACGCTCGGGCTGGGGCACTATACAATCGGACTGGACCAATCACTACTGGAACTCCTCAACTCACCCACACTCCAGCATCTTTGTACTTCCTGGGACACAGACTTTTCTCCTGGCCGCGGGAAATGCGATAGGTTTAAAGTTTAACCCTTTCCCCAGGTCGGTAATGATGTCATGTTCGGTGTATGACTGTCTGACCAGGCATTCTGAAAAAATGTCCCGATTCTAAGTACAACATCTTTGAACTCTTGTTGTTGGACCTTAGACAAAGTGTCGGCTATCTGACCTCGGGAATCAAACGGTTGCCGCGAGACAGCGGCACAGTAGTCTCGGCCCTAAGGATTCTCTGTCCTTCACATGGCTTTAGCAAACTTCACATGATAAATTTGCTGGGGTTTTACGACCTCCTGGCTGACTGATCCTGTAATTAACTTCACCTATTTACTCCAGGACTTCATAGGGACCCGGCCTTGGCTAAGAATTACTCTCCACTGTGGGAACCCAGTACCAACCACCCATCCCCAGGGGAGAAATTACGGATAGGGCCGCTCGGTTGTAAATCTCTCTGTTGAGCCAACTGGGCCTGGGGCCATATGTTCCTAACCATGGGCATGACCTGCGCAATTCTATCTTGCCTTTGAGCCACATGCTCAATAACGCTCTGTGAGGGGAACTACTCACTTTCCCACGTTCTCTAGCAATGTCCACACCTCGTGGGTGCCTCCCATAAAGCAACTCAAAGGGAGAGAACCCAGTGGAAGACTGTGGGACTTCTCTGATGGCAAACATCAATTATGGTATACAGCAGTCCCAATTCTTCCCATCTTTATCCAACCACCTTCCGCAACATCTGTTTTATCAACGTTTTATTAAACCTTCGACTACCCATCGGTTTGAGGATGGTACACGGAAGTGCGTAAATGGGTTATGCTAAACAACTTGCACAGCTCTTTAGTTACCCGAGACATAAAGGGGGTACCTTGATCTGTAAGGATCTCTTTATAGGGATACCACCCGACTGAACACTTGAAAAGCTCCTTAGCTACAGTTTTGGAGGAAGTATTTCGTAGAGGGATTGCTTCAGGATAGCGCGGGTGGCGTAATCCATTTATCACTAGGATATGCTGATGTCCCCTAGCTGACTTCAACAAAGGACCGACAAAATCCCATAAATCCTCTCAAAAGGGAACCTCCATAATGGGCATGGCAACCAATGGGCTTCGGAAATGTGCATGGGCGCCGAAATCTGGCACACTGGGCAGGAAGCACAATACCTCTCCACTTCCTTAGCTACCCAGGCCAATAAAACCGCTGAACTATTCTCCTCCAGGGTTTCTCTCTGTCCCCAAATGCGCCTCCTAGAATGTGACATCATGCGCTAGTTCCAACACAGTTTTCCGTGGATGGCTTTGGCACCACCAGCTGATCAACCGCTCCCTGCCTTCTTGACACCAGCCGGTACAACAGATCACCTTCTGTGATAAAATAAGGGAAGGCAAAGCCGGTCATCTGATTAACGAGGGTCCATCAGTTTTACACGTTCTCCCGGGCCCTAGCAATGT
>CM070035.1:138730747-138744597 GCA_036250615.1 Ptychadena robeensis | reverse complement strand
TCTGCACCCTCGATCCTGTTCGATTCTTTGGATGGGGATCCTCAGTCCCCAATTTAAGTCACCCAAATTGAACAGGGTTTGTCAACATGTTGGTTCCCTGTCCGATCGAGTTTCTTCGAGTGGGATTGAACCCACTTGAAGAAACCGGTGCGCACTAGATATTTGCATTTATTCAAACTCAACCAATCACCACGAACATGCAAGGCGATTGATTGTGCTCGAAACAATACAAAAATCGAGCGGTGTATGCCTAGCTTTAATGTTTAAATATGAAACAAATCCTGAAAACCTTTAACTCATTACAACATACAGTAGATGTTCTTGAAAGACCTTTTCTTCTTTCTGGGCTGACCCTTATTTTGGTGTAAAAATAAAGACGCCCTTTAATATGCAGCATGGTGACCTTTTAGTGCAAGACCGCGAGCGTTGTATCTTAAACTTTGTGTTTTCTCAATGCACGTCATTTTTTATTATTATTATCAAAGTCAGGCATCTGTTTTTACTTCCTTTGTTTCCTTCTTGTCATGCTGACCTAAGTCAACATAGTACAGGAAAATTGCGCAAATATTCCCAGTCATGCTGGGCTCGTGGCATTGTACTGAGGAAGATCTGTGGCGTTGCACAATAAAAATGATAGAGTTGATTTGTTCTTAGTTTGCTTTCAGCCAGATAAAGAGAGAAGGCAGGAAATAGTTCTCTGTCTTTGTTTCTTACCTCACAAGGCCTCTCGCGACTTCCTGTGCGCTTTTTCCTTTGTGTCTGGTGGATGCTGTAGAAGGAAACATTGGCTGTATTGGAGTCATTAAAAAGAAAAACCATACAGACTGTTTAGGTATACATTAGTAAAGTAACCAAAACAAAGTGCAGAGCTTGGAATAATAGCGTATCCCTCATTTTGAGAGAGGATTTTTTACAAAATTCCTGTCTTTTGTTTTGGTCTCTGTTGCTCTTATTTCTTGGTTATTTGTACGGGTCTGTATAACATAATCATTTAGGGTTAGGGTGTTGTGGTTCTGGCAACACATGCATTTGGTTCCCAAATTGGGGGGTTGAGGGACAAGCAGGAAGCCAAACATGGAGGAACTAGCTTCAGACAGTAAGTAGAGTGCATGTAATGTGTGTGTTTCTGCATGTGTGTGTGGTTGTGAATGATTTATGACTCTGCATGAGTGTAGTGTGTGTAGTGTATGATCAAAATGAAATAAACTTGTATTAGTTGTATTTCAAATAAACTTTGAGGGCCATTTCACACTAGTACACGATACTGCAACACAAACACAGCTAGTGGGAAATGGCCTACAATCTGAAACTGTGTGGTTTGAATTAGGGAGGCGGCATGATAATGTTCCTATGCAGAAAAGGGGGGCATTAAAGACTTTTGTAAGTCATCCGTCACCAAAGTCGAGTCGACTTTGCATTTGATGACATCATTTCCCTCTCTGTATGGACTGCATGCAGTCTCTGTCTTTTATTGACAGTATTGCAGGGGAGGCCAAACTATTATAAATAATATTTATAGTTTTTTCTCCTCCCTCCCCGCCAATACAACCAATCAGAAGCAGAGACTGCATGCATGCACACTGCTCAGCGCGCACACAGAGGGAGAAGCAAAATAACGAATCTTGTTCTTCTCCCACTGTTTCTGCAATGTGCAGCGTGCATTCAGTCTCAGCTCGTTACTCCTTTTTGGGGTTGCCAACGTATGCCTCTGTCATAGTCGCATCAACAAGTTGGCTGCTGTAATAATACCCTATCGTACACACAGTACAAAATAATGGATTCCCTGCGTTAGTGGTTACAATACACTTCAATTCCATTTATGTACTGGAACCGCTAATGCTAAAGCACCCAAAAGCAGAGCAAAGTACAACACAGCCCATAACAGTGTAAATGTTACATGTTTCCTATGAAAGCATGGACCTGTAGGACACATTAAACCAGTTTCGACAGCTTTGGACTTTTTCTTGTCAGTTTACTAGAAACTATTTTTAAGAACTAGGTCAGTAGCTGCAAACCAGCGACAGACTGCATGTAATATGTGGGTGCTCTCTTGTATACATAGCTATGATAATTTGATACCTGTATGTGTGGCAGAAACTGTCAGGGAGTGTATGTAATGGAATAAGTTACATTTCAGGTTTAGCTAAACTTTGATGCACCTCTGTGGTGTAAGAGCTTGCTGCTTTAGGGCAAGAAGTAATTGAAGAGGGAATAACGTCATCATTTTCCAGACTAGGAGTACTGCAGGTTCGCTTTTCTTCTAATCATTAGCAGTAGAGTGTGGATGAGAGATTAGATTGGAGATAAATGCTTATGTTAATGTATCTATGTGTATTAAACATCATATAATATTCCATGGTTTTGTTCAATGTCTTAAATATACTGTGTGCAATCAAATAAATTTCACATTGACAGAGTACTCTGCTGTGTATACTATATTTACTCTGACTTCTACTGTATATTTGATTAACATATTTGAACCTGTTTTTTTTTGTTCCATAACAAACTCAAAAATCAATCAAAATCTTTATTGTAAAAAAATCTATATGATTTCATGCTATATAGGTACAGGAAACAAAAAGTTAATCTATGCAATACTGTAATGAAATAGAGACTTATGTAACATAATTAAACTTTTATTCATAGCATTTTTGTTAAGACCCTATTCAAATATAGGTTTTATTGCAATTATAAAAAGTGCACGTTATATCCAACGGGCCTGCTCATATGAAAATGCCTGTCAGTACACATAGAGCAGAACATAAATGTGAACAGGGCCTTAAGTTATGTTTTGATTTGATCATTCCCATTGGCCAAAGAATAAAAGATTATTCGAAGAAAGGGAAGAAGATGAACAAGTGGCACCCCAATGAGACGTTCCCCCTAGAGGACAACAGCCGTTGGGCAGAATGTTCATTGAAAGATCTGTCCTTACAATCAACAACCTCTACAGAGAGAGCACCCAGCAGCTTTCTCAACCTGAGATATTCTGCTCTTCATAGCCAACTATTATCTTAGGTGTGTGCAATGCTTTAAACTGCATTTACACCTATCAGTGCTTTGTATTTTATACATGCTGCTTCATTTAAATGGGATGCACTTCTAAAAACAGCACATTATCTCAAATAGGCCTGTTCATATGAAAATACCTGTCAATGCATGTAGAGCAGAAGATAAATAAGAACAGGGCCTTAACTTATGTACACACAATCTTTGTGTTTCAGAACAATTGTGTTTGATCATTCCCACCAACCAAAGAATAAAAGAGTGCTGTTCTTTGTCAAAGGAAGGGGGGCAGATGAACAAGTGGCACCCGGATAAGATGTTCCCACTAGAGGACAACAGTGGTTGGGCAAGATATTCATTGAAAGATCTGTCCTGATTACTTCTCTGGAGAGATCGTCTGGCAGCTTTCCCAGCCTGAGATATTCTGCTTTTCACAGCCAACTATTATCTTAATGAATAGGAGAAATGAAAAGAAAAATAGGAAAAATGGGGTCAGTGTGATCCCCAAAAGACAAGCAGGTGGGAGCTCTTATATCCCAGTTGGCAATGTGTAAGTGGCCTTAAGGCTCACCTGAGTAGACGGACACCAGGCTGGAGGAGTGGAGTCCAGTGGCAAGGGCGGCAAGCAGTGTAGTCGGACAGTCCAGGTCGGCAGCGGTAGACGTTCAGGAGAAGGCAAAAGAATGGTCGGTAGGCGGTTCAGGGTCGGCAGCAGGAGTTCAGTAGAAACAGCAGAGAGGATTGAGGAGATGAAGCTAGATCAGAGTCCAATGGTACAATAATCAGCAAAGACCTGGTGCAGGAGGCTAGATATAAATAGAGGAAGTGGCAGGTGCAGGTGATCAGGGCAATTAGCTAGGCAAGGCTGGAGCAAGGCAGATGAAAGAGCTACAAGGAAAGTCCAAGAGGGCAGACAGCCTAGTGGGCAAGGCTACTGTCCAGAATGCTGTTGGTCACAGGTTTGAGACCTAACACAATGTGATGTGGTGGGACTTTCCTACTTAGAGTAAGGATAAAGTAACCTAACCATCTTGTGGTACTAGATGGAGAAAAGGAGTAGGACACTGGAGACCACAACCAAACATATACTGTCCTGAAGCAAAGCGTCGACCATAACTGTAATACTTGTCTACACCAAAAAAGGAAATATATTGCAAATAACGGGCGCCTCAAAGCTAGTCCTTATTTTTTGGGAAACCCCAACTATTATCTTAGGTGTGTACAAGGCTTTAAGCTAGCCATGCATGTGTATTTTTGCGATTCTTAACCCGTCAGATATTTCTACGATCGACTAAAATGTAGCGACATTTTTACGATCGATTTCGGTCACTTTTGGTCGATCGTACCAGGTGGGCAGAAACCATGTATGGCCACCTTTAGACTGCATTCCTACCTGCTGCTTTATTTGAATAGGATGCCTACACACTAGCATATTAAAATGCTCCTGCAAATTATTTTAGAACAAATGGCAGCACAACGCATGGTGGTACATAACTTTGAAATTTGTGTACCACAACCCCACGGTCATCAAAGGTGACACAAGTGACTGTATGTTGCAATTTTGCATACCCCCTGCAATAATGTGAATGCAGCTTTAAAGCTAAAAGTTTTCTTTATATGTGCCAAACAGTTTATACGACTCCTAGTTTTCAGGAAATGTATTTGAGCAACTCACTTAAAGGACTTTCAAAATTGATTAACTTAAGAAATTCAGTAACTCTAGAGAACAGCACAGAAACTTAACCCTTCTTTATATCTCCAGCAAGTTTAGTGATGATACCATGTTCAGGGGCTTTGCAATTAACTTGAATTTGTCGAAATGTTTGCATTTAAAAAAAAAATTCAACCATCTCTATGCGAAAGGGACTAAGGACTCGTTCTCCAAAAAAGGGGTGTCTAGTGTATCAGACAGCCAAAGCCGCCTGACCCTCGAGTGTCCTGTTCCCCAGATGACCTCAACCGGAGCCAGGTCTCCCAAGTAGTATGGACTAAAGTTTGCATCCGCCGAAGAGGGTCCCAAACTTGGAGAAACTGCCGGGTCAGAGCCGTGAGCAGTCTCTCCCCAGCACTTTCCGGGGTTTAAGTCCCGGAGGACCAACACCCATTCCAGTGAACAAACAAACATGCAGGGGTTTTCGGGTGGACAGACTACATGTAAAACAAATAGTTGCCCTGTGCAATCAAGCATGGGGCAGGCCTAGCGGCCGGCTAAAAAGGTTGTGCTGTGGTGGAAAGTGTCAGAAAATAGCATAGTAGTTGTAGTATATGGGTAACCAATAAAAGAATGAGTGTGAACACCTATAACCTTACAATGGAGAAAGGGGCGGAAATTATAAAACCAAGTAGATATCTTAAGCGGATTTGAGAGCTGGTAGTTATGTTTTTATTATTAATAATATAATACTACACACACATACTTAGCAAAGAATTCCAAGTAATAGGAAGATAATCTTGTAAAGGTATCTGTGACTATAACATTTGGTTATTTTAAAACTGTAAAAACAGTTGTTTCCCTTCTCCGACAGCTATTTTTATTGCAAAATAAACACTTTCACAAGATAAGAAAACATTTGGAGAACTCCAACAAATCACTTAACGATATGATAAAGTTATAGGATTTACCACTTGACTCAATAAGGTCCTAAGGGATTCATTGGCACAAAATAGGGGCTTTGTGTCCTCTATGCTTTCAGGAATATTGTGTTTGCAATAGTCTTTTATCATATACATGACTGATGGCTTGGTTTAGCCTTGTGAAACTTTTATAAGTTTTCCTTACATGAAAGATTGACTTTGCTTCTGCAGTGTGTGCTTTGTGTTTATTTTTGCACCAGTGCTGGTCTACTTTCGCAGCTGGGGACTCTTATGACTCCCATGGTGTCTATTTCTATGTGTACCAATGAGTACGTGAGAATGTGCTTATGTCAGCATCTGTATTGCTGATGAAGCCTACGTAGCTGTAAAATACAAGGCATGTGTATATATGTCAGGGCTTCGTGTCTTCCCCCAAAAACATTTAAGTCATTATCTTCCACACCTCTAAAGTTACAAGTAGGTGGTCATAAATAAAGACTTTTCAGATGGACACATTACATGTCAAGTAATTAAGATTATGCACAAAATTCTGAACCACAAAAATAGCAAGCTGACATTCTGTTTCCATAGACAATCAAACAAACAGAAAAAGGATGATGAGTGATATTGGATATTTGGTAACTGGACAGCTCAGCTGAGCCAGAGACTCAAGGAGAGCTGACAAAGTTGTCCTACAGGGTATAACTGCCACTGGTAATCAGTTGGACTTCATTGGGTTAAAGAAAATTAGAGATAGTTGAAAATTTTTTGGCGGAGTTAAAGACCCTGAACATGGTATTGTACAAGAACAGCCACATGACAACAGGCATGCAGTATAACAGGGGAAGTTTATTAAGATAAACAGGGAAGACAAATGTATATGTTTAAAAAGTGATTCCTACATCCAGAAGCTACTGTATTTTATGGTTATTAAGATGCTCCACTGCATGGGACACTATGCAGCTGAGCATATCATCCCGCTAAAAATATTGGGAACTAGCGCTCTGCAGGTCCGAGCTCTGTGCTCCAACTAGCAGAGCAGGAGTTAAAGGAGGCAGGGAAGCTGTCAGAACTGTCATACACAGCTTCCCTGTTGCGGAGGTGCTGAGCAACGTGAGAAATGTGCAATATAAGTGTGAGGACCCCAGCTGTACCGGTCACCGCCTGCTGGTGGCACTGTGCTTGCCCTTCCATGGGTTGGGCCCACAGTCACCAGCAGGTGGCTCCTTGCAAGCGTGGGCTGGGTGGAGCATACACCTGCCTCGTTAGCTTTAGGGCTATTTAGGTGTGCTTCATCCAGACACACTGGCTGTTCATTGCATTGCTGTTCATTGCTTTGCTTTTCCTGTCTTCATGTGATTTCCTGTCTCCATACCTGAACCTGAACCCTGGACCCTCCTATACCCTGGACTTTTTGTACCTGTCTTGAACCTGCCTTGTTAGCTTTAGGGCTATTTAGGTGCTGGCTGTTCATTGTATTGCTGTTCATTGCTTTCCTTTTCCTGTCTTCATGTGATTTCCTGAGTCTCTGAACCTGGACCCTCCTGTACCCTAGGCTTTTCGTACCTGTCTTTATCCTGTTTGTGAGTTTTCATTAAATCTGTTTTTGACACCACTCTGACACAGCCCTACTGACCAGTGCAGCACACACTGAGCCCCCTCTGCTGGACCTGTTTTCTACCTGGGACTTTTTGTTTTGTTTCTTGGACTTTTTTATGTTTGGCTTTTCACCATGCACCCACTTGATGTCCTGACATTTGTATATGTGGCCAAGGAGGATGAGGACTGGTGCCACCAGACCATGAGCCTAAACACCAGAGCGTACCTCCTGGACTGTATTGCCTCAGTGAACGCCAGGGTAGATCTGGGCTGGTTCACCCCCAGTGTGGTCCAGCCTCTGTTGCAGATTGTTACCAGCCTCCTGCTTCCCGAGCCTGTTCCAGTGGCCGTCCTGCACCCCGTGTCTGTTCCAGCGGCCATCCTGCACCCCGTGTCTGTTCAGTTGGCGTCTTTGCACCCCGTGTCTGTTCTAGCGCCGTCTGCACCCCATGTCTGTTCCAGCGGCTGTCCTGCCCCCTGAGCCTTATCTGGAGGCCCAGCACCCCAAGCCCGCTCCAGAAAGGCCATGCACCCTGAGCCCTCTCCAAAGGAGGCCCTGCTCCTCGAGCCCGCTCCGATGGATCCTGCAACCCGAGTCTGCTCCTGAGGTGATCCTGCACCCCGAGTCCGCTCCTGAGTGGTCCTGCACCCGAGTCCACTCCTGAGGTGTCCTGCACCCCAAGTCCACTCCGAGTTGGTCCTGCCCCGAGTGTGCACCGGTGATCCTGCACCCCGTCCGCTCCGGCGATTCTGCAACCCGAGTCCGCTCCGGTATCCTGCACCCCGAGTCCGCTCCTGAGATCCTCCTGCATCCTGTGTCTTTGCTATGGACCTTTTGTTTTTGACCCTGTGGTTGTTGCCGCCACGTACCTGGGCGGCTTGGAGGGTCCAGTGGCCTCCTTAGGAGTGGATACTTTGAGGACCGGTCACGCCTGCGGTGGCAACTGCGCTTGCCCTTCCATGGGTTGGGCCCACAGTCACCAGCAGGTGGCTCCCTGCAAGCGTGGGCTGGGTGGACACAACACCGCCTCTTTATCTTTAGGGCTATTTAGGTGTGCTTCATCCAGACACACTGGCTGTTCATTGTATTGCTGTTCATTGCTTTGCTTTTCCTGTCTTCATGTGATTTACTGTCTCCATACCTGAACCCTGGACCCTCCTGTACCCTGGACTTTTTGTACCTGTCTTGATCCTGCCTGTGAGTTTTTATTAAATCTGTTTTTGACACCACCCTACCTCTGCTTGGATGTCAGTGTGTGTTGCCTGTCTGGTCGCCCCATCTGTACCTGATCCTGACAATAAGACCAAGTTTTTCGGGGGGGGGGGGGGGGGGGGGGGGGGGAACAGTCTCTGGCACCAAGCTGACACAGGTTCCAATTAGGTCTTATGGCAGGATCCACGGTCTCAGCATCAAGAACCACCCCACTGTGAAGATAGTACAGGCATATCAGGGTAGCATAGGAAGGGGGGGTTGTTACTCTCCCTCCTGTGTTCACACACGGCACATCATCTGTACAAGCTGATGGGAACATAGGAGGCAGAATAACACCCCCTGCCTCCTAAGTTAGCCATCTAATAGAAGGGAGGATAGGTAGACCTACTGGTACCAGAAATTATGTCCATGGCATCCCTTCCTGTATTTGGAAGTGGCACTACACCTCGGCACTTCCGCGTACCATATACTTTCCAAATTATGTCCTTGAAGTCACTTCCTGTATTTGGAAGTGGCACTACACCTCTGCACTTCCGCGTACCATATACTTTCCAAATGATGTCCTTGATGTCACTTCCTGTAATTTTTACTGATTTAACAAGGGTAAACAGGTATGGTGCAGAGGCAGCACCTTGGAGCTAACTGTAGCTGGGTCTTCCAATTAAACTGCTGTACTCTCCAGCTGCCTGCATGCTGGTTCATTCAAACCATAGAGAACCTAACTCCTGACTTCAGCCTAGCTACTCCTGTCTTATCAGGCTGGTCTACTCTGAGCTGACTCCTCAATGGAGGGGCTGAATGTATATACTGGCAGGCTCCTGAAGGATTATGGGAAATATCCTTGCAGGTGACTCCACACAAATCCCTATTATAGGCTGACTCAATGTACACTTCATTACAGTATCATCACCAAAATAGCTTGAGATGCAGAGAAGGGTTGTGGGAACACTACAATGAAAAAGTATTGTTTTAGCACATTTTTGGCATAAATTAAGATTAAATGTAAACCCAAATTTGTACTTGAGTTTGAACTTAATTTATGCAAAACTACATGTGCAAGAGCAACCATTTTGTATTATTGCAGTGTTCCCACAACCCTTCTCTACATCTCTACATTTTGGTGATAATGCCTTTTTTCAGGTGATTTGCATATAACTCACAAATTCAGCTTGGCACATTTAAAAAAAAATAAAAAAAATTTACAATAACTTAATAAAATGTATATAATTATCATTAATATTTATATAATTCTTGTCTAATTGTAAGGCTTTTGTGTTCATCCAATAGTTTCTGTAAAGGTGCACATACACACATAGATATGGGCTAGATTGTTGGCCGCTTCCAGCCCCTTGCACGTTTGCGGCCATCTATCTGGCGCATATCTAAAGGCCCCCATACACATCTAGATTTTCCTTTCAATCAACTTAAAAAGATAAATTTTTTGGGATCAGGCAAATCGTGATTGATTGTTATCTATGAAAATGTAGTAGCAGATTTTTGAACGAATTTTTTTGGATTGACTGAAAGCGGAATTGAATTTCAATACAACAGATAAAAAATTTCCAGCATGTCCGATCATTTTTCGATCAAAACTTTTCCCAATTTTAATCGTTTTAGGTCGATCTAACCATGTGGGCTGCCATAGATTTTCAATAAATCAACAAATAATTTAATTGAATTAAGCTGATTGATTGAAAAATCTAGATGTGTATGGGGGCCTTAATGCAGCCATCCCTGTTTTCAAGTGGGACCAATCAATCTCGCTTGAAAACAGGGATATCGGACTTGACCGTAAATCACGGTTGATGTCCATTGCTTTGGATGGGGACTGCCAAAGTAATGGCCGACACACAAAGGGTGCCCCGTCGATCCTCTGAGGGGCTGGCTGCAGTATGATGATGTCATCACACTGCAGCCAGCCCCTGATCTATTGAGGGATAACCTGCCCGTGTATGGGAAGTTTAACTGAGGAACTGACTTGGAACAAAACTGCAGATCAGGAAAAACATCAAAGAGATTCTGATTTGCATACCTATCCCAGGTCGGATTTTGTGATTTGCATATTCCTTCCTGGTCAGATGTCTTTAATCTGCATACTGGTTGTATGTCAAATTTTCTAATCTGCATAATGTTTCTAGGTCAGACTTTCTCATCCTGTTCTATGTGAACAGCCCAGGACGTCAGAGACATCTAGGTACAGTAACTAGTAATTAGTCATTTTCCCCAATTTTAATTGTTTTAGGTCGATCTAACCATGTGGGCTGCCATAGATTTTCAATCAATCAACAATAAATTGATTGAATTAAGTTGATTGGATGAAAAATCTAGACATGTATGGGGGCCTTAAAGCTGCCCATACACGGTGCGATACATGCGCAATTGAGGAACCCTTGAGTGCAGCGCTCGATTGAACAGAGAATCACGGTGCAGCACTTCTGCGCACTCAATCCCGTTCGATACTTTGGATCCCATTCAAAGTAATGGAAATTGAACAGGGATTTACCTACATGTTGATTCCCTGTTCGATCGAGAGGCCGCAATCAGTTTGAGCACAATCAATCACTGCGAACATGCACGGCGATTGAGCCATGTATGGCCACTTTAGGTTAGAGGGATGGGACATACCGTTTGAGACTGATTACAATTGTTCAAAACTCAGAAGAATAAAACAGTACCGACTTTTAAATCAGGCTTTTTTAATCATTCTATCAGCCTTTCTAAAGGTGGGCGTATACAGTTTGATTTTAGATCCAATTAAAATGGTATTAAGTAGATTGCTTAAAAATTATTTTTCTTGGATCTAAATGGAATTGAATTAAAAAATTGGATAGAAATCAAACATAAACCTATCAAGCAGTGATCGGACATGTTGATAAAAGTTCAGTCTATCGTTCAAGTATCTGCTTTGTTAGTATTTAGATTCATTTGTATCAAATGATACTATGGTGTATGGGCACAGGGCTAAGGTTGTAGTGTATATATGTATTTGTATAGTCAGGCCATGACATGAGTGTATATAGGTGTATATCACTATTTTGCTTTCCAACTCTGCCCAGAGACTGTAAATTCCCTCCCACTGGGCAGAGGTTATAAATTTCCTGTTTTTGGATTCTTCCCCAGAGAGAGAGTTTTTTGCCAGTAGTCTGCCGCTTACCATGGAGCAAGGTCCTCCCATCTCCTTTTGGGTCCCCCCGCTGGCTGTCCACTTTGCAGTGCCCGGGCAGATGCCCATATATGGCAAATGAAAGGGATCCCCTTTGGACCAGGGCAGTCCTTTCCTAGCCCGAGTGTATAAATGCAGCTTCCAAGAGGTGTCTCTAGAGTCAGAGCGAGACACTATGATTCCTTCCCTCTCCGCCTCCACTGGATCCCTTTGGCTTTTGTTATCTTAAGAATTATGGACATCTCCTTATGGACATGTAGATCTCATTACTTTGGATGCATCCCCATCCAAAGTAACTGCCGGCACACAAAGGTGTGCGGCCAATTCTCTGCACGACCGGCACGATTCTCTGACGACGTCATCATGCACAGTCGATCTGCAGGAAAATCTATCGAAAAACGAGATGTCTATGCCCAGATTTACTGTTAGGATAACCAGATAAAAAAGCAATCTACAAAAGCCTAAAAAAATGATCATGGCCACAATAAAGTACTGGAAACTACAGAACATGTACAGGATTTGTTAGCCCCAAGGGACAGCTGTGGGTTAATTCATCAGAAATATAGATGAGAGGCTATTGAGATGAATCACCAGACTCCACACTTCTTGTGCAATATGATGTTTTCTAATTCTGCAGCCTGGTGACTATTGTTGTTCTGTATAGTCCAATAATATTCATACTGTAGGCTGTCTTAAGTGTCTCTTGTCTATGAAGGGCAGTAAACATAGACAAACAAGGTGGTGTCTATATTGGTATGTGCTATGCATGCTATGCATGCTATACATGTGCCTAGGGCAGTATATCAGTACATATTTTATTGAAGAACATTTGACAAAAAAATCAGTTCTCAGGTAGTTGACCTAAAAAAGAAAGAAATATAATCTAATTTAGCATTAAAATTCTCTACAAGTCCATCGATCCTTATATTTTGGTTAAATCATATCAGGAAGCAACTGGAACCAAACATTACACAAATATTTGTATAGATTTCCGAGCTCCAAATAAAAGTCCCTCCAAATCAATTTAAGCAATTTAAACATCAATTGAAAACCATGAACTAACCCATATGAGACAGAACCACTAACCATTACAAAAAAGATTACAGTACGGAAACTACATACATCTGTAGCTTAGTGAAAGGGCAATTAAATACTTTTACTGTACATAGTTCAGCCCAGTACAAGGTTGTATGACCCTGTGCCTCAAAAGGGGTAACCATATGAATGATAGGAGGGGCCTGGATGCTACTTCTGCTGGAGAGCTGGAACCAGTTCTTTCATCTGACTACAAGGAAGCCCCCATGTGGGACAGACCTAGCCACAGGCCTGAGGTACTGCAAGGACCATCTAAACATGTAAGCAGGGCTGTTTCTCCCGACATACGAAGTAACCCTGGGGGCCTTCTGGCGCATATTGGCAACCCCCCGGGTGCACATAATCACGGCACATTCGCTGGTATCCATCCCCACTCAACAACTTGGAGTCCCAGGCAAAAATTTAGCATAGGGCCCCCTAAATACTAGAAACGGCCCTACATGTGAGCAACTAACCCCCCCCCCCCCCCCCCCCATCAGGATAGGGGTAGAGCTTCTTCCCCCCTGTGATACAGTCTTGGGGGTAGATCCTTTCTGAATGGCCAACACCACTTTATCCTGGCCTGTTTGCCACTCTCTACCTAAGCAATGCATCTTGCCACCTTGGCTCAGGGGAAGTGAAAGACTGTAAATATCATACCTGTCAACCCTCCCGTTTTTGCTGGCCGGCCTAGGTTTTTCCCGGGATTTTAAAATCGGGCTAATTTAGGAGGGAGGGAGCGTTATTCTCCCTCCTAAGTTAGCACCCCACTTGTGGAGATGATGTGTGGGGTAGGACGTTACTAGAGAGTAATTCCCTCTCCCTCCTAAGTTAGGCAGGAACTGGAATGCGGAAGAGTCTGCCCATAGACCGGAAGTGACTTCACATGCCTTATTCCCGGACGGTGGATTTGACAGCTATGGTAAATATACTCATGTGTAGGCTGACCAGTGTGTGTTGGACTTTTACTAGTGTAGTGACCAGGGTATGCACCTTATCTGTGTATATGTGTGAATTATATATTCTGCCCTGTGTCGCCCTATTCTGTATAAAAATGTGTATATGACTTTAAATTGTCTCTGTACAGGGAGTATAGAATTATTAGGCAAATTAGTATTTTGACCACATCATCCTCTTTATGCATGTTGTCTTACTCTTACTCTTAAGCTGTATAGGCTCGAAAGCCTACTACCAATTAAGCATATTAGGTGATGTGCATCT
>CM070035.1:138714477-138725741 GCA_036250615.1 Ptychadena robeensis | reverse complement strand
TGGACAAACTTACAAAATCAGTGAGGGGTCAAATAATTATTTCCTCCACTGTATGTGGAAACAAAGTTGCTTCATTATATCTGATGAGAAGGAGAAAATTGCTTAGTTGTAAACATGTAAGCAATAAAGATTAAAGTTGGCCCGTGACTTTGTCCACATTTTTTATTTTGGTCCCCTGTGTATTAAAATTTTACACCTCTGCAATACAGGTACCATAGTTATACAACTGAAACACTAATAATGAGTAATATGCTACTATGAACTAATTCTGACTTTCCTTGAATGTCAAATTTTTCAGGTCTCCTATGCATGCTTAAGTGCCTGAGACAGCAAAATGTCAGAAACGCTAATTATTACATTCATGCTTTAAATTACCTAATTGATTAAAGCTTCTTTCTTTTGTGCTCATAATGTAAACATAGGCACATGTTTCAGTGCTAAGATGTGAGTGGAAAAGCATGGAGATGCTCAATGTTGAGCTATAAATACTTTAAATTTAAAAAAGGGCAAATCTTACTAGGGTCACAATAGTAATATCTTTCCTAAATTTCCACTTACAGATTTCTTCTTCAGGACCACAGAACCTATAGAGCATATAAAAAGTCTAAAACTGTCAGGTTGCTGAGACAAAGATAAATCATTTCAGAACTTTTCCCACCTTTAATGTGACCTATAAACTGTACCACTCAAATTTTTTGGGTGGAGGGAAGAAAAAAGAAAATAATGTGGTTGCATAAGTGTGCACACTCTAAACTAATACTTTGTTGTGTGCACACTCTAAACTAATACTTTGTTGAAGCACCTTGATTTTATTAGTCTTTTTTAAAATGAGTCTATCAGCATGGCACATTTTAACTTCTTTGCAGAAACACTCCAAATCTGTCAGATTGCGAGGGCATCTCCTGTGCACAGTCCTCTTCACATCCCCCCACAGAGTTTTAATCAGATTCAGGTCTGGGCTTATTTATTAAAAATACAATTGTGTGTATCTCATTACAAACTCTTCTGCTTTAGTGATACTGATGAACAGCACATGATTACAATGAGAATAACTGAAATGTGACTGATATATCCCGAAAGTTCGTAAACAATAGGTCCCAGCTTGCCCTTTGTGAATCACAGGCATGCTTTAGTGATGACTTAATATTATTAGAAACAGGTTGAGTAAGTCAATGTATCTAGATAGTCATTACCTAAAAGGTATCTGGAAATACCCGAGCCAGGAACCCAGCATAATATCCTACAATATGAGCATGTGATGCTATTTTACCATGATATGAGTTTCAGCAGTAGCACAAAAGCCTAAGAATCAACAATATAATCAGGAACAGCAGCGGCTGGAAAAACACGCACAATATTCTCCATGGAGCTTCAATACTTTTTTTTGGAAGAAGGATTCCAATTTAAACAACTTAACCTATCTATAGTATTCTAAAGCAGGACTCAATGTGTGTTCTCTAATGTATAGATTATTTTTAGGGTTACTAGCTGTGGAAACACCTTCCCTCTTCCATTTATATGTACAGGTTGGGTACAGAGTGCCCCCGCTTAATAGAAAGATTATCATTTTGGCACATGGATTGGATTGGGTAATGGTCATGGGCTGGTGTTTAATCCTCTGTTGGGGGTTATTGGTGGAAAAGAGGTTATTGTAGAGGCCTGGCAGGGGCGTTCTTCAGCTCCCGAAACGTTACTGTTCATGCATAGGACATAGGAACTCATATTGCATCACATAACCTCTACATCAAAATGTGCATCACCATACTACAGTGTTCCCTAACGCTTGAAGTATAATTTCAAATAAGTTTTGTTCTTTAAAATGAAAAATAATGTCTTCCAGCTATGCCTGTTGTCATCCCCACATAAAAAAATGCTTATACAAGTCAGTATAGAATGAAAAAGTTATGTGCAGCCCTTTGGTGATGCAGAGGGCCGCGCTTGTGGCTCTCCATATCAACTTAGTTGCCCACCACTGCCCTAACACATGCTAAAGGCATTGTGATCAATACTAGGGTTATTATTGCTTTCACCTGCACCCACACCCATACTTTTGGGTTTGAGCTCATATATTTGTATCATGGGTTTGGTGACAAAGATAGGCAAAATCTGAAGTCGCCACTCTTGGTGAAGCTGCTAAGTCTTTGGTAGGTCCATTGTGGGTTACATTTGTCAAAGACAAAGAATCATCATAATCGTGTCTATGTGAAGCAGTACCAAACCCAGCTTCATGCCTTGTGAATTTTGTTAACAAACTCTGGACAAATTGGGTTAGTCTCAACTGCTAGGGAGGTTAATGGCTGTAAGAAATACCGTTTTCAATGTGAGCTCAAGAAGCTTGCTCTGGATTTAACTGCAACTCACCAAATGAATGAGTGTAAGTCCAGACGGAGCACATACACTTTACCTGCCCAGGGGATACTCTGTTCTCACAACACTGAGCCGATCCACTGATGCAGGGGTATCGGTGGATGTCTGAACAGAGCATTCCCCATCCAGGTAAAGTGTATGTGATCCGTCGAGATCACAAAACACTGTGGAGACATAGTCGGTTGGGACTTTCCCAACCGCCCAAGAAATGCAACCGCTGCCTTCCAACTGAATAGCTGCTCTAAATCCAAAATTGTTTTGAAAAGATTGTTTTGAAAAGTCTGGAAATGGTTCTATTTAGTAATGGTGACCTCTCTATCCCATCAGGTTCCCAACATAAAAATGTGTCTGGTAGACATCTGTGATGGCTGAGCTCCTCTCTTACTAGAAGTGAGATGATTTTCCCACAGCAAGATCACAGCAATGCTATATATAGTCAGCGGACATGTGTGAATAGCAGGAAACTGACTTGGGTCCATACTGGAATTCTGACTCAGCGTTGTGATACATATTTAGTGTAACAGGCAGAAGAAGCTTCATAAATGCAGTCAATGTGATACCCCTTCATGGAGGTGCTGACAACCATGCTTACTGCCGGTCTCGTTTAAATAATGAAATACGCCACATCAACAGGATGGATATTCTGCAGAACTGAAACATCCAGACATGTTCAGTCAAATTACTTTTCTTACATCTTAAGCAGGGAACACACGCATAGATATGGGCTAGATCGATGGACATCTATCTGACCCATATCTAATCAATCCCGCTCAAAAACAGGGATATCGGATATGACCATTAACCACGGTCGATGTCCATTGCTTTGCATAGGGGCATATAATCAGGTTTTAGAAAAACACGTCCATTCACCTGCAAGATCGCACCCAATCGTGTGGAAAATCACGTGGGATTGACAGCGGTTGCAGCAAATCGATTAAAAATATGTCCATCCGTTCTAGTGGAAACAAGCCCTAATAAGGATGTTTTATTGATACACCCAGTTGAAACAAGAAAGGTCAAAAATGAGACATCCAAATTATAAGCCCCCTGGCAATTAAGGCTATGTCCCCACATGAGCGATCACCAGCGATTCTAATCGCAGGGCGGTGATGATATGAATGGCTAGCGATCTGGCGTGATCGGGTGCATTTTCACCAGTGATTTTCGGCAGCTATTATGATCGCGCCCTTAGAGAATGAATGGGGACGTGTTCAAAAATCACGTCTCAATTCAGATGTGATTTTTGAACACGTCCATTCATGTCTATGGGGGCGATCATATGCAAAGCGATTAAAATCTGAGCCAATCGCGGGTGATCGGTGGGGACAAGCCCTAATAGTCAATAGTGTACCCTTTCTGAGCTACAGCTGGCAACAATCTCTTAAGCTAGCCACACACGGGTAGATTCCCGTGCAATCGACCACCAATCAATCACAGCGTGGTGACGTCACCACGCTGTGATTGATCGGGGATCAATTGAACGGAAATCAATGTGCACCACATGGGCACATCGATTACCGTTCAATGAAGACCTCCGGCTAGCTAGAGTTCTCTCCGGCTTTCAGCATGTAAAGCCGAAAATGCTGAAAGCTGAAGAGAAATCCAGCCTGCTTCTCTCCCCGTAGAGCCCGGCTGGAGTGAAGAGTGCTGACTCCGCCCCCTTTACACAGGCTCCGCTGCGCTGACTGCCTGGCTGGCTGTCAGTTCTGTGTGAAGATGTCGGCTTTCCCTGTACTCTACATGAAAACATTTCATGTTGAGTGTTGGTGATTGAATGTGGTTTTCCAACATGTTGGAAACCTGTTCAATCGAGGTACTTCGAGGGGGCTCTATTGAACCCCCTCGAAGGACAGCACACACAGGAAGGATTGTAAGCAGATTCGAGTACAATCAATCACCGTGACCGCGCACGTTGATTGATTGTACTCGAATCATTTTACAAATCTACCCTTGTGTGCCTAGCTTTAGGGTAGTTCTTTACTAGGTTGTCACAGATCTCCTGAGGGATTGTGGCCCATTGTTCTAGCTGGTCCAAATTGCATAGTTTCATGGACATTTACACTTTGAGCAACTACCACAGATTAAGGTCTGGCCTCTGTGTGGGCCACTCCAGGGTCTTGGTTTTGGTATCCTTAAAGAACTGTTGGACTAATTTTGATGTATGCTTTAGGTCATCGTCTTGTTGAAAGACCCAGCGATGACCTAAGCCTAGACTAAGAGCATATTTCTGCATAGTGACTAATTTTTACTAGCTGATTTGTGATTTAAAGTGTTTTTTACAGTAATAAAATTATAAATGATGATAAAAGATAAAATATAAAATACCCATAACTCACCTGTCAGCTGTCTCGATGCGGATAAACCAATACTCAAACCTTAAAACCACATACTTCCCTTTCTCGCCATCCTTCTCTTTCCTATTCACCGTCTACTAAGATGACCTATGGCGTTTTCATAGGTCATAGGAGCCTTTTTTCCAGTCTCCACTCTGCTCTGCCTCTCCAGTGATCTTGACATACTAAACACCCAAGAGCAGAAATTAATAAGAGTGATTTCCAACTGTCTAACTTTTCTAAGTACACATAAAATCAAATTGCCAACGGTGTCCAACTTGTGCAATATAAGTCTCTAGAGGTCTGTTTATGAGTAGGTTATAGTGAAGGGTCAGTGACCCACCCATTCCTAATTTTATGTTTGAATATTAGTTCTAGGAGTAAAGGTCAGCTTTTCTAGGTACCAAATTACATACAAATTATATACTTTATGATGTTCTCTCTTGCTGTCACTCCTGAGTTACTTTTTGCCACATGTGGCCATGTGTTTGTACATTTATGTAGTGGAAGCCACAATGCTATCATATTGGTGTTTTTCTTACATTGTTTTTTCAAATAAAGATTTAAGAAAATAGTAACCTCTGTGACCTGGGCAAACATCAGCTTCTTGTGTGGCCACCTCTGTGACAAGACGCACTGTGCTTCCCTCTGCTTGCTCCTAATAGACTTGTATGGAAATCACTAATACAGGTCCCTTTGTCAAAATTTATGTTTCAAAAAGTTTGCCCACCCCAGCTATAGAAATCAACATGTATTACCAACTGATGGCACAGTAATATGTTTTCTTGATGTCTCAGCTGCGGTTTGCGGATATCTACTATACTTTGGAAACCCCTGTCCACTTGCCCCTCAGTAACGTCATGCTTAACTTTAGGCCCCCATACACGTCTAAATTTTCGTTCAATCAACTTAAAAAGATAAATTTTGGGGTCAGGGAATTCGGTGATTGACTGTAATCTATGCCAACTATAGTAACAGATATTTGATCAAATTTTTTGGATCGACTGAAAGCGTAATTGAATTAAGGTTTCATTTCATTACAACTGATAAAAAATTTACAGCATGTCTGATCATTTTTCGATCGAAAATTTTCCCAATTTTAATTGTTTTAGGTCAATCTAACCATATGGGCTGCCATGATATTTCCAATCAATCAACAAAAAAATTTAAAAATTAAGTTGATTGAACGAAAAATCTAGATGTGTATGGGGGCCTTAAGTCAAGGTTGTGAACAGAGATGACAAATGAGATCGAAGAACATTTTAATTAGAATGCAAATTCCACAAAGCCCCACAGTTGCATTGACTCGGTTGCAATCTTCATGAAAATATTGAACTCTTTTGCATTTATTAGTTAGGAATCTTCCACTCGCCCCACAGTACGCAGGTACCCAGCTATGCATCGTGAAAAGAGACGATGAAGGTCCAAAACTTTGGAGAACATGCACAATATCAGTAGCAGAGACATAAGATATCCCTTAACCAAGACCAAGCGGTGTTGTAGCTAAAACAAAAATCTATATGAATCAATATAACATCACTTGTTGCTCTGCAAAGTTTATTTGGAGTTTTAATTTCAAGAAGTGCTCTTCTTAATTGCAGAAGAATTTTGCCCCATTAATTGCAGAAGAATGGAGCCCCATTAGAGACACACTGTGTTATAATACTTCAACAGATATGGAATGGCACCTAGAGGTATACAATGTAACAGAGGTTTCCTGAATTCTGGCAAAGGAAATAACACAGGAAGCCATAATGGATATCTGTGTGTGCACAGTAACAGACTATTTAATGCCCAAAGAAGAGCAGCATCCCAGCCATGGGTAACTTAAACCTATTAACATATAAACTGAAAAGGTGACCGTGTGTCTTGTAATAACACTTCCACTAAGTCTTCAACCCCCCCCCCCAGCAAGAGGTCATTAATCATTTACCGTATTTTTCAGACTGTTTTAGCATTTAAATCAATGGGAAAGTGTCCCTGCATCTTATTGTCTTAATATGTAAAAAAAGTTTAAACATTTTTGTCCCAACCATCCAGAAAGCAATAGCTCTGCATCACAGGAGGCAGAAATGTGTTCCATTTCCTCCAGCCAAGCCAAAAAGCCACTGCCAAGAAGAGATCGTATCTGCATTAGCACAAGCAGTACCCATTCTCTGAACACACTGACCAACTTATGGAGAGACACATTTTACAATTAGATACCATGAGTTGTGTTTTAACATTACCATTCTGCATTGCAATATTTGGTAACAAAGACTAATATCTCTACCCATATGTTAAAAAGGTGTTCATGGGTAAGTTGTTCAGTGCCAGATTTTAAAATGTGTCTCTTCATAAGTTGGTCAGTGTGTTGAGAGAATGGGTACTGCTAGTGTATAGGCACATGCTAAAGTTTCGAGCTTTATTGATTAAACGGAGAATCGATGAGCAGCACTTCTGCAGCACTGATGCACATGATCCCGCTCAAAGAAAGGGTGGCCACAATGGATTTGAGAACAATCGATCACCGCAAATGCGTACGGCAATCAATTGTGCTCTAATTGATTCAAAAATCAACCAGTGTATAGGCAAGCGAGGGTTTGGCCTTCCTTCACTGTCTATCGGAGGTTGGTATGACATCTGCCTAAGGCCCTGTGTTGAATTTGGGTTGGTTATGTCTTGTCATTGGAGTATAAAATGCACAGTGAAAGGAACTCAACCTTCTCAATGTATAAGTAATAATCTCAAAAGCCTAAAGTCCTTCCTCGCAGGCTGACAGGTAGCACCTGAGGCCCATAGACCAGACTGACATGGAGCAACCTTTGTAACCATCCCTATAATTAGAAAAGCTGAGAGAAGAAAAGAAGATACAGTTGAAGCTGCTACTCCGTTGCTGCTCTAACATGGCCATACTCCCCACACAAGGACACATAGGGTGGTACAGCAGGTTGCCATATTTTCCCATCCCCCCCCATGTCAGCTCTACAACTACAACTCCCATGATCCTTTACACCGGACCTGCGTCCTGACGTGCTAGTCCTCTCCTCTGTGTTTATGGCCTTACGTGGTGACGTTACCGGGTAGCGATAGCTTCGCCTCCGGCAGACTGAGCTCTGTTGTTGCAGCCTCCGCTGTGTGTCGGCCGGCAGCCAGAGAGCGCTGCACTGCCACAGGCGGCTCCGGTACGGGCCTGGTTATCGGTGAAGGGGGAGGAGCCAGGCCGCGGTCTGTGTCATTGTTAGCAGCGCTCTCCTGTCATCGTGACTCCGCCAGCAGGCCTGTGACTCGCAGGGAGGACCAGTTCTCCGCTCCGGGGCTGGGTGAGTGACAGGGAGCCGGGGCACAGGAGCCCATCAATTGGGGGAGGGGTATCGGTGTGGGGGGCACAAGCAGACTTACCCAGGTGGTAGGTAGCTCCCTCCTTCCCTGCCTATTGTTCATGCTGGATGGGGAATGTGACATCTCTGTGCCTGGGTTGTGACTGGTGACATTGTGTGTATGGCCATTGTTACCCAGCCTTTATCTACAGCAGGGACACCCAGCATCATGGCCTCCTGGTCTGCCTCTTCTCTGGGGTGGGCAGCGGAGAGCAGTCCCAGGGTTCTCCAGCTCAGCCATCACTGTGTCTTCTCATACTATGGAGGGGAGCTCTGTATATACAGCAATGACATGGTGGGGTAATCACTGAAAGTTTCCAACTCCACAACAACATAGATAGCAGCTTACCAGACCACCGATGAGGTGGCTGCGTTTGTCTTCTGCTGCCAGGCTTTTGTTTTCTCTTCTGAGGATAACACATCCTGTGTTCGTGTGACGCCATACCTATGAAGAGTCATGGTTGTCAGGCTAGGACGCTTTCCAGGTTTGGAGTACAATCCTCTTCCTTGGGTGGTGGGGATGTAGAGGATCACCTGGAAAGAAGGGAACATGTACTACACTGACCTGATCAACAGGTATATTCTGTAGTTGTGGAACATATTTTTGAGGAATCTGATGCAGACGCCACATCTATGGACTGTAGTTGGCTGTAATGCTTGTCATTATATTTGGGGATTCTGATATTCTGTAGATGGAGGTGATGTCACTGGTCCTGATGATGGGCAGGATCCAAGATCTGGTCACTGCAGCATTTGGGATCCTCCATATCCCCAGGATTTAATGACCGGGTCTGGTTATGCTCTCCCTAGGTGAGCACCCCAGAAGTCATTGTGCAGCTCGCTAGTTTTAACTTCATTCAATAATTTAACTTTTTTAAATCTGTGATGTAAATGGACTTTATAGTGTAATCTCAGCTTTTATTATTGTAAACTCGCAATGAGTGATTCCTGGGCTGTCTTCATTAACATGTGTCTAATGCTGGCGCTACACAAATATCTGCGTCTACATCTATGCAGGAACCATCGGCGGTTTTGCGGGCCACCCTGTGTAACAGCTGTGTGTATGTTGGGACATCTGCTGAGGAAGTACAGCTGCCTGCATGGACCATTTCACCTGGTACTTCCTCAACAACTGTAGAGTCATGAGTTTCCCAAGCATGATCGTAATGTTTATTATGTACATTTGCTGTATATGTCCTGCATACGCTGCTTAGTTCTAAGGGCTTTATGTAGGCCAGATATTAAACATTCTGATAGACCCCTTCTACATACACAGGGTAATATACGTCCCCATTATGGAGATAATCCTTGTTGTATGGTCACCATCATTGTGATGGACAAGCCAAAGACTTGAGTGTTCTGTTTTATCATCTCCGTTCTATTTTAGAATATGCGGGTACTGGTTCCATTTATATTATCCGAGTGTCTCTTAAGGTAGCCATACGTGATCGTTCACAACACACTGACGTAAAAATCATCAAATGATGATTTGGCCAATCGATGGGCACCTCTTTGGGTGCTCAATCCCTAGCCAATACATTAAATGAGAATCGAGGGTCCCCATCCAAAGAAATGGGGATCCAACAGGGATTTACAAACATATTGCTTGAGCGGAATTAAGCACTCAAGGTGGGTAGCGTTCAATTCATGAACAATCGATTGCTGCAAACACGTACGTCTATCTATCGTTTGGTTATTGAAGGAAAAATCTATCTGTGTATGGCCAGCCTAAAGCAAGGTCCCGCGGTCTCTATGCAAAGCTTCGGACAGCGCCGTATTAATGGTCATGTCCGATATGGCTGGTTTCGAGCGGGATTAATCAATCCCGCTCAAAAACAGCGATGGGCGCATATTATATGGGCCAGATAGATGGCTGTGAGCGAGCACGGCGATCCAAGCGGCCATCGATCTAGCCCAAATCTGCAGGTCTGTACCCTGCTTTAGAAGAGTAACCTTTTGCTTTCTATTGGGCTTTGACTCCACTATGCATTAAGGATGCGCTGCATTAACGGATCCAATTAAACACAACCCATACCTAAGGGATCTATCAGGGATGCGTTAATGCATGCGTTTGTGACATGTCCGTTTCTATTGTGTTTGGTTTTTTACCATCAATGCATCAAAAAACGCATACCATTGCATTTCACCTGAATTCCTTTTCTATGGGGACGTCAACGCACCCATACTTACGTTGCGTTAACGTTACGTTGATGGACGCAAGCTGATGGATCACACCAATGGATGTGTATACATATACATTGACTTTCAATTTTAACATATAGACACTGTACGCTGGGATACGCTGGTGTTGGCTCAAGCCTCCATTGCATTCCCATAAACACAGCTTGGGATGTCGATTTCAAAACGACGTGGGCTCTGACCAGCGGAACCAGGGTTCTGACGGGCTGTGGAGACAGCCCTGTCATAGCCCCGTTGTCGACAATGGGTGGTTCATGCACTCCGTTAAAATCCCTGCGTTCAACGCCAGGGTTTTAATGGACAGTGGAGCCTTAGCCGGACGCATTCTATTTTCCAAAATGGATATTGAAAGTAGTTGGTCCTAGTACTCATCAGTAATTTGTGGGTTAATAGTAGTATTATAATAATAATAATGAATGAATAATAAAAGTCAGTTGGTGATTTGTTTAGCATGTGTCAGCAGTTTCTTTGATCTCCTTCTCAGGTTGCACAAAAGGTTCGTGCTCTGCATGTCTATGTAGTCGTCTTTGTACAACGTGTCTGCTGCTGCTCACTTATTGGTTTGTTTGGGTTGGCTCTTTGTGAAGTATTGCAGGGTGTGATTGGTTGTTAGAAGGATTTGGTAAAGGTTTATATTTGACCTAGGTTAAACACAACCAAGCAGTGAGATGAATTTTTAACACGTTGCGCCTTTAAGGCAAATTAAGGGTTTCTGCTTCTTTGTCTGTCAGTTGGGTGTCCCATCCTGCCCCCTCCGGAGGGGCTTACATCTGTCTTCCTTGGCAGGACCACAAGCCTTTGTCATGAATGCTGTTGCTGTGGGATAGTCAGGATATTTGCATATCATTATCAGGGAGGCCACTATACTACACAGTTGTTGGTAGATCTAATGGAGATTGTATGGATATAACTTAAGGTGTATGTGGGGCTTAATATAGTGGCCTCGCTGATAGCATACATAGTGATTGGAAGGTATATATCACTGCTATGTAGTGCCAGGTCCTCC
>CM070035.1:138703623-138714377 GCA_036250615.1 Ptychadena robeensis | reverse complement strand
AGAAGAAAAGTTAATTGTACAGAAATTGTATAGAAACATTGTAAGGTGTATGGGGGCCTTAAGGTTTGTGGCTATATGTTTATTTCAATATTTATATTATATCTAATATGTTGTAAGTAGTGATATACAAGTAATGTTTATAACAATCAGATGTCTCAGGAAATATTCTACATAAGAGGACATCCTATGATTGGTCATATAGCGCTCATTTCCTTTCAGATGTATCATTTTCCTTTTTTTTGGCCCAAGCTCTGCTTTCTATAACTCCATATGTATATAATGTGTTATACGCGCCTGTTCAATGTCATCTCTGCAGGAAGTCATCTTCTTGTAGCGGTACATGTTAAAGACCAGTTAGGAGGAAGTTGCTTTATCCGCCATCAAAACAAAAGACATGTGATGCATCCTGACACATCGTGCAGCCTTTCCAGTGTAAATATTCTATATGAGATTTTTTAGTTTTAATGATATAGTGATAGTTTCCCTGTTTCACCGAAAATAAGGCACCCTTACATTTTTGCCTCACGCTGAAATCTAAGGCATCCCCCCGTAAATAAGGCACCCCGAATATACGGTACTGTAACTCTGGACAGAGGGGATCAAAGGGGAGCAATCAAAATGACACAGGAGGATCAGAAGGGGTTATTAAACTGGTAATTCCCCCCCCCCCCCCCCGAGTCTCTTGTGCCTGAAAATAAGACGTAGGGCATCTTTGGGAGCAAAAATTAATGTAAGACACTGTCTTATTTTCGGGGAAACACAGTAAGTGGAGCAGGAAAGAGTGAAATCCTTTGTCAGGTTTTGTCTCTTGGACAGATCACCTAAACTTCCTGCCTCGCTATCTGGCATCACCTAGGACATGAGAGTAGGGGAAACATTCACACCAGAGACACAGACAAAAATAAAACCTGAGACAGAGCTTTGAAGGTATTTAAATATTTTTTAGCCAATCGCCTTGTGGTCGCTCGGCTGCAAATCGGGTGCGCCCACCTTGACAGATCGACTAGGATCCTCTTGCGATCCAACGTGTTGGTAAATTCCCGGCCGATCTCATTACTTTGGGCGGGGACTAGGGTCCCCATCTAAAGTAATATCTGCCAGACAAAGGCTGCCTACCGATCCTCTGAGCAACCAGGTGCAGCGTGATGACATCATCACGCTGCAGTTGGTCCCTCGTCTTTTGAGGGAGAATCTTCCTGTGTATAGGCACCTTAAGGTAAGGTAACCGCTAACGTGTACCTTATGTCTAGGTGCGACCAGCTGATGTCCAGCCCTTCCTGCTGCAGAAATAAACATCATTCATGAAGGTCTAAGGCTATGTCTCCACTGCATTGTGTGATCCGTTGTGACCTCCCTACCTTAAGCGTTGGGGTCCTGACGGAGCACATACACATTACCTGCCCAGCGGATCTTCTCTGGTTTGTTTGGCTTTGTGAAATATTGCAGGGTGTGATTGGTTATTAGAAGGATTTGGTAAAGGTTTATATTTGACCTAGGTTAAACACAACCAAGCAGTGAGATGAGTTTTTAACCCATTGCGCCTTTTAGGCAAATAAAGGGTTTCTGCTTCTTTGTCTGATACAGAAATAAACAAACATCATCACTGACATCATCATGACCTCCCTACCTTAAGCGTGGGGGTCCTGACGGAGCACATACACATTACCTGCCCAGCGGATACTCTGTCCACATGGCATTGAGCTGATCTGCCGATGAAGGGGTTAATGTAGTGCCATTAACCCCTGCATCGGCGGATGTGTGAACAGAGGATTCACCGGGCAGGTAATGTGTACGTGCTCTGTCAGGACTCCACCAAGCATTGAGCTTAACGTAGAGGGTCCCGGCAGAGCACACAATGCAGTGGAGACATAGCATTAAGCTGGCCATAGAAGTCTAAATTTTTCTTCTGATTTCTGATTGCAGCGATTGATCGTTCACAAATCGATGCATGCAGGAAAAATCGATTTTAAAAAAGAAAAAATCACCCCCATTATAAGAAAAAAAAAAAAAAAAGCAATATAAAATCGCTTTCATTCATGTCTATGGGCGTGATCTGAGTGTGAGGCGCATAATCGCCAACATAATTTACCATTCTCATAGAGACACACACTACAATCATGAAGAGACCCGAATCATTCTCATAGAGACACTCACACAGACACACATATTACATACTTCACTTACTGCCTGCAGCTCGTTCCTCCATGGTTGGCTTGCTGCTTGTCCCTCCTTTAGCCCCCCAGCTGTGCCCCCCCTGGAATACCTCCATCCCCGCCCCCCAGTTTGGGAACCACTTCCTTAACCCTTGAGTGGCAAAGTGTTGGCTGTAAATGTAGGTGATGGGGCTGTACATCTATTAGTGATGTTCTACTATCAGGGGCTCTTCTCTTAAGCAGTGATAATATTATTTACTAATGAAGTGTTTCCTGGAAGGATTTCTTCATCTTTTGCTGTCGCAGATCATTATATTTTAGTTACAATTCAGTTACGTTTTTCCAAGAATCTTGACCAGAACCACCCACTCCAGAGATGAACGTGAATGTAGATCCCACAGAAGGTTCACAGCGAAGAGTTAAGGGATGTGCAAAGCATGTTCCCTGCGTGAAGAAGTTTGCGTGTGCGAAACGCTTCAGAAGCTTTTCAGAACGGAATGTGTTTGATGCAACATTGTGATCACATCTTTTGTTGATGGGTATTATGGGGAACTGAAATGCCTTCGCTGATATTTTACACCCGGCTGCTTACATCATACGAATAGAATGTCCGACATCTGGAAGTCTGTACTGTGTGGGAATATACACACTCTCAGTGTTTCTGGGGGATTTCATGTGATGGTTCAGCCAATATTTCACAGCGTTGTGTATCATCCTGACTTACATGTGAACACTGACAATGAGACTCTGGTTGTGCTTTTCTTCTCTTTCCTTTGATGCAGAATATGCTTGCTGATATTCCCAGTCTAGGTTGTTTCTGGCACCCCAAAAATCGGCCCCTTGCTCCCCCATGTTTCTTAAAGTCTGAACTCGGTAACTTAAAAAACAAAAGTCATAAAATCTTTACTTGCCCCTGAACTGTCCCAATGGCTCCAAAATCCTGAAACCAAATATTTATTTTCTCTGCTCTCGTCTGTGGAGGTGGCCATGTTTATTAGCTTCCAGGGCCGCAGCACGGGCACCAAGGGAGGGAAGTCATTATGTTTAATGGTTTTCAATTGGAGACAACAAAAGTTGATCGACGTGATGATGTAATGTAACTTGCCTGGCGGTCCCATGCCTTTCAGAATTGACTGTCAAAAAAGGTGCAAAAATTGTAAACCGAATTAAGGCCGCCACACAAGCACCGAGCAGCAGCCGATTTTGCAAAAATCGGGGGTGCCCACATGGGGCCACAGATCCCTGTGCCCCAAAGCTCAGTTGTCCGATAATCTCTGGCCGATGCCGTTAGTTTGAATGGAGACCGGCGTCTCCATTGAAACTAACGACCAGCACACAAAGGGTGACTGCCGATGCTGTGAGCGACGAAGTGCAGCGTGATGACACTCCATCGCTGGTTTGTGCTAATCTGTCAGCCCCCACTGGGTACGTGTGTGGAGGCCCTTGGATATCTGTTTTCACTTTATGATCACCCCCCCAGCACATCCCCAGGATCATCAATGATGTTGTGGACTTGGATTCCGATTCCTGTTATATAATACAGGCATAAGTGTCCCTCGGGCTGCCCAAACTCACATGCATAGGTTTCCCTGACAGTTGCTAGAAAGAATCATTCCCCGGGTTTGGTTGCTTTTTTGTTTTAACAGGTCTGCCCAATAATACTGGGTTGGCCAGCCAAGAAGTCAGAGTTCAGCTTTGAACTTAATTTATACAAAAACTGTTTGTTAGAGCAATACTTTGTTTTTTGTAGTATACCCCAATTCTTATCTACATCTCCAGCAAGTGTGGTGATGATACCATGCTCAGGGGGAATTACTTGGAAATGGGCACATTTTTTAAAGAAAAAATTCGACCATCTCTAATCATGAGCGCCACCTCTGCTCAGCCAGTAGGCATTAGACAGTAGACGTGACACACAGAGTTACATGTAAAAGAACCTACTTTTCTTTAAAATGGAAGAAACACAGCACTAAGTATCACATGGCTTCTGCCCTTGGGAGGTAAGGGCATGTTTCCACTTCTGCATTCTCGCGCTATTCAATCGCCAGCACCCAGCTGTCTCCAGCGGTTTTAAACTGCGCCATGGATCTGCAGGCAGGAAGTGGGGGTGTCCTGTCCCACCCCCCTACTTCCTGCCTGATCGAAGTTAAGATTCCTTGGATGGAGATACGATTTTTAGTCCAGTCATCTCTATGGCCACGATCGGCCGACCACAGCTGTGGAGGTGACAATTATCAAATTAATGGGTGGGATCGACCGCAATCACCGTGCCACAGGTGATCACGGTGGATCACTCAAGTGGAAACAAGCCCTTGGGAGGTAATAATATTTATTCAGATACGTTTAGTCCCATACACAATGTGTCCACAGAATACTTCTCACATCTATCTATTGCCTTGTAGACATAGCATAAATACTATCTCTGTGTTAAACCCCCCATACACAGCGTCCCCATCCAAAGTAAGTGCCGGCACACAAAGGGTACCCAGTCGATTATTGGCAGGACAGGCCACGTGTTATAACGTCATCACGCGCGGTTGATCTGCCGTCATATTGGCAAAAAATCTAAACTTGAGTGGGGGGCTTTTCTCAAAGTCTGTAGAGAGAGCAGAGATGTGGAAAGGGTGTAGACTGGTCCCCAACTACAACAGGCATCTAAAGAGGTAAAGACTGGTTTACGTTGGGTTGGTGTACAGATCCACAAGATCTGCCCACAGTACACAGATGTTTTTCTAGGTGACCATCACATTTTCTTTTAAAATTGTAACTCCGTATAAAGCCCCCCATACACGTTATTTCTCAAAATCGGCCGAAAAATAGGTACGTGCATGGGGGGCTTTATACGGAGTTACAATTTTAAAAGAAAATGTGATGGTCACCTAGAAAAACATCTGTGTACTGTGGGTACATAATTTCGCATCACATTAATCTCCCGACCACGTTGGTCGGTCGGGTAAAATTCGTACGAAAAATCGGAACGTGTATGGGGGGCTTTAGCTAAGGTTAGCAACTATTCGATCATCACCTCAGAACTGTGTGTATAGTAAATGGAAGCGAGCGCTACCATTATCTGCTGGGTAATCCGCAATCATCACTTTTTTGGTTCTTCCCAAAGAACGTCCATTACCAACTACAGGTGAATCCAGATATTGATCAAATTTGACTATAACCTTAATGTCTTTAGATTCTCCTTGGGGTCATCTGAAGGATCTCGCTTCCTGGAGAAACCTGAAAACTCAGTTTTTTTTTTTTATTCCACGATCTACCACTTCATTCTATAGTGGCTGGCTATGTGAAAGTTAAGCTAGCCATACACAATTGGATTTTAGTGTTCAATCAATGTATGTAGATGAAAAATATGATAGATTTAAACAAAAATAGTACAATCGACAATTACTGATCGATTTTTGTTGATTGAATCATGATCGGACAGGTTGGAAAATTTTGGTCGATTGTACAATCATTGAACTACATTCCTTGCAGCTTCTTTTTGGTCGAGTCAATGATACTCAATGTGTGTGGCTACTTCCCTTTACTTCCAATTGAAACTAAAATCGTAAGAGGAATTCAATTGACGATTTTAGATGAGTTCGATGAACTTTTCAGTCGAAATCGCTCAATAATTGTACTCTCTATGTGGTGTAACTAAATTAAATGATGATCGATTTTCGATTAATCCATCGAACTCCAAAATCTAACATCGATTGTACATAAAATCAAACCGTGTATGGCTAGCTTTAGTGCCTTGGACGTCTGTGCTGGAAAGCATGCCTAGAAAAGTAAATTGTTTAAATACAGAACGGCTGTTTACGGGAACAATTTGCATGTGCACTGACTTTCGTACGCGTAGCTATGACGTGATGTTCTCCTGTGCTGGGAACATGTCAGCTGGACCTGATGAAGAGGTATTAACCCTGCAAGTTGTTTTTATCTCAAGTTTCTGACATGAGGAAGTTAGTGACCCTACTAATCAAAACGTATAGATCAGTACCTGCTTGTGGTTATGTTTCCTCTGAGACGACAACCTTCTAAAATCTGCTTCTTCTAAATAAGAAAGTCGGTGTTGAAAACATTAGTGTCATATGTCCGACATGCACAACTGTGTCCACTTTATTAGTTCCTAGCTTGTCCTGAATAATTCAGTAAATTATGTTTGTTTGTTTATTTGTTAAGCCCCCCCCCCCCCGCCATACACGTTTAGATTTTTACCCAATTTTGGCCGGGCACCCTTTGTGTGCCAGCACAAAGTGTATGTCTGCACTGTGTTCTTGGCCTCCAAGACATATCCTTACTTTGGACGGAGACGCTGGCCCCTTTCCAAAGTAATTAAATCGATCTTAGAGGTACGGACATGTCTGTAATGGCTTAGATTCATTTGGCGGATGACTTCGGCCCTAAAAAAAAAAAATTTTTGTTAAGCCCCCCCATAAACCTTTAGATCACTTCATACAATATCCTTTAGATCTACCAACAACTATGTAGTGTCGGGTCCTCCCTGATAGAATACATAGTGATTGGAAGGTATATATCACTGCTATGTAGTGCCGGGTCCTCCCTGATAGAATACATAGGAATTGGAAGGTTTATATCACCGCTATGTAGTGCTGGGTCCTCCCTGATAGAATACCTAGTAATTGCAAGGATTAGAAAGATCCCTTGCATTACATGGTTTTGGTAGAAGAAAGGTTGATTTTACAGACCTTGTATAGTAAGATTGTAAGGTGTATGGGGGGGCTTTAGTTTAAAAGTTCATTGTGATGACTATGTCACAATAGATAGGGCAAGTTTAAGTATTACGGATAGATCTAAACTTGTTCCTTGTTGATCCCTCCTTTATCCATAACAGAACTGTTACCACTAGTAGCAATAAGTTCTAAAAGACAATTATTAACAACCTAGTAATGAATCAGTGAGTCGTTATGGCTTCCCTGTATGTAAAGATAACACTTGGCATGTAGATAAGTGCAACAAGTGTGGAAACCGCATGTAATGACAGCCCTGGTTCCCATTCTCACTGCGTATGTATGGTGGGTTTCCCTGACTATGAGGTCATCTTTATATATGGGGGCGCTCGGGGGCACTGCATGAGGCTGTCCTTACATCAGAGATCGGAGCCAACAGGCTGGCTATTACGCCTCGTCCTCACTCAGTGCTGGAGAGTTGTTATCACTGATGTCAGGAGAGTATTATAGAGTGGTGCCCATGCAGGGAGTATTTGGAATGGCAGATTAATAGAGGATCATTAAACTCGGTGTTGCAATGTTATTAAACCCTTAAGGTGGCCATACACTGGTCAATTTTTCAGTCGATTACCAAGCAATCGTCCAATTGAACGTGGTCAAAGAAAGCTCAAAGAAAGCTTGATCAAACAGGGAACAAACATGTTCGTAAATCACTGGTCGATTGTCATTATTTTGGATGGGGACCAGGGTCTCCATTCTCAATCGATTTCCGTTCGATACTTTGGTGAATCGATGCACACCACTTTTCAATCAATTGACAAATGCTTATGCGCAGAGTGTTGACGTCATCACACTGCGTTTTGAGGGGTCATTGTTTGCCCACTTTTAAGGCCCCCATACACGGGTCAGTTTCCCACCGGATTCCGGCCCGATCGATTCCGGGCGCGTGCACGCCAAACGATCGTGCCGGAATCGCGTGCAGCCCACCTTGTCCGATCGATCAGGTCCGATTGATCAGGGGCCCAGAATCCGATCGTACAGAGAACCAACATGTTGGTTCCATCAGATTGATTCAGGGCCAATCGGGCACGGTGGTGGTGGACATCAGATGGATCACCAGCAGATCTGCACAGAGGAGTGTGATCGATCGGACACGGAATCGTGCCGTAATCCGTGGGACAAGGTGGTATGCAGCGATGGATACTCTTAATTGGCCGATTGATCACACCTGCGATTCCCGGCAGAATAGCCGGAATCGATCAGGGGAGTGATCAATTGGCCATGGAATCCTACACGTGTATGGCTAGCTTTAGATATGTATAAGAGATCTGGGGACCTCTGCACTCATTCCATCGTGTGGAACCCTCCATGAACCCCCAATCTGTAGATCTGCTGGCAAACATAACCAGGGGTCTCCCCTTCCTATGGTTGACATGGGTCCAGGTTTGGCTTGGGTTGTGGGGAAAAAAAGGCCCATCAAACCGTGGGGACAAGCAAGGGGCATCCAAACAGTGATAAACAAGGATCTGGAGAAATGTCCATGTGATCTTTCTGCAAGATGAATGAGTTCTGACTAGATGATGACTATACCAACTCCTACTGATCTCTGTTAGGACAGAAAACATTGCTGATTGTTGTCCCACACTGTCAAGAAATTGGACAATAAATTATTTAGCAAATAAGAAACCTTTATTTTTTTTAGTTAAAAAAAAAAAACAGACCGTTTATCCCCCCACGTTTCTAGTACTTATTAATAATTACTGTGTATATACAGGTACAGATAAATGCATAATATAGGGTTCAAAAGTTCTACAATGATTGTTACTTAAACTCAAACCTACATACGTCTAGGAGACTGCAGTATGTTGGGTCTGGAGTGGTTACATTTCAGAATAACATCATTATATACACTCGTCTAGTTTCCATTGCAGAGTTCTGTCTGGCCTCAGTCTGTGTGTTCTAGTTTCTTACATTCCATTACAATTATTTATAGGAGAGACCTGTGTGAGATGGCTGGACAAGTAGAGCGGATACAGAATCTTTGTAGACCACATATAATGACTTGTAATATGACGTACGTGATCCTTTTTTTTGGGTATTGGGTTACATTAGCGACCCTTTTCCTTCCTGAATGATATTTTCTTTATTTTCTCCCTGGAGAAAACGTCTTTCCTGTCCTCCATTCCCAGTCTTTCCTTTCAGAAGGAATGTTTCAAGTTTGTTTCTCTGCTCTTTTGACTTCATTTTTCAGCCACTCTTTTATCAAGTCATGTGTTCTAGGTATAGGTAGCTGGTGTGCTGTCTCCATACATGACCCTCAACTTGTAGAAGCCAATTACTTGCTCATTGTAGAGCCCGGCTCTGGCTGTCTCCATCCTGACCCTCAACCTGTAAAAGCCAATACTTGCTCATATGTAGAGCCGCTCTGCTGTCTCCATACATACCCTCACTTGTATAAAGCCATTGTACTTGCTCATTGTAATAGCCGCTCTGCTGTCCCATACACGACCCTCAACTTGTAGAAGCCATTACTGCTCATTTTAGAGGCCGCTCTGCTGTCTCCATACATGACCCTCATTGTAAAGCCAATTACTTGCTCATTGTAGAGCCGCTCTGCTGTCTCCATACACGACCCTCAACTTGTAGAAGCCAAGTACTTGCTCATTGTAGAGCGCTCTGCTGTCTCCATACACACCCGCACTTGTAAAGCCAATTACTTGCTCATTGTAGAGCCTCTCTGCTTCCTCCATACAGACCCTCACTTGTAGAAGCCATTACTTTGCTCATTGTCAAGCCGCATCTGCTGGTCTCCATCACGACCCTTCACTTTTCGAAGCCAATTACTGCGCATTGTAATCCGCTCTGGCTGTCTCCATACAATACACGACCCCTCAACTTTAGAAGCCATACTTGCTCATTGTACGCCGCTCTGCTGTCTCCATACATGACCCTCACTTGGTAAAAGCAATTCTTGCTCATTGTAGAGCCTCTCTGCTGTCTCCATACACGACCCTCAACTTGGTATAACCATTACTTGCTCATTTGTAGAGCCGCTGCTGTCTCCATACACTACCCTCACTTGTAGAAGCCAATTACTTTGCTCATTGTATAGCCTCTCTGCTTGTCGCCATACACGACCCTCACTTGTAAAAGCAATTACCTTGCTCATTGTAGAGCCGCTCTGCGTCTCCTACACGACCCTCACCTTGTAAAAAGCCATTAAGCTAGGCACACATGGGTAGAATTCCTGTGCACATCAACGCCTCGATTCATCACAGCGTGGTGATGTTACCAAGGATCAATGAACGGAAATCAATGTGCAACGCACAAAGGGCATATCTTTTTTTCCTTCAGTGGGGACACGTTCTTCCCAGCTTGCATAGCACGTTGAATCATCAACACGGGCCTGCAAGCTGGGGCGAAAGCCAGCTTTGCCACCTACAGTAGAGCTTCAAGAGAGATGTTGCTGGCTCCCCCCCTGCACACTCCATGGCACCGCGGAGTCCATGCTGCAGCAGCTGCTCCCATACCGTGCATGGAGACATGGAAGTTTCTTTGATCAGCCTCCATTTATCCTGATCGAAGGAAGACACACACGGTAGATTGTAAACATAAGATTAGAGGTACATTTAAGCACCGTGAGAGCGCACTTGGATGATTGTACTCAAATCTTTTGACAGATCTACCTGTGTGTGCCTAGTTGTAAGCTGGTCTGCCTGTCTCCTTACAAGACCACCTGTCTATATGGAGCCTCCTATGTAGCCATGCAGTATGTTGCCCTGGGTACATGTAGTCCTGGCACTAGACAGGTGTGTGTGTGCTACCCATACAGGAAGTTGGCACTAGTGGCAGGCACAGGGAAAAAGTGGAGGAACATAAAATAAGTAAAGGGGCCTATTGCACCTTTTCATTGTGAGAG
>CM070035.1:138681521-138696771 GCA_036250615.1 Ptychadena robeensis | reverse complement strand
CGAGAAAACCAAGACCGTCTAAGTTTCTTGTTATCTAGGGCATGCACTATCGGGTTTTGCCCACATGGTCCGACAGAGCTTTCCCGATAAAATTTAGCAGAAATCGGCCATCACGATCGGAAATGTGGGAAATTAATAATGGTCAGGTTACATACGTCTACTTGTCTTGTAGCCGACGACCCTAAATGAAAACAGATCATCCCCAATATTACTATTACTTCATATTGAAGTGAAAATTTGACGACACAAAATGACGATAAACTGACTATGATGTACGATCAAAACTGTACATCGTTCAAAAATCATTTTTTCTATGTGGGGTTTTTGTTAGATCATCCGAAAAAGAAGCAGATTTTTTTATCAGCAAACTTCGATCGGCTTGGTTGATCGTGGCTATTTATCGGGATGTGTATGGGTAGCATATGATCACTCATATACATTTCCTTTGATTACCAACAACTATGTAGTGCCGGGTCCTCCCTGATAGAATACAGTGATTGGAGGAATAGATCAAAGCTATTGTGCCAGGCCCTCCTGATAGCATAGTGATTGGAAGGTATATATCCCTGGCTATGTTAGTGCCAGGTCCTCACTTCTCCATAAAATAGTTTTATTTACCATGGCGTTGTACTAGATGGGCCTGTGATTTACTCATTCGGTACAAAGTAACAGGTTTGCTCTTACTGCCCATCCCTGGCATTATATATGTATCTTTTCTGTGCTTCCTCACCAGTCCATTCAGCATTGGGAGCTGAAGGTTATACCTGGTGCCTTATGACCATGACAGGCTCGTTATCCCGTGCAAAGCCCATATACTTATGTAAGTTGGGATTTTGAAGATGTATTCCTTCCATTGGACTGAATGAAGAAGCATTGGGGCAAAAGCAGAAAAGCAAGTTAAAGTGACTTTTATTTTACCCTGAGTGTGCAAAGCAGACCCTACTTGGGTCTGTTGCTTACATCCAACACTTTTTTTGATCTGTAGAAATGTTCATACTCCTTTTTGTCAGAAAAAACACAAGCACACGTAGTAAGGGATGCTTACCACAGTTGTCCATTTCTTTCACTTTAAAGCTATTTCCTGTTAAGTTTGCAGGACAGGAAGTGAAAGAGTAACCTGACCAATGGGGGACACACACACCAACAAATTGGCTGATGTTTTCCTCACACTAAGCCAAGGCAATCTTGGCAAAACTAGAAAAGTTTGTAAGGGCTTGTTTCCACTAATGCAGATGCCTGCGGTTGCCCACAGGTCGGATATAGCTGCGCCCATGTTGTTCAGTGGGCTAGTCCCCTGCCCTGCCTACCGTGGTCAGGGAGTGGTCCGCGGCCGCCCACACCTGACCACGGCCATAGAGGTGAATGGCCGCAGTTAAAAACCGCATGAGATGTGATTCTTAGCGGTGGCAATCGTGCCGCGTTAGTGAAAACAAGCCCTAAGGCATATCTTGGCTCTTCTTCCAATGTACCGATTACTTTTTTCATAAATGCTCGACCGCTGCTTTGCATGGAGATCGACTGTGGTTTACGATCATGTCCGATATCCCTGTTTTCAAGCGGGAATGATTGGTCCTGCTCGAAAACATCGATCTGGCCCATATCTATATGTGTGTTCCCAGCTTTAGTCTCTGGCAATATATATTAACCCGTAGCAAAAATATATTTCAGCCAATAGGCCTACATATCCTAAACGTCTACTGGTGTTTTCTTATGCCTCTATAGAATAGTCCCAGAAATAATAGGAGCTGCAGTGCACCACGAGCGGCACCGGTGGATTATGATTTTGTAGAGGGCATTGTCCTGACCCCGATGAACTCATACCTAAATGATCTGCTTCTCCGATTACGTCATTATTACCAACGTGCCAGCTTTTCCCCTTTAGTCCTCTTACCCCTAAATCTCTGGAGTGTCTTCATTCACATTGACATATGATCGCGCCGGTTATGTAATAAGATTGGTGTCAGTGATTGGTGCCATGGTCATTCTTTGTGATGTGGAAGGCTGCCAGCTAATTGGACTGTCTGGCCAGGTTATGACTCCTTTCACAAAATGTTTTCTGTAATATACACAGTTGTAAAGTTTTACATAGTACAGATCTCATTTACTGCTGCTATCTGTCAGATTATATTAACATCATTCATTTTGTCCTAATATGATTGAATTATCCTGGACAACAATAGACTTATCTTGGTTTCACTTGGGCATAAGTAAAGTACTGTAAATAGACTTTTTTGAAAACCACAAATAGTTTCTTGTTCTGAACTGTAATCTGAGTGATTGCATTGCATTGTTAAGGTAGCCATACATGGTTCAATTTGCAACAAATCGATCATCAATTCGATCGAAGTATTCGAACATTGAATAGTATATCGATTGTAATTGAATTGAATGACACACCACATTGAGTGTTCGATCTTAAACATTACCATTACTGCAACAGCGGCCTCCATATAACCTGACCTATGCATAGTAATCATAGTGGTCTGACTACAGTCAAAGTGGCGACTGAACGGATTGGGGTTTATTACTTGGGCGGGAGTATATAGTCTCTCTATGCAGTCTCCGCTGCATCATCAGTGTTCTCCCCAGAACAGATTGGCCGGGCGGCCCGCCCGGGAGATTTTAGTCCCCGCCCGGCAGTTCCGTCCCGCTATACCAGGGGTCGGCAACCCCCGGCTTCAGAGCTGCATGTGGCTCTTATTCATCCTCGGCGCGGCTCACCTCTGATAGGCTGCCGGCCAGCGGCAGCACACAAGTCCTCCGCGGCGAGCAGCCTGACAGGCGGTGCCTCCCATTCTTCAGGAGCGCGCCACAGCCACTGAAAGACTCCGGCCCGCGGCACACTACCGGAGCCGCGTGCCGGTGTCTTTTAGTGGCTGCGGCGCGCTCCTGAAGAATGGGGAGGCGCCGCCTGTCAGGCTGCTCGCCGCAGAGGACTTGTGTGCTGCCGCTGGCCGGCAGCCTATCAGAGAGGCCGCCGGACCGGTGCAGCGCGCCGCCCGGCTGAAAAAAAATTCAAGCACACTACCTATGAAGACAACTTTATTTTCATGGGTAAACAATTCCATTACTGCAACAGCAGCGTCAAGATCCCCTAACCTATGTAGAGTCATTATAGTGGTCTGACTTCAGTCAAAAAACATACATACAAACATCCTATTCTGCCGACCAGTAGAGAGAACAGTATGGTAATTGATTTGGATCTAATCACAAGTGGTCGGGACAAGGAATAGTATTTAATTTACACTCGATGTGGTAGCAATCAATTAAAATTTTCCAACTGGTCCGATCAAATTTCGATCGAGCAAATTGACAATTTAAATCGAATTGAAACTATTGTTCAATGTGGACATGATTCAATTTTCAATCGACCGACCAAAATAATCGAATTACATCGATTGAACAGTCAATTGAACCGTGTATGGCTAGCTTTAGCTGGAGATGCTAGATCAAACGTGGGCAAACTAAGGCCTGGGGGCCAAAACCGGCCCTTAAGTCTTCTATTTTGGCCCTTTGTTACCTTGGTGTCAAATCACTCTGGCTACTCTCATTCCCTGCAATAAGTGAAAATAACACCTAGAGGATAATTGTTTAGATTGTTTTCTAGAGGCCATAGTTTGCTGCAATAGAGTACATAAGCTTGTCTATGAAAAGCTTCTATTCATATTTTTTTTTTTTTTTTTTTACTAGGACTTAGGACCCCTATGTCGGGCGGCCCTTGCAGGCCCTTGGTGCCGCCCCTTTGTCACATTTAGAACCCAATTGTGGCCCACAAGTCAAAAAGATTGTGCTAGATGCTCCTCACCCAGCAGGATCCATTGTGAACTTGTGTCTGGACTTTCTTTGCTGTTTTAATGGTTTATCACAGCAGAACACTGAAAACAAGAAATCCTGAAACCATCGGCACTGGTTGCCATTGGGAGTGCATCCCCCTTTCCATATATCCGGAATCTTCTACAGCCCTCATTTGTTCTGCTTTTGATGGGAATTATCACAGAACTTTTTGACTTGTGGGCTGCACTTTCCTGCACTTAATACTCATTCAATACTCATTCATTGCAATGCATCATCCCAAGACAATGTTTGGACACCTCTAGGGATAATTAGAACAAGTGGAGGGGAGCATCTTTTCAACAAGGTGACAAAGGGTCAAAAAGGCTTAATGGGCCGGATTTGCCCAAACCCTCATCTATACTGTAGTTTCCATGGCACTAAGCTGGCACAATGGTGGAGAATTGCACATGCATGCACTGTTCCCCTGAGTTTTGGCAGTTGCCATATTGAGATGGGTATACCGCGCTGCTCTTGTGGTCTTTGTTAATAACGGCATCACTGCTCGCATGGCTGTGCTTGCGTTTCCTATGCACTTGGGGTAAGTGTGCTGCAGGGAGTTTTTCGGTAATACGCGGCGTTGCTTGTTACTAGAAGAGCAAGCGCAGGATTAGTGTTAAAGGAACACTTGTGTTTAGCCTAGTCGCATTGCCCTGCAGCGCAGTTAAGCAGGGAACACACGGCTAGATATCATCACGCTGCTGTACGATGTACGATGTTGGAGGAGCTGGAGACACAGCTCTGCCGATGCTTTGCATGGAGATCCCGCAGTCTCCATGCAAAACAATGGATGAACTGCGGAGGAGAGGACAATCAGGATTTACTAATTACAGGTAATTTACAGATTGCCTCAATTGCATCAGACCAAGCATGTAAAAAATGTAAGTGCTCAACAATTCACAGTAAATGTTTTATATTTTCTCTTTTATATAGACAGTGTCACTTTTAGGGATGGGCACCTAGGTTGGATACCCTGCTTTGTCTTAATCTACCTTTACCAGTGCCCAAAGTAGTGTAATGGCTGCCGTATCTGTGTATGTGTAATCTATGTCTGCCCAGCCGTTCGCCCTGATGACGCTTCCAATATAAATAAGAGTTCATGGCGGCTGCAATTCTTCAGTAATCTTGATGTGGTACTGATATGCAGCTATATATTTGGAAGCATTTACTTCTATAAAAGAAATCCAGGTCTTTGTAGTCCGATATCCTGTATGTTGGGAGCCTAAAGCAGGCCAAACACAGGTCCGATTTTAGCTCAATTGTAGCTCAATCAACTTAAAACGATAAATTTTTTAGTCAGTATAAAATTGTATGTCGATTGTATCATGGACCATATGTAGTACAAGATTTTTGATCGATTTTGTTTTTATTTATTTTTTTTCAATCGACAGAACAATCGATCCAAAATAGTCCGATTAAAATTTCAATCAGAAGTGAGGTAGAATAGGTAGAAAAAATCGATCAAAAATTGGTTGACCACACTTGGTTCTCAAAATACCGAACCAATTTTCAATCAACCGATCAAAATTTACCATCCAGTCCGATCAAAAAACGACTGAATTTTCACTCAATTTTGATCGGATTAAGTCGATTCAACCAGGTGGGCAAAACTCAATTCTCAATCAATCGACTAAAAAAATTTATCGTTTTAAGTCAATTGAGCTAAAATCGGACCTGTGTATGGCCTGCTTTAGGCTGGCCATACATGGATCGATTGTACTCAAATGTATTAAAAAACAATCGATCGCCATGCAGGGTGATCGATTGTGCTTGAATCAGTTACATCCAGCCTTGATTGAACAGGGAACCAACATGTTGGTAAATCCCTGTTTGATTGCCATTACCTTGGATGGGGAACAGGGTCCAAAGCTGTGGTGGCCAACTGAGTTGATCTGGAGGGCCACAAGTGCGGCCCTTGGCATCACTAAAGGTCCTCGCATAACATTTTTAATCTATACTAACTAGTATAAGGAGTTTTTAATGAAACGATGACAGCAGGCAGAGCTAGAAGACATTATTTTGAAATAACAAAACTTGTTTCAAATGATTATTCAAACATTAGGGAGCACTGTGGTATGGTGATGTACATTTTGTGTCATATACATCGTCAAAGGTTATGTGCCTCATAAATATCATCCAAGTCTCTGATGATATCTATGGGGCAAATAACCTTTATTCAAAGTTTATATACCCCTATTCTTAGGTTATGTGCTGCAATATATATATTACAATAGAATAATAGGAATAGTAGGAGCATAGGTTCGCATCTGTCTGCTGATCCCCGCTAACACTAGAGGGGAAGAAGATAGGTGAGGGACTTACTTAGATGCCATCTGGGTCACTGATTGGCTTTTACATATGCCTATCATGTAAGTTTATCGCCTCTCCTCCTCTTCCCTCTCTTAGAAGATGCTGGGCGAGGACCTGTCAGCTGGGGATCGGCAGACAGGTGAGTTCCTATGCCCTATGCAATAACCGTAAGGCAAGTGGAGGACTGAGGGGAGCCGCATGCACCTGGGGTCCAAAGTATAGGACGGGATCAACTGGGCAGAAATGCTGCTCATCGAGTCTCCGGTCAATCGACGAAGCTCAAGCGCAATGTGGTGACGTAATCACGCTAGAGGGTTCATCGATTGAATGGACATTGACTGTGTATGGCAACCTTACTGCTTCTAATCTGAAGTATTTTCTTTTTTTGGCTTTTTAACCATAGCCATTGCTAGCACTTCATATATTGCGAATACAATATGTTTGTCACCCGTCATCCCATCTCCTTTTATTGTTTAAGTTTGACTCATTTACAGGGAATGTGCAATATAGATATACCATCTGAGAAGCTGGTCCTCCTTGTATAGATGACGTGCTCTTCTCACCTCGGCTGTGTCATCCGACATGAACGTATAATAAAGTAACAGATGCTTGAGTGTGATGTCAGTCTGTCTGTCCACCTACCAGGCTCCTCATACACAGTGGTTCAGCTAACGGCGGATCTACTACTACTCGACTTCGCCGGCCGCGCCCCTTTCGGGGTTGAGTTAGTGATGGGGTAGCCCGGGTGCGTCTGCACGTCATACAGGTGATTGCGCCACTGATCAGCTGGCGTGGGTCACCTTGCTGACGGCGGAGAAGCTTAAAAAGGCCGCCGATGCAGCTCCCGGATTCCCAACAATGGAGTTCGGCAGCACAGCGCTATGCATAATTACGAGTAGGAGCACTGTTGTGCCCGGTGAGCGGATGACGCACAAGCCTTTGCATCTCCGTTTCCCCTATGTCTACTAAACTTACTCCTCGTTGCAGTGTTGGTGTCACCCTTTGTACTGCTGTTGTACATGACCATGGACATAATAGACCCTGATTAGGTGGGTGGATCCATGGTCATATTTACTAAAATTACATGTTTGTCAAAAATTATGATACAGTATGATGACTTTATGGACTGTCGCTCATTTATTGTTTACACAGAGTTTTTACTGTATGCACGCACAGCCCCTGAAGAAGCGGTTCACCGCGAAACGCGTCGGGATGGTGCAACATTTTATGTTTTGTTTTATTTATATATGTATTGCTTGCTATGTTCATAAATGACTGTACTGCAATATACTTTGTGGGAATCAGTGTCTGATCCGTATGTTGGTGTTATTATGTGTCAATAAATTCAATCAATGTCACCTTGTTTGCCGTTAAAGTCCCTCTCTCGCCCAGCCCGGGGAGAACTTATGTTCTCCTCTTCCTTTCTATATAACGGCGGATCTACATATAATTCCACGATGAGAGTCGGTAATCCGCTGACACATATCTGAAACGTCTACTTGTTCTTTTAAGTGTGGGTTTATCTTCTCGGTTCTGGCAAATTGTGGCAGCTGCTTTAAATATCCATCTTATTAACATGTTAAATGTTCCAGCCAGCCCACACACAGTTACCGAGACGTGATGTGGAGGAAAGCGGTGCGAGGGGAGCATCAGCTGTTCTCTCCAACTTTCCAATGTGGGGATTGTTAGAGGATTTCAGCAGCCTGTGCTGTCAGTCTGCCCTGATACATGGCACAAACTTATCCATCCCTTGCCACCTATGTAATAATGGACAGAAATCGCTGACCACCATGGTGGAACTAGCTACATGTCACATCCCCACCTCCTGTTTTATAGAACACTCATTGAGCAACAGCCTATGTGTCCACTACTACTTTTCCCTGTGTTGGATTCGGAGCAGACAGTTGGCATTGTAAGGAATAGGACAGTGTACACTCCGCGTTCTCACAGGTGCACCACTTCAAAGGCAGTGGCATGTTTTCATAGGGGCGATGCACGTTAAAGGCTCTGAATAATGGGAAGCTGCCCGCAAATTAGCCGCTGTGGGCACATGGTTTACCTCTTACACTCCTGCACTAGGCAGCCCCAGAAACCATGTGTGGTGTTATGGACACATTGGTGTGTCCATAGTGGGTTCGGGTTCTGTTTCAGGGAGTATAGGGCACAGTATTCACCACGTCTGCAATACGGCATCCTACACTTGCTATTAGCAAACGCGGTACGAGTTACCGGTGCGTCAACGGAAAGCTGTCAGATCCACAATCCCCGGCTGAGTGGTGTGAATCCGCTATGTATGCTGCACTGCCCCCAAACACGTCATGGCGCTCCAGTATAGACTGGCATGTAATTTCCCATAGCGGAATACAGGGTGCAGCTGCACCGGAAACACGTAGCGCACCACTGGTAAACAATAAGCGCGGTGTGTCACGTAATTAACCAAGCCCGATGCGTTTTTTCTGCCAAGATTTTCTAATAGTAAGTATAGAATGCGGTATAGGGTGAATACCCCGCCCTATACACCCTGAAAGAGCACCCGAACAGCGGTGGCCGCTATGGAGGTTCTGGGGCTGTCTAGGGTAGACCCAGCCTAGGTTTTAAAATAAAGCACATGTAAACAACCACCTGTTGGGATTTGGTGTGCATTGGATGAGTCTTGGACATGACTTATGTTTTGCAGTGGAATTTATAGTTTTTTGTTTTTTTCCCCGACCATGTGTCTTAAAACACGTCTGACGCACTAGGAACACTTTGGGCACGCTTTTTAAATGCCCCCATTTGCAGTTGCACGCTTGTGACGCACTTCACCTCCTAAAACACTGTAAGGATCGATTTCAAAAGCAGGGGGTGGCCATGTTATGGTTCATTGAATATAATGGGTGGCCTTTCAGGTGTTTGAAAGATGTGCACCGAGCGCTGATAAAAAGGCGCAGTGGAGCCTTGGCCTAATCTTACACAGACTTTGATTTACCTGCACACTGCTTTACACAGAGTGCATGAGAAACTGCGGAGGTCAGATGGAGCAGGAACTCTGCACTTGGCAGGAATGCTGCTTATGTGACTGCTGTCCCTTCGCACGATCCACCACTATCCGCGCTGTTCAAGAGTGAATTCTCAGAAACCACCGCCGTCATCACATGCTACAGGACAAGCCGGTTCCCTGGCAAATATTTGTTTTCGGTTTATGGTGTCTATTTACCTAATTTGTTGTGTTGTAATGCAGTATTTGGTAAACAGGAGGTGAGCGACAGCCGTGTAAACAAACCTGCGGAATGGTTTAGTTCGGTGATGGCGAGCCTTTTGGAGACCGAGTGCCCAAACTGAAACCCAAACCCCACAAGTGCCAGCATGGCAATTTAACCTGAATTGCACACATTATATACACACACTAAACATATAAACACACATTGAACTTTCTTATAAGATAGAATAGGAGAGGGTATGGGCCACTGTGTGCAATCAGAAGAGAGGGAGAACGGACAGCATTGAGAGCCAATAAGCTGCAGTTTTTTCCTGTGCTGGCTGACATAGAGGTTCGCCATCACTGGTTTCATTCATTGGAGTCTGTGTGATTTTGGATTCTAGTGTTGGCGCAATTGGTGCAATCTATGTGTTTGCAGCTCATCAAGAATTAAATGACTATCATGCTAATCCCATGAAGAATAAATCCTTGCTGTCCTAAAGGTCACACATGTGTTGATTTTTGAATCGATTGCCATGCACATTCGCGGTGATCGATTGTTCTTTAATCGATTGCAACCAGCCATTTGAGCTAGATTGAACAGGCAACCAACATGTTGGTAAACCCTGTTCGATTGCCATTAGTTTGGATGGGGACTGGGGTCCACCTCCAAAGTATCAAATGGGATTGATTTGCACAAAGTGGCCTGTTCAAGCGCTGCATGGCAATGTCATCACGCTGCGCTCGAGTGTTCATCGATTGAAGGAAAGTCGACCTGTGTATGCATATCTTATGTATGGAGTCAGGGGCCCCTTCCATGCGTAGGGAAGACTTGGTTGCTACTGGATCTCTCCTCGCCCAATCAAGTTGTCCCGATTCTGGTGCCGGAATACCTGGCAGCCTACTTGCCGGTGCGGTTGAATTCTAGGTCAGCTTTCAGACTTTCCCCAGAGCTGCTGATATGTTTGCTCTCATTTCCATCCGCAAAGCCTGCTTAGTATAGGAGAACTTTAATGTTTTAGACTTTGAACAAGGAATGTTTTTCTGGCTGTATGGTTTTGGTGACAGTTATGTGTAATGATTATTTTATGAAGTCGCTTTGATCCTGTTCAGGAAAGGATTTATGTAGGAGTTCTTCTTTTTATCAGCATCAGGCAGCTGACAGCCCTGGCTCTATTGTGACTTTCTTCAAGTAGAACTTCAGCCTCCAGTTGAAAAACAGTTGCACTTATTTTTTCTTGGTCCCACTATTGACTTTTCCTCCTGACAAAAAAAGTCAAGTGTTTGGGGTAATGGGGTGGCAACTGTACTGCACTGCTGCCAAATGTCACGTGATCTGTGCCTGCTTGCACAGTGTGGAGGTTGTCACCAGGGCTGTGAAGTCGGAGTCAAATTTGGGTATCTGGAGTCGGCAAAAAATTAACCGACTAAATTTAAATTGGAATTTAAAACAAAAATGCAATAATTAACAACTACTCTGCTATAAGAATAAATGCATGCATAACATTACTGCAAAACGAACACGTTAAATGACCATGAAGCATGCTGCACATTGACTGTATGCGCCACTAAATGGGACATAATGCACAGTTAAGGTGCGAAACTGCTTTCCATTGTGTTGTGTTCCGCAGTTACAGGGAACGCAGCGCCCACTGTGATCCTAGCCTAATGCTTGCCATACACATGCCGATAAGCGGCCGTTTTTTAACCTGACCGACAGGCGTGCGCCGTCGGTCAGGCTAAAAATCGGCCGCTAATCGGCATGTGCCCACATGGGGCTACAGATCCCTGTCGCCCCACTGCTCGGCCGGCCAGAGAACGGACATGTCCGATAATCTCTGGCCGTTGGGAGCAGAGGGCATTAGCTTCAACGGCGTCTTCATTGAAGCTAATGGCCGGCACACAAAGGGTGCCGGCCGACTGAAGGGGCCCCATAATGCACCAGGGTGCAAACGTGATGATGTCATCACGTTTGCATCCCGGTGCAGATCGGGACTGGTCTGCCTGCACCCATCGGGGTGTGTATGGCTACCATAACTCCCGCTGATAATGAAGTAAATGTTTGTTGTCAGACTAGAGACGCTTGTATAAGTGAAGGGAATGGATCGCCAATAGTTCAGGACTGAAGCTGTAAAACCTTTAAAAAAAAACGCTGTTATTCAGCTGAGGCGACAAATACTTAGATTGTTAACTTTAACTTTAAACATGACTGTGGGATTCAAGGGAAATCATGAATTATGTTGGAAGTGCCCCTTCGCCCTGCCTCTTCTTGGAGCCTTCCACTGCCCATTGGCCGTTACAGCACAGTGTTGGTTTCTTAGCCAGTAGTTCTGTGGTTAGTGTATGTCGCCTTCCTTTCCTTCAATGGATGGATAAAATACATTAGCATATTAAATACAGAGGAGTCGGAAGAATCAGAAACTGAGGAGTCAGAGAATTTATCTACCGACTCCACAGCCCTGGTTGTCACTTGTGATTCACAAATGTGTTAAATATATTTTGAACTTGTGGTTACACAGCAGCACAAACATGTTCATTTACTAATCTCTGCTGCGTTCCCGTTCTGTGATCTGATAAGCTTGTTTATTGAATTTCACAGTAACTGGAGGATTTTACTTTGCACTTCCTGTTAGTCACTAAACTTTATAGAAACTCGAATTGCAGTTCTGTGTGTCATAGATGGCAGCATATATGTATTATCTCATAGACTAGTCAAGCGAATCACTGTCTTCATATAAGGTATGGATAACTGATAGAAAAGTTTCCACTGGAGTATGGTGATTGGCAGGGTAAAGTAGCCATACACAAATCAACTTTTTTTTTCATATAATAAGTTTTTTTGGTTTTTTTTATAAAATTACAACAAAAACAAGTGCAAGATGCTTCAAATGTGTCAATTACAAAACATATACAATTGCTAGGCATTTGTAAGTATTAACAAATTGGAATAAGTAGACACCTCTGTGCTTTTTGAAAGTCAGTCTTGAGATAACCGGGCAGTAATTGTGTCTCACACAGAAAAATAGTACATAAAACCGAACAAATAAAAGAAAAGCATTAGCACATGTACCAAAATATACAATTCAAATTAGTTGGGTATATTATCCATAAAGAAACATTGCAAGACAACATAGGTGCCCCACTGCCTGGTAGCACCCCAGATATACAGTTTTGAACTTTCAAAAGGTGCCTCCAAGTCTGCTTTCCGCCCAATCTATCAAGGCATTAGTTACTGTACTTCCTGAAAACAAACATACCCTGTTTCCCTGAAAATAAGGTATCCTTACATTTTTGCCTCATGCTGAAATATAAAGCATCCCCTGGAAACAAGGGACCCCCGACGATACATTACTGTAACTCTGGACAGGGTGGGATCAGAGGGGGCAATCACAATGTCACAGGAGGATCAGAAGGGGTTACTAAAATGGTCTGAGTTTTCTGTGGCATTTTGATTACCCGATCCCCCCTGTGTCATTTCCCCACCTTCCCCACCCCAATACCCCAGTGCTGTATTCCTCTTCATGGAAAAATCGGACATCCCCAGAAAATAAGATGTAGGGCATCTTAAGGAGCAAAAATTTTTATAGACACTGTATTTTCGGGGAAACACGGTAGCTTTCAAAGAAAAACTAACACAGTTACCAAGTCGAATGTGCTGGTATGCTGCAATGTATTGTTTGCCCTTGAGTCAGTTGTGTCATGAACATTTTTGTATTCCTACCCCATGAAAACTTGGCGTGGCCCAGTAAAATGTTGGACACAAAGTACTTCATTGATGGGATGCTTTCATGGCCATGATTCTGATGATAGTTGAGTCACTGCACTAAGTGGCATCATCATGTGTAGACTACAGCTGCTCCTTCCACAGTAGGTCTTTATAATGTCCCTGGCATTTGGCAGAAACTTTTTTTTTTTATCTTCATGTTTAAAATTGAGCATACAGAACCTCCTGGGCACTGTACAGTGCCCGGGATTCTTAGAAGTTGTTTTGTATGGTGAGTTAGGCTGTCCATGGCCATAAGGTATTGTTTCCAAACTTGTTAGCACTCAGAACAAATATTTTACTGGAACAAACCGTTCTTTACCAAAACCGTTTTCTCTACTGGAACTATTGTTCATTAACAAGGCATAATGGAATTATGCGCTAGGATAGTGCTAGCCAAACTGATTGGACCAAAGAGCCAAATCGCAACCTTGCAACACTTATGTTGAGATCTGTTCCCCTTGGGGCGGTGCTGTCAAAATTTACAACGATTTTGTTTCCCCTAACAACATTCATTAATACGTCCAGTGTCCTCAATGCTGACCAGTATAATGATCAATCCTCTCTAGGTGTCCCCAGTGCTGACCAAAAAGTAGTTAGTCCTGTCCAGTCTCCACTGTACTAAACAAGATCCCAGTAGTCACTAATACAGGTCACTGTGTCACTAGTACAGATCCCAGTGTTACCAGTAGTCACTAATACAGGTCACTGTGTCACTAGTACAGATCCCAAATTTCCCAGCCACAGGGAGGGGGGGGGGAGGTGTGTAATGCCAGGACATGAAAAAAAATAAAACCAGGTAGCAGGATGAACACCAATGAGCCAGTTTGAAGGGACTAAAGAGCCACGTATGGCTTGTGACCCACACTTTGCTGACCCCTGTTCTAGGACACTGAAATTGCACAATAATTCCAGAAATACATATGCATTGTGTATGGTGGTTTGTTGAGTTTGAAGTAAGCTTTTGCAGAAAGGGAATATGGGGGCGGACATTGATGGCCAACTTGTGTAGACAGACATCTACCCCTCTACTACAGCTGAATATGGCGCCATCTTCCCTTGACACAAGAATCTTTGCGCAATTGATCCCTGGCCAATACGTTGGATGGGGACTCTCAATTCGTCTTGGCTGGGCCCATTGCCTTTAGCTCATTCATCTACTTGTGCCGTTTCAATCATTCTTTTACAAAGATCAAGGATTAGCTCTTCAATTCCATTATTCTGCTTGGCTGAAGTATGGTAGTGCTTTGCACCATCAGATTCCACATAAGCTTTTGCTTCTTTCTTGTTCCAAGTCTACTTTGATATCTACTATACATAAACATATTTCATTGCCTAACATTTTTCTTAGTTCCTTCACCCAATTTTTTACCTTTTGGAAAGAGCCCTTATCTGTAATATCATAAGCTCCATGTATGGCCACCTTCAAGCAATGTACTTTTTGTGGAGCTTGGTTGTTCTGCCACCCCACCTACCTGTTATCTTTTGGGTTGTTGTATAGGAAAGTCGCACAATGTTTTGTTTTTTTGTGGTACCAACAGCTGGTACCCACTATAATTCCTCAACTGTGGTCACTTTATTTGCACATCGTCCCCATTACTATTTTTTGAATGTAACTGCCATTGATCCTCCTGAGATTTGAACCTAATAAAAAAATTTTTTAACTTTAATGAGCCATTTCGCCTAAAAAAAATTGCAAGTTTATGGAGTATAATTGTGGTATGTTGCTGTAGCTGGTAATGTTCCATACAGCATTGTGTTCATTCTCTTAGCAAATTAATATCACAGGTATGTAATTGAATCCCAAATCACATCCTCCGTTCACTTTTCCCCGAACATGTCTTTTGTAATGAAGCAGCAGGGTGCGAAGTCAGGTCTGAATCATAGTTCATAGGAGCATATAATGATAGTGCCACGACTCCCACTTCTCCATGGCTCTTTATGCCTCCGACTCTCTGATTTATGGCAGCCGGCTCCGTCTATATCTCCTGTGTCGCGCTCCCCTTAGATACAGTTGCTACGTTCTGCGTGTCTGTTTGACACAACACCGAGGAAATGTGAGCCCAAAGTTTCCTCAGCACATTCATTTTCTGCTGTCCTTAGTAATGAACCCTTACATGTTAATGGGAAGGCATGACAGGGCAACATTCATTTTCATTAACCCGGGA
>CM070035.1:138653379-138665424 GCA_036250615.1 Ptychadena robeensis | reverse complement strand
CCCCCCCCCCCCCCCCCCGAGGGAGAAAGCTGGCAGACCGGCTGTTTTCTCAGCCCGAAGGATTCATTGGAGCTGAGGAGGCCTACCCATACTTTAGACATGTCTGTAGTTCTTAGATCGGTCTAGGGGGACCCTTTTCGCCCTAAAGTATTAGACCGATCTAAGAACTACAGACATGTCCGTAATGACTTGTATATGGGGAGCTTTAACTGATTGGATGAAGCAAAGCTTTTATATGGGCTGAAAGAAGGGAAATCTCCCTTGCCCTCAGTTTCCATCATAAAGGCTTTTCTACAGGTTATATAACACGCTTACTGGTCTTTAAAGTAGAACCATTAAAGTTCAAGTTGAACATAGTGAATGGTTCATATTCAAGGTCACCATACACCTTACAATCTCACCATACAATTTCTGCACAATCAACTTTTGGTCTACCAAAATCATGTAATATGAGGACCTTCCCAAACTTTCTGAACACTATGTATTCAGGGAGGACCCGGCACTACATAGTTGTTGGTAGGTCTAAAGGAAATTGGTTTCTGGTGGGCTTAACATTACTGAACCACAATTTGATTTAGATTTCAAAAGTGTAAGCAGTGATTTAAAACTATAAGGCAGCATTCACATTTATGCTCTGACAGTTGGCAGCCCCCTGTGTGCAGGCATTTGTCAAATATTGACAAGCACCCCCATGTTGCTCTATGGGTAAACAAAGCGTATGAGAAAAGCAGCATGTTGCGTTTGTCGGTCTGCTGCGTTTTTTAAGACTGCCATGCAAATAAGCCCTAAAGATGCTGTACTGCCTCATGTCATGCCTAGGTCAGCCTACTAGGAACATTATAAGACTATGGCTGCCCATACAAGGGTCGATACCCGCTCGATCGATTAATGATCGATCGGACGTGGTAACATCACATCACTGCGCTTGAGCGTTTCTTGATTGAACGGCGAATCAATGCGCACAACTTTGCGTAATCAATCCTGTTCTACACTGTGGATGGGGGACCTTGGTTACATGTTGGTTTCCTGTTCTATCTAGCTTTCTTCATGTGGGATTTATTGATCATCTGTGCCGTCTTGATAAGAAGGTCACATTTAAGTCCTTATGTTGATTCTGATACAGTAAGGGCTTGTTTCCATTATACGTCGGGACCCCTCTGCTAAGCGTATATGCTTAGGGGGGTCCCATCAAAAAAGCACATTGACATTGCCTGCCGACTACGCTCGGCTTTACATGAGCGGAGCGACTCGGCGCTGTGAAGACAGATCCTCCGCCGAGCACATACACATGGGTGTCTGCAAACGGCCTGTTTCCAGCACCTAAGCGCCAGAAAAGCGTCCCTTCTCCAGTCACTTTTCAGGCATTCACCAATAGAGTTACCCTGGGGTGGGTGCTCTATCAACCGCTCAGAAAGCATACATGTGAACGCTACCTAAATATTCCAAGGTATAACTATCAACTGTATGTTATACTTGAGACATTTATATGTAAATCCCAGGCCTTCAGAAGGGAGGATCAATAGTATTTGCACATACTGTCCAGTAGGGCCGTTTCTAGCTTTTCAGGGGCCATATGCAAGTTCTTGCTTAGGGAACCATGTCGACCAGGGGGCTGGAAAGGGAAGATGGAAAGGAACATGCCCGTAAAACCCCAGGACCCTCCGGGCAGCTTGTCCTGTTAAAATCTGCACAGGGAGGGGGGACACTGGATATGCATGCGAGGAATCGCATTGGGGCCCTGTGTGCGCGCATATTCGGCATAGAGTGAGAAACGGCCCTGCTGTCCAGTAAAGGAAGGCAATGACTAGTCATGGAAAATGGCAGGCCTTCTCCTTGCCATATATCTTAATAAAGGTCAATAGACACATCTATCTTCCTATCGGTAATAATTCCTTCTATGTATATCCTACTTTATGAATAAACATGGCTGCCCCTGCTGCAAACGTGACTGGTACACTTTAAGATTACTGAGTGCCCCCAAGAGCTGCTTTGTGTTGACATGTAAATAACCTGCAAATGATTTGTTTTTATATATACAGTATGTAAAGAGTCCATTCTGTAAAATGTTAGATTTATTTGGTTTACAGCATAATTTATTCACTTTTAAAGGAGTCCTAGCGTACAGTCGTGTTTGGGAGAAGTACTAGCAGAGGTTTTTAAAGCATTTGGTTATCTTTTTCTTTTGGTTTTTAGGCTGGGAGGGATGTAGAGGGAGGATCATTGGGGTTTGGGGGGTTCCTGATTTTATAAAAACCCTGTTTGAAGAAAAAAAAAAAAGAAAATTGTCTACTATGCATTTAACTTACGGCATAAAAGATTGTGATTGTAGTTGTCAACTCATTTTCTCTTGCTTTTTGTGTCAGCCGTGGCGACTTCTTTGGAGATGTATGTTAAATTATGCAATTTCTGGTCAGCATTAAGTATGCCATTCTTTTTTTGTTTTATGATTTTAACCTGCAAACCTGTACATTGGTGAATGTGTGTCCACGCTGAGAGATATCAGGAATATCTTCTGTATTAGGTGGAACATTTTTTTGATTTCACGCATTTATAAAGCATTCCTTCTATAAAGAGAAAAAAAAAAGAAACCTCTGTTTTAGAGCTAAGCCATAATTGGTGCCCTTTGTGCAGACAAGCATACTGTGTATGGAGCCTACATCGAAAATATCGAGAAATGGGGCCGAGAAATCTTAAGTATATTTGCATATTAAATGAATTATGTGAAACTTGACGTTCTCATATTAGCGTCCACTTTTATTAAATGTTTACATATGCTGTCTTGTGGTGATGTGTATTGATAACGAGGACACTTATGGTGTGTGCACATGCTCCAGAGTCCAATCACAAACAAATCCATCAAAACTGAAAGTATGGGTGGCTGAGATTTTCCAGCCTGACCGAACTTGGCTCTTTCAACTTTTGGTCATCTAATTTAAGCCACGAACACACAGCTCAATATAGGACAGTGGTGGGCAACTGAGTTGATACAAGTGCGGCCCTCTGCATCACTAAACTAAACTTTTTCAATCTATACTGACGTGTATAAGCATTTTTTAATTAACAAATTACAGCAGGCATAGCTAGAAGACATTATTTTCAGTATATTTCAGTTATACTTCAAGCATTGAGTAACACTGTAGTATGGTGATGCACATTTTGATTCAGATGCAATATGAGTTCCTATGCCCTATGCATGAACAGGGTTTCGGGGCCACAAGTGGAGGACTGAGGAGGGCTGCTGAAGAATGGCAAAAGGGCCGCAGGTATGGCACTTAGGATATAGGAGTTGTTCAAGGTTCTCTGCAGCAGCGTGATGGCGCCATCACGCTGCTGCCCGATATCGGAGGAGCTGGAGAGACAGCACTGCAGTGTCTCCAGCTCAGATGATGGACCAATCAATCCCGCTCAGGGTCTTCATGCAAAGCAATAGACATTGACTTTGGTTTATGGTCATGTCCAATAAAGTTTTCGAGCGGGATTGATTGGTCCTGCTCGAAAACAGGGATGCCTGCATATGATATGGACCAGATAGATGTCTGTGAGTGGCCATTGATCTGGCCCATATCTACACATGTGTTCCCTGTTTAAGTGTAAAATGTAATGCTTTAATTCTTATGGGTAAAGAAATGAAAGGAAAGTTGTAAACTATTTTAATGGTGAATGTGTCACTTCTTAATTAAAACAGTTTATACTGTCCATACTCACATATTACAGTTCAAGTAGCATTGCATGGTGGTGCATGATGCAACCATTATACATTTCCCTTTCCATTCTAAAGGTTGGGCATACTTGGGTAGATTTCGAGTACAATTGAGTGCCTAGCATGCTCCCGGAGCTTGATTGTGCTCAAATCTATTAGCAAATCTACCTGTGTAGTCCTTCCTTTGAGTGTGATCAATAGATCCTGCTTGAAGGAACTCGATTGAACAGGGTTCCAACATGTTGGAAAACACTATTCGATGTCCATTACTTCAGAGGGGGACCGTGAGTCTCCATCCGAAGTATCAGTGGAAGAAAGCTGCAGCTGCACAGCCTACAGGCTGTGATCAGCTCCTGGCAGTGGGAAGGGGGCAGGGCCTGTCATTGCCCTGTGCTGTGCGAGGGAAGGGGGAGCCATGCTGGGCTGCCTCTCTCCTCTGGGCAGTTCTCATAGCACGGGTGTACCGAGTCCCCATTAAACGGCAATTTATGTGCACATTGATCATGGGTCAATCGACCTGGAATCGATCAGTGTGGTGACGGTGATTAATTGCAGATCGATTGCACAGGAATCTACCCGTGTATGCCAAGTTGTGATACAGACCAATGCCACAGCGTACACAGACAGGATGAATAAAAATTGCTACGTGTTTCACCCCTGTAGGGCTTCTTCAGGGAACATCCATATCTGTGTTTGGTTTACAGAAAATCAAATAAGATGAAAAACATTATGTTTTAGGATTTAGTATAAAAGGAAAAATATCAACTGTAAAAGTGGAGCTTTCACCAAAATTGTCTCTAAAATCACGCATGATTGAGATCAAATCGCAGCTCCCTGCGTTCTGAAGGCCAGTGGTCGTAATTATTTTCCTCCAATCACGCCCATAGACCTGAATGGAGGCGATTTGCGATCATGTGTGTAGGTGATCGCGGCCATTCATTGTCTATGGAGGTGATTTTTATATTATTATTAATATTATTTTATTTTTTTTATTATTATAAATTGCCTGTGAAAATCACCTGGTCAATCGCCTGGTGATTTGTCTGCTGGTGATTCTGCAGGCGATTAATTGCCTAAGTGGGAACATAGTCTTAGGGGGGGTTTCCACATCTATCGGGACCCCCTCGGGTGCTTGGCGGGGATCCCGACGGAGCACATGGACTTTACCTGCTTGGCGGATGCTGTGTTTATACATCCACCAACGCAGAGGTTCTACGTTCAGCCCTGCATCGCCACAACGGCTCAGCACTGTGAGAACACAGCATTGGCTGAGCATACGCTTAGTGGAGGGGATCCCGATAGATGTGGAATTCCCTCCCCCCTTAATGTGATCCTTTTTGAAGAAAAAAGCTTACCTGAAAAGATTTAATAGATTAGATTTAGTAAAAAAAGAAATCCAGCGATGCTCCGTCCCTGTGATGTTGTTCAGGGTAGGCTGCTGGGCACAAGGAGACTTGGGGAGGTAGACACCTCCTTCCCAGCCAGCCGGTGTCACTGAAGGAATGGAGTGTCATGGCAAGTAGATGAGCTTATGACGGCCATCTTAAGCCCCCCATACACCACATACAATTACCATGCAACTTCTGTACAACCAACTTTTCTTCTACCAAAACCATGTAATATGAGGACCTTTCTACACCTTCCAATCACTATGTATTCTATCAGGGAGGCCGCTATACTACATAGTTGTTGGTAGGTCTCATGAAAGTTGTATGGAGGAATCTGAGGTGTATGGGGGGCTTTAGTTTCTGCAGAGATCGGCTAATGTGAGGGTGGTGGTACTGAGAACCAGAAAGTTGGTGAGGTAAGTGTGCAGGAAATTTTAAAAGATAACTTTCTTCCTATCACACGTCGCCTATTACACATAACAGCCATCATAAGTGACGCTGGCGATGCATGGAATTGGCACACCTATGGCGGGTCGGCCATTACAGGCTCTTGGTCCGGCTCCTTTATCAAATCGAAGAAGCCAATGTGGCCCACGAGTTTAAATGTTTGCCCACCCCTGCCATAGACGGTTGAGTCTGCCAGAAAGTCTTTGTACATTACAACCAGTTGGTAACTACATGGGTGCACATATTTCTGTAATTATTGGTTACTCAATATAGGATGGTGGCAGACCACTTACTGGAATTCATAGACCAGTATCTAATGGGAATTTATTTAGTTCTTTCTAAATAATATTTATAAGTTAATATGTTAACTTGTTCTACAGAACAGATCTGCATTAATCAAGCTGATCAAACAGAAATCAACCTGTGAATGGCCACTTTATATACAGAAAGACCAGAAGTGGCTTTTACTGCAGGTGATCGTTGGCCTCGCAGTGTATGGAAATCCGTGTCACTTGATCATGGGTTCTGTTACAGGGCAGGAGTTTCAGCCTTTGTGTATATTCATGAACTTGCAATGACATACATTTCTTATCTCTACTTTATCATTGTAAAGCCTAAAGTTATATTTACATGTCCGCCCCTGTCAGCAGGCGCCTGTACATTTGTACTCTTGTACTGGCACTTGGGGGGCACTTAGATGATGCCCCCATGATATGCCTTTCGGGCGTAAATGGTTTGTTGTAAAGAGGATTTTTAGTTTATTCCTTCTGTAATAGATCTTGGACAGGCTACAAAATATCTGTAAAGGAGATTAAACAGGAATTATTTGACCCAAGCTCATCTCTTCTCCCATATGTAAATCGGTACTCATGCCAGATTATAAAATGCGTTTCTCCATAAGTTGGTCGGTGTGTTCAGAGAATGGGTATTGCTGGTGGTAAGACAATGAAGACCACCTGGCAGTGGCCTTTTGGTTTTGTTGGAGGGAGTGGAACAAATCTCAGCCTTCTGGAATGCAGAGCTATGGCGTCGAGGATGTTTGGAATGTTAAATCTAAAATGTCTGTGGGTCTTATGGTTTAAATATGTAAAAAAAATTGTGGGAAAAATGCATCTCAAAGCACACCTAAACTCAAAAAAAAATACTTTTTTACTTTAAACTGTCTTAAAAGCTCAAAGTTGCTCAAAAACCTAAAAATATATATTTACCTATCCTGCTGCCGCCTGTGGGAGCCACCATTTTGTTTTCTGTGTAGCATCCAGTCTTGAATGGGTTATGGCTGCATTAACGCAGACGGCCACCTGGGGATGGACACAAAGTGAAAGCAAGAAGAAAAAACACGAACAGCTCCCTGAAGTAACGTCCCGTGCCAGATAGTCAGCGCCACGGTGCTGGGGAGAGGGATAGGAACAGGCAGGGATGAGTGAGTGGGGAAATACACAAATATATCCTCACAGGTAACGATTTTTTATATTTTATTTACATATTGCTCCATTAATGGGGGATTGGCTAGCTAGGTACTAGTGTTTGTCTGGTGGGTTTAGGTGTGCTTTAAGCCAGGGCTTTACTACATTTTACCGAAAACACGGCAATGTACACATTATTAGAACATGGTAAACCGCATTTAAAAAATGTATGCGCCCATTCAAAATGAAGACGAACCCTAGCCTTATAGTCTTAAAAGTATGCTACATGGGCATGCGTACTCTGATGGTTATTAAATATATACGTAAACTGAATGGAGAAAAGATAAGTAATGAAGTATGGTGGGTTGACCCTTCCCTAAGCCATGGCTCTGTATGGATGGTTTATTTCTGCAGAATAAACTCACTACTGTGTGAAACACACACTTATATACTGGACCCCCACACACACACAAGCTGGCTTTGCTGTAAGGGCTAGGTCATGCTCAATGACGCATTCCTATATCTCACAAGTCAATATAGTTTCAAAGAATAACATGTACTAGTTCTTGTTTGACTTTCATTCTTCATATCTAAGGAATCCAAGCAGGAATGTCTAAGCGGTTTATCTTGCTATTCTCTCTATACCGGCAGTAGAAGGAGGTGGTGCCCATTGACACTTTTATTGGATATCTAATGTATCAAATATAAATGGGTGTTACAGGCGGCCTAGTTGTCCTTAGTAGTTAGGATTGTCTGACAGTACATCGATATCTGGTGTAAACACTTCCCAGGATTAATGGTTTTTAAATGATGTAATCATTTCAAACCATATTCTACTTTTCTTGTTTAGTTGCCACATGTTTTATTTTTTTCAATAAACTTTTTAATGAGTTTTATTGAAGTTAAACCGTAAAAAAAACATTAACACAACAAGCCAAGCACACCCAGCACTGAAGTGTGTTGCCACCAGCTAGGAGAAAGTTCAGAGTCCATATATATGTCCATATGTGAAGGAGTGTACAACGCCATAAATTTTGGATGTAGAGCATATCAAAGGAGTGGTTCCATCTAAACGTCTATCAATGTAGTCAGGATCTGACGGTACACATATACACATTCACGGAACCCAGTCATAAGAGACCGTGCACATTGGTTCTGGAAGAACAAGGAGGAGGGGGTCAGGTGGAGGACAACCCAAGCTCCCCATACATGTCAAACTTCATATGACAACCTCTGCTTGAATATGTGGTCTGGTAAAAATGGTTGACACATTTTAAACTAATATTTTGTGGTTCTTGGTTGACCTGCTTTACCAATGTCCTTTGCCTAATAACTAAAACCAGACAGCGCATTTGCAAATGATTTTTTTTTCCTTTTGATTTATTATCCATGTTGGAGATCTTGATATTTCCATGGAGGCAAGAATGCATTAACCAAGCAGGGCACTGGCCCTCCGCTAGACAAAGTAGCCCAGCAGGACCCAAAATTAATTGACAACACTTTAGTTTGACATAAAAGAATTGACTAAAGCATCAGTCTACAGAAGAGGTGGGCAAACGTTTTAATTCGTGGGCCACAGTGGGTTGTTCAAGTGACAGAGGGGCTGTAATGGCTACTCGGCACAGGTGGCACATTATTTTATCACTGCATTGTTCATATATTGATGCGCAGACACCTCATTTCAGGGAACTAGCAGAGAGAAGCTAGAGGGTCTTTTTACCAAGGTGACAATGGGCTGGAACTGGTCCCCGTGCTTTAGTTTGCCCGCGTGTGGTTGACAGGTAACCACAAGTCCAGGGCTTTGGATAATGATATAAGAAACCAATCCCCAGAGTATCACTCAATATTCAGAGTTTTAACGCGTAAATATGAAACGTATCAAGACTGGGGTCCTTGCAAGTCCATAGAGTGCTCCCATAGATTGATGAAATATTTCTTATTCGGGTTTAATTTTGTAGTTAAGCTTGGTAGGTAAAATAAAGAAGGATTCTAACATTAAATATTTCCACATAAGAGTTTGAAAATACAAATGATCGAAGCAGCATAGAGCAAGAGAATGCCGCCATACTTTAGTATTCAAAACTCTGTACTGACCAGGAGCAAGTTTTCCACCACCAGCAGAAGAATCCAGAAAAAAGGTGGAGACGGGACTGGACAACCTTCCATAGAAGAGGGGACCAAGGCAGTAGTCTATTACTGGACAGTCCTGCATAGACAGGCAAAAATTATCCAAGATTCTACATACATATAAACTTTTTTGTATAGTTTTTCTTTCTATATAACAATTGTATGTAAAATAGTATGGTTTTTTAGTTGGTTAAGCTACCAGGAAGAAATATTTGCACAATTTTTCATGGATCCAATAGTCTTGTGCAATTTAACCGCCCTAGCGGTCAGGACGGCAGCATCTCGTCCAGCGCTACTGCGAGTACCACTGGTCGAGATGCTGCCGTATATACACATCGAGGGCCTCCGGGAGCGCATACTCACGTTCTGCGCTTTCCCGGTGTCCTGATTAACATGCTGCCAGCATGCCTCCTCTTCTCCCCCCCACCCCCTCTGAGTTACGTGATGAATGTCAGAAAAGAAAAAACATCGTGATGGCGGCGGGAATTTTAAAAAGTAACAGTTCATGAAATCAGTTTCCATTAGAAAACTGATTCAAAGTGTTTTCATGTTACAATCCGACCAGAATAAAAACAGGTCTCTGGGGCCCCATATTTGTCCATATGCAGTACCCCCTCTCTCCTGTGGTTATTTTATCACATTCATCACACAAGTCAGGAGGGTTAACTGCAATGGCACATCTGGGGCACCAGAGACTTATTTGGGTGAGATTTAGTACATAGCAGCATAGCTTTTTAGCCCTGAATATTTTGTTTATTTCATAAATTTTATGATTTTTTTTTTTTTTTTACATAATTGGTGTGTTTCAAAACATTATTATCGTCAGGATGTCCTATTAGACCCTTGTACGGACATATTTGGGAATTTACAGCCAACAAGGCCTACAACATAAAGAACAATTTACCATTTAAGTCGATGGTGCACTTTGGTACAGAATCGGGACCTCAGCCAGTGCTTCTATGAGAGGTTAAATATCGATCATCTATCGAACGATTGTAGAAAACAAGTGCAATGAGGCAGATGCGGGGCATCAAAACCACCACCAGCTCATCTTACTGAACTCCCGTACGTTAGCGTGACGCGGTCACATGTCGTTTACCCCACGAATTTGTAAAACAACAACAATTTCAATAAAACAAAACTTTTTGTCACAACAAGAATTACATAATCTACAAAAACGTGTTTCAATCAAAGTTTTCGCTATAATAGCTTCCGCAGTGGGAACGTCATCAGTATGGATCTGTAAACCAAGTGGGGGGTTCCAAAAATCACTCACATGTATATACTGACTTAAACCATCTGATACTTGCATATAGATAACATATCGAAAAAACGAGTGTACCCACACACAGGGTGTCGATTCCCAACCTATCGATAACCTTTCCTGATTTGAATGCTCATGCGCCATAAGTACCATCGCATACAGTTGATCAAAATACCTAGAAAACAGGTTGGATGCTTGTCCGATCAACTTAAGTTTACCAAACTGTTTTCTACTCGAATTGGGCACTTTGCAACACGATCGTACCAGGTGGGGATCAATGAGATTCTTGTTTCAATTTGACGTCAAAGAACCATTTTTTTGGTCGATGACCCAAACAGAAATAATTGAATCTGTCATGGCAAACCCTTAAAGCCCCCCCCATACACCACATACAATTACTATGGCACTTTTTCTGACAATCAACTACTGTTCTAACTACACCAAAAACCATGTAATATGAGGACCTTTCTAAACCTTCCAATCACTATGTGTTCTTACAGGGAGGACACTATACTACATAGTTGTTGGTAGATCTGATGGAAATTGTATGGAGGAATCTAAAGGTGTATGGGGGGCTTTAGAGCAGTTCATATGATATAGTAAAAGATCACCGCAAATAATCTGCTAGCTGCTGTTGAAGCATAAGGAAATGTGTTATTGCTAGCAGTGCGGGTGGTGACTGTGAACTTATTAGGATTAATGTTATTATTTGGTTGAAAGCCAAAGTCAGCAGTCTATTGTTTTGGCCACTTAAAGGAGCCAAAGAGGTTAGTGAGAGTTAAGCTAGCCACACATGGTTCAATTTAGCGTTCAATCGACATTAGATTAGATTTTGTAGTTCGATCAAAAATCAATGTACACCACATGGAGAGTACGATTATTGTTCAATTTCGACTGAAAAGTTAATCGAAGTAATCAAAATCGTCGATTGAATTCCTCTTACGATTTAAGTTTCAATCGGAAGTTAAAGGGAAGTAGCCACACACATCAAGCCAAAAAAATCGACCAAAAAAATGTAGTTCGATGATTGTGAAATCGAGCAAAATTTTCCAACATGTCTGATCACTTTTTGACAAAAAAAATCGATCAATGGTTGTACTATGTGGGCAGCACATCGATTTTTTTACAATCAATCGCTTTTTTCATCGAAAAACTTTGATTAAATGCTAAAATCCAACCAAGTGTGGCTAGCTTAAAGCTAGCCATACACTGGTTCATTCTTGCACAATCAATCTTCGATTCAATTGTACGTTTTAAATATCAATTGTCCGACATCGATCGATTGTAACACCACACGATCGATTGCATCTGGTTAGCAGCATAGTTAATGCTCTCTCGCCGCCCCTGTGGCTGGAAGCATTTATTACATGTTTAGTAAGCTTCCAACGCTGCTCCATAGTATGACTATGAATACAGATCGAAATACATACAACACCTGGCAAGAACATAAAGCAGTGCAGGAGAGGGCTGACTCCCAGTGTGTATTGTATCTTGGGTGTCATGGTCTTTTAGGACTTGTCCCTCTTATGAACTAAAATTGGATGAATCAAGTTTTTGGGCCACCAGCCCTGCCCGTATGTAATGTAGGGGCAGCCCTGGTAACCTTGAAACAACTATTGGGATATACTCACTACTGTAATGTATATGTTTTGTTATTAATAGTGATGGCGCGAACCCGGAATTTGATGTTCGCGAACGGCGAACGCGAACCTC
>CM070035.1:138616571-138633861 GCA_036250615.1 Ptychadena robeensis | reverse complement strand
GGGCATTCCTCGATTTTCGTTCAATCGATGAAAAAATTCATCTAATCAAGCATCGATTGAGCCAAAATCGAACCGTGTGTGGCTAGCTTAAAGGAAATCTGACAAATCTAAAGGTGTCAGATTTCCTTTAGATCTCCTTTTGTTTTACCAAAACCATGTAATATGAGGGACTTTCTAACCCATCAAGTCTACCTGTGCTGAATAGCAGAGGACCCGGCACTACATAGTTGTTGGTAGATCTCTGACAGAGAGGTGTATGGCCAGCTTTACCCATCTCTGACCACATGAAATGTCACTGTCATGTGAGCATGTCAATAAGCTTTGCTTATAATAATTCTCATTTATAAATAATAGTAATTACATTACCTGCATACCTTTATAACCTCCTGGGTGATTTACAGAGATGGCAATTTCAGTACCAAAAAAGGGACAGTGTTGGGAATGAAGGTTTGTTTATTTACATTTCCTGCCCCTCCCCTTTTAAAGACCGCATGCAGTGATGTCATCATGGCCGAGACCGTCTCCATCTCGGGGAAACCAATTTAGCAAGTTTTTTCACCCCAAGCTGGACTCTTGTTGACCACCCAGGAAATCTCAAGCCACAACATAACAAGGGCTCATGTAGGTGTGCGTCTATTGTGATGCAGCCTTGCTCAGATACGTTCTTCAATGAATCTTTATAGCAGGAGTGCCCACAAGGTCTTGTATTTCGAGTCAAACAAATGGAAAATATATGTTTATTTACAGCTAGATACAGTAGGTAAGTGTTCTATACATGGTGGCACATTTTATATTGACACCATTAAGCTAAAGCTTAATAACAACCCCAGTGGAAATGTCTATCTGAACCTATGTTACCTTTCACCTACTTCCTGACCCTGTGACATCAGGACAAAAAAAAGAGTTTTTGCTGGAATAGAGAAACTTGGACAGCAGTAAGAGCAGTAAGGATTTTTTAATTTTGTTTTGTGCTGAATGTTCTGTGTCCCTGTTGGAGAGACTTGACAGAATTAGGCTAAGTTTACACTGGCAGTTTTTTACCGCCAGGTACCACCGGTCGGTTTTCGGGCGGCTGTCCCATAGAAAGTCTATAGGCTCCTTAATTAGACGCCCTGTAATCGCCTGCAATGTTGTGCAGACGACTACAGGGAGTCGTTTATCCCGCGGCTGCGGGAGCGCACTGGTGGTTTCCGAGCTGCTAGCAGCTCGGGAATCGCCAGTGTAAACTCAGCCTTAATCTTCCTAAAGCACCCCATACACGTTCCGATTATTCTCCCGACCGATTTTTCGTCTGATCGTGTCACCCGATTTTCACCTAAAATGTTATGGTCGATCGGTGGGCTGGCACGGAAAATTGGAATTCAAATTATCACCGACCGATCAGCCTGACACTATTTATTAACGGCAGATCGACCAAAATTTACAGACAGGTCCGAAGCGGTCCAGACCAGGCCGATTTTGAGAAATCTGGATGGATCGGATACATAATTCCGCATCCGATTAATCTCCTGACCACGTTGGTCGGTCGGGCAAAATTTGTACGAAAAATCGGAACATGTCTGGGGGGCTTTATACGGACAACAAGGATCTAAAAAACAGCTTCTGCTTCTCGTAGATGTCTGTAGTCCTCCTTATATCATCTAAATGCTGAACTCCAGACACCAATTAATTCAGCTTTTTCATTAACATCTATCAATGTTCGAAATCAGGTGGTGTAATTATTTGTAATTGACTTGGTATTAACTTGCAGCTCCTGGTCATCAGAGCTGACAGAAGACTAATGCAGGGAACACATGCATTGATATGGGCCAGATTGATGGCTGCTTCAAGCACCATGCGAGTTTACGGCCATCTATCTGACCCATATGATATGCGGCCATTCCTGTTTTCGAGCAATCGATCCCGCTCGAAAACAGGGGTATTGGACATGACTGTAAACCCACGGTCGATGTCCATTGCTTTTCATGGGGACCGCGAGGTCTCTATGCAAAGCATCAGCTGAGCTGGAGATACAGGAGTGCTGCACCTTCAGCTCCTCCGATATCGGCCAGCACCTTGAACAGCTCCTATATCGAACCATGTGTTCCCTGCTTTAGGCTAAGTTTCTAGGTGTTATGGGCTGTGCCTATACCCCCTGCGTTGACCGCATACCTTGATGGGAATGTCAATGCAGCCCATACATATACATGACTTCCCGCACCGCCTGTTTCCACAGCGTTCATCGGCTGAAAGTCATGTATATCTATGGGCTGCGTCGACATCCCTCTCAAGGCATGTGATTAACCCATATTGTGGCAGCCCATAATGCCATGGAAACTTAGCCTTCGCAATTTAGAGTCCGTTAGTTGTGCTAAAGTGCTGATCAAGAACATGCAGGTCAGAAGAGAGAGCTCAGTAACAGAGGGTAGCTCATGAGTGCGCTATTTCTTCTTTCACTGTCCAATCACAGGCCGGGAGAGGGACCTGTGGATGTCGTTTAACTGCAGCTGAAAAACCAGGTCTCGTTGCCCAGCCAGGCAGCGCTGTATATCCCCAGAGAGGGTGGACAGGTATACAACTACCATGGCAGCTGCAATATGTTGTGGCTTTTTCCCCAGCATGGTCATTATTATTATTGTTTGTCCTTTCTTCGGATGTTTGTTATTTGTGTTGGCTTGTATTAATATTTCTTTTTATCCCAAATAATCTATCTGCCCAATTAATTTGTACCAGAGATTTTTGAGTGATATATAGTAGAAGGTGTTTTTTTAACGGCTGTTTATGATTTTAGTAGAGGCGCTCCATGTGTTTGCTTCGTTGTTATAAACATGAATATACCGTGATCATCAAATAAAAAAACTATGTGAAAGGAGAATCCTTGGCGTCTCCCACAACATTGCAACATATTTTATTTTGTAATCTACACAAAGTTTGGAGTTTAATGCATACCCTGTATTGGCTAATACAGGAATTGGCACAAATTGTATGGTAAGATTGTAAGGTGTATGGCGGGCTTTACACGGTACGACATTATACTATTTTGTAATCTAGAAAGTTTTAAGAAGAATTAAATCCCAAGACAGTTTATTTTCTGGCATCATTGAGAAAACATTTGTTTACTTCCTGTTCCAGAGGCTCAACAGGAAGTTAGTGGCTTTTGCTTCGCATTTGTCTTGGAACAAGTGCCCTCATTACATGATTTCTACTTATCTACTTATCCCTTTATTTCTGGATGATGTTGATCACTAGTACAAATAAAGGGTTATTGTTTGCAATTGGTGGGCAACAGTAATGTTAAGTGGGTCTTCGCCAAATTTGAGTCTTTGTTTTCAGTGGCGGTTTCTATGACATAAATTTTATTTTTTAATATTCTTTTTCAATGTTGGATATAATGTGCCTTTGTGGAGCGGCACTCGGTGTAAGGCTATGTCCCCACTTTAGCGATCTTCCATGATTATAATCTTGGCACGCTGATCACTTGCAAATTTTGTTGCGATCGGGCATGTTTTTGTGCCCTTTTTTTCGGGACACGATTGGGGCAGGCAGGAAGTGGGTGGGGGGGAGGGGGGGTGTTGGGTAATCTTGCCCAAGCGCGACTGGTCACGCCTGGTCATGCCCATAGAGAATGAATGGGGGCACGTTAAAAAATCGTGACTCAATTCATTGAGATGTCATTTTAAATGGCTGCCGACACCTGATCGCTGATGTGGAGATGACCCCCGTCAAATACATGGTCACGATTATAATGGAAGTGGGGAGAAGCCCTTAGAGGTGAAATAATGTGTTTGTTTTTTTTAGAGTAAGTTCTTTTCACATGTGAGGTGCCATAGTACTGTTCATCTTCCTACAACATTTCTAATAAAGATGGATAATTTTCAGACCCCTTTAATACATAAGGCCTGCCTTGGAGATACATATATAGTTTTATATATTTTGATAGTGAATGGTTTAAAAGGTTTCTAAACCCAAGAACAATTGTCCCATTCACAGCTTTGTTATAAGCATAAAGGAGTGCTTGGTAAAAGCAGCTGGAAAAGATTAATGGGCAGGATCAACAGGTAGCCGTCCTGCTGTCTATTGGTAAAAGTTGGGGACAGAATTCCAGATGGGCTGAATTTTGTCTCACAAATAATGTTTATTGGAGGTGTTCTTTTCTTATAACTGTAGCAGAACTGAAAGTTTTCTTTCCGTCTTTGTGGATACGGTGTTCTCTAAATGAACTCTCACATCTCTCTCGACGAAACACTTACAGAGGATTGCTTTGTGTTGGCGTGATTGTTCTAAGTGCTGAAACTTTACAAGTAACCCAATCAAAGTCACCTCTGCTTTGATTTCCTTCTACTCTTCAGCATTTTCTTGTCAGACGCTGGGGATGAGAGGAAACATATTTCTGGTGATGATTGTATCCTTTGTGCTCTAAATACAGTAAATGTATATCTGGTTGATGTACAGAGTATTGGAAGACACATTCATCACCTGGATGTGATTCCCTTAAGCTTGTGATACAGGGGGTTCTGTTTTTCTCAGAATTTGAGGATACAGCTTGTATTATAACACATACAATGTAGTTCTATATATATGGTGAAAGGGAAACCTGTCATTGGAGAAAAAGGTTGCTTTTGCTGACCATTGTATCTAAGGGCCACACTATATGCATTTTTAAAGGTATGCATTTACGTATATATGCATTAACGCATGCGTTTGTAACAAAGCATCAATATTGCGTGCAGCAGGGCATTATAAATAACACATGTGCTAATGCTGTGTTTTTAAAAACTCAACACTTGCAGTGTACATTGATAACATTTTCTAAAGGCCCCCATACACCTTACAATCTTTCCATACAATTTCTGTACAAATCAAATTTTGTTCTACCAAAACCATGTACTATGAGGACCTTTCTAAACCTTACAATCACTGTGTATTCTATCAGGGAGGACACGGCACTACACAGTTGTGGGTAGATCTAATGGAGATTGTATGGATCAATCTTAAGGTGTATGGGTGGCTTCAGAGAACACAGTACTGTAAAAATGTGTGTGTTTACAAAAACGCTACGTGGTACATATAATGTGAGAGGGCCCTAGATAAGCTGCTTGTCTGTCATGTAGTGCAGTAGCTTCAATACATCTGAAGTCACTGAATAGTCCTAAAAAATGTATTGAGATAAATGGATAAGGATAAATCACATGCTAGTCCCATCCCAAGGAAGGATTAGAAAGGTCCTCGTATTACATGGTGGTAGAACAAAAGTGGATTGTAGAGAAATTGTATGGAAAGATTGTAAGGTGTATGGGGGCCTCCAAGTCATAGTTGTATATAATATTAAGGGAAGATTGTTGGTGAAAACAATTATGTCGTCACTTTAAGTGTCCTAAACTCTAGTTATTAACCTCCCTAGCGGTTGAGACGAGCCTAGCTCGTCCGCTGTTCAGGCTCACCTCAACCGCAGGGGAAGCCTCCCTGGAAAGCTACAGCGAGACCTCCATGTTAATGGAGGAGCGCTGGCTTTCCCGCCCACGCAGCTGGCGTCAATAATGACACCAGCTGTGTGGAGAGGGGCGAAGGGAGGTAGCGAGTGACAGGCAGTGTATTTTGTACACTGCCTCGATTGCCCGTGCCAATATGGGCAGTGCGCTAGGGAGGTTAATAAACTCTCGTGGATTGTTATGCGCCCATTGAGTACATCTTGGATTATGGACTTTGATCGAACCTTCTGCGGTGTGTGACTTCCATGCAGTGACTCAGGTCTTAGAAAAAAAAACCTCCCTTTCATGATCCTGTAGAGTTTAAGGGAGACCAAAGTACCTTTTTATTTTTTTCGATCATTTTGATGCACTGCGAGTCATACCAGGAATAGATGTTTAAGCTAATATTATTGCTACACGTTCTACCATAAAAATTGTATTAAAAAGTGTTAATAAAAACTCAAGTATATTCCTATATACATATAAATGCACATTTTGGGAGGGGGGGGGGGGGTGCCAGCATGTTGACCGGCTGCAGTTGGTCTTGCTTTCGCTTTTCCAGCAATAACCTTAGTCAGGGAGGCAGAGGAGCCATCTGGCTCTGCCTGTGTGAGAGCTGGACTTAAGCTGCCAGCTCTCACATACACCGTGAGCCAAGCTCTGAGTAATCAGCCATTCCAAGGGAACGCACAAAGTTCTCTGATTACTGTCTGTGAGCTTGCCTGCTGTAGCCCAACTCGCAGATGGAAGAGATTTTTGTGGGCGTCTTTTTCATCTGCACTGTATGCAGGTTGAGCTTAAGCTGCCCAGCTCTTATACAACTCTACTGTCTGCCCCTCCTTAACTCCTGCTCTGCTGGTTGAAGCACAGAGCTATAAGAATTATTTTATATTATAAATATTTTTCTGCCGTCAGAAGTTCAGATGTAGAAGATGCATCCTATACATCAGAGTCTTATAAGCTGAAGCGTTAAGCGCATTCCTTGATGGGGATGTCGCCGGGCCTATCCATATCTTATACTCCCAACCAATGTCACACATTGACCTGTTGGTAGCCACATCATGAAACAATTTATTGGGATGTAAACATACTGGTCCAGTTGAAGTATTAAGAACACTGTGGCCTTCCTAAGTCATATATACTGTATGGTTTTCAATATAATATAGGCAAGGATCAAAGGTGATGGCATTCTACAAACAGTGACCCCCGACCAGATTATTATATAAAAATTGTAGTGGGAGCCCCATTTACTTTAGACGGCTCTTGCCTGGGATGGGATGTGCGCACTTTGTGGGTATGGGCACATTCAAAATAATTGGGATGCATGCACAAGATGTGCTCGCTGCGTTTTCCCACGTTAAGGTAATATGTGTGGAGCAGACCCCTAACTTTGGTTGGCCATTAGGTAATAAAAGTAGAGAATGGCTGATGCAGCCCTGTATTGGTGTACATACATAATAACAATTCTATTTTTGTAAACGCTCTGAAGAATCATGTATTTAGGAAGTATGTCTCATGAGCAAGTGACAAAGCTGCATTCATGTGCTGAGCCAAATATAAATGTGTGTTGGTTCTCCTTAGTCACCTGACCATAGAGAGGACAAGAAAAGACAAGAGTTTTAGTTGAAAATAGTTTGTTGACACACACACACACAACCATTTTACAAGTGTGTAGTAAGCAATTAACTGGAAATTGTAGTAGTTTAGTTACAGGAAATTGCACAGAGGTCTGCATTAGGGGATTATGCTCTGCGCAGCTATCACTTTCCTCAATGGTCTAGTACAGTGGTTCCCAAACTGGGGGGCGCAAAGGTATTCTGAACCTGTGTTTTGAATGGGGAGGGGGGGGGGGGGCTTGATAATGTTCCTGCAAGGAAAGTTTGGGAACCACTCGTACACTAGTACACATCCCCTTTACCAAAAGATGCTTCTTTCTAAGGCAGAAATGTCAGGGAACTTCCATTGGTAACTGGTTTAGGGGAATGGTGTATTTTCGTATCCATGTCAGTGAGGTTCCTGCGATCTGCGTGCTCTGTGTTCAGTGACACGTTGGCTTGTAGTTATGTCACTTGTTTGCTCAGCCTGTGAGCACGTTACACGTCTCCTCCTCATCTCGTTATACGTGTTTGTCTTCCTTGACTACTTTCATGTCTTAAAATGTAAGTGGATTATCCGTTGCCTTCGCCTTCGTAAATAAAGTATAACAGTATGTATAAAGAATAAGAACATTTGTGAAAAACGCTCCAAAAATCATGACAATACAGACCAGGGGTGGGCCAACTTTTTGACTTGTGGTCCACAATGGGTTCTTAATTCGACAGAGGGGCTGTACTAAGAGTCTGTAATGTCCACCCTGGGTATCCCAATTCCTCACGTGCCCAGCTTCATTAATGATGCTTGATGTGTGCTGCAGGGACTTTGTAATCTTTTTTTAATTTCTTGTACATTTTCAACAAAGAAACTATACTGCCAAGAAGGCAAAAATAAACTCAACTGCCATAATTCAGTTTAAATAGAGAGTTCTTGGTGACAAGACGCTCTGGCTTCCCTCCTCAGCAGAGATAGGTGGACATTCAGACCCTTCTTGGCATTATGCACGCTCATTGTGGAGGGGACCCAATGCATCTTTTCACCAAGGTGACAACAGGCTGGATTAAAGAGCTAAATGTGGCGAGTTGTGCTCTACTGGTAATGCAAGCTCTGGGCTAGTGGGAAAGGTACATAGGTTTCCATAGAATGCGTTATTGCGGTTCTCGACTGTGCTGCAGCACAGCTTGTGTGAACGGGCCCTGAAATTACACATTTTGCTGTATGTTTTCATTGTCACAATTTGATTACGTATTACATTCTACAATCATGTGTCAACGTCTTTAACAAATATGTCTAAAGCAGGGGAGTGAAGGCACCAGGAGTAGATGGGGAAACTTGTCCAATTTCTTTTGTTTAACAATATGTGTCTGAATAATTGTATATGAGGTTTTGTTTTGTTTTTGCCCATTTATATTCATTTAATGGTCTGTATAAGGGATAGGCTTTGTTTCCATTATACGTCGGACCCAACGTAGCACATTGACATTGCCTGCCGGCGGAGCGGGGTCGTGCTGTAGCAGATAGCCTTACCTGCTCGGGGTCCTGACGTAAATGGAAACAAGCCCTAAGGCTCCACTGAGGCAGTTTGGGAGCAATTGTGGCGCAGTATTTCAGCCACTGTGCACTGCGGACATGGAAAAAAAATACCGTTTTTTTCTGTCCTCCCGTAGTGGAACCTTAAACTTAATCACATAAACTTTAGCTGGGCAGCGGATGCTCTGTTCAGACATCTTCTGAAGCAGGGGTTAACGTACTGCAATACGTTAACCCCTGCATCGGTAGAACCGCTCAGCGCCATGAGAATAGAGCATCCACCGAGCAGGCAAATTGTATGTGATCCATCGGGACCTCCCACCAAGCACTGCTCTTAACGTAGGGGGTTCCGACGGATGTGGAGACATAGCATAACTGTTGGTAAAGAATTTTACCTGGTTATTTAAAAAGTAGCCCCCAAGCCAGCAAAGTGTGGACACCGCTGATGTAAGTAAACCAGACAGTTTCTATATCTCTATCTGTATTATTCCTCCTCCCTGCTCACACCTGCAAGTGTGTTCACAGTCAGCATAACATCCACCAATCAGATTTATAGATATGTAACTGTTTATTCATCACATGTACAGGTGTCTCCTACACACACTGCACCTAGTCATTATTAGAACATTGATTGTCGCTTCTTCCTCCGATGTCCCTTCTAATGAAGAATCACAAGGTGTGGTTTCGTTACTGAGCAGTGTTCTCAGAAATGGCTGCAAAAACCACCGAGCAATATAGAGCAATAAGGTGGGAGAGGGGAGCAACCAATTACTATATCTGCAGTTTGTATTAAAGAAAACCTGTTCTCTGTAGGATATGGTTGCTGATCTTTCTCTTTAGTAATAAAGAACAAGTTGGTGGCATTAAAAAGAACAGCTAGCCACAGGTTACCTGCTGTTTTGTAAGAGTCTAAAGTTGGCCATACACGGATAGATTTTTTTGTTGTTCTAGTCCTGAACATTTGACTGGCATGCGCATTCGCGGCAATCGTTTGGGATCGATTGTTTGGTAATCGAATGCAGTCAACCTTTCCCGCTTGATTGAAGTATGAACTGACAACTGCACAAGTGTTATTTAGAAGCCTGTTATGACAAAATACATTTTAGGTTTGCACATTAAACTGAAATATACTATGTACTATGAAATAATAATATGTGACAAATTTTTCGGACCATAAGACACCTGACCATAAAAAGCACCAGTTTTTAGAGCAGGAAAACAAAAACAAAGTGTTCCAGTCAATTGGAGAAAAAGATCCTCATGCAGTACCAAATTTCTGCCACAAGATGCCTCTAGTGAGCTCTTCACTGCACATCACGTCTTCTTTCTCACATATGTAAGGGGAGGAGAAGGGAGAAGCTGTGTGCAGAGCTGCGATTGGAACACAGCCGCAACAAGCTGCAGCTCTGAGATAACAGTGTCGGCTCTGTCTGTGTTTGTGTGAAAGATGCAGGCACTTTTCCCCCACGATTTCTGGGGGCAAAATGTGCCTCTTATGGTCCGAAAAATACAATAATGTTATCCTTTGCTTAAGAGTCTTTTATATACAGTTTTAGCTATGTTTCTGTAGACAACAACTTGGTAAAATAGGCCCTTTGTGAATTGTTGAATGATATGTGCTGGACAGTGCTGATAGAATTTACAAATGGCCTGTTGTATTTTCTCATAACTTTTAGCATTTTGACCTTTTAGTTGTATCTCTCTCTGCAATACTTAATATAGAGTAATCGGACTTGTTCATGAGTTTTTTATACTCATTAAATATGTGATGTTTGTTTTTTTGATTACAGATTCATGCAAGCTAGTTTACATTGTGATCCATGTTTATTTTAGAGAGATCCCATGCCTTTTCCTGCACACAACTTCCACAATCAGTGTTTTTTGTGGATCTACAGACGGGTAGTTGATGCTGGTGAGACACACACCACCTCACTGGGCACTTTACACTATCAGCAGCAGCACTGCTGATAATTAGGCAATCACTGCTCAGAAAAGGAATTTTTTTTCCTGAAGCTATGTTCCCACTTAGGCGATTGATCGCCTGGCGCTCACACCTGTGGAATCATCGTCAGTTGCCTACACTATTTTGAATGGGCTTGTCCCCATTGATAGGAACACGGATCCCAATCGCATCAAATCGCGTCTCCCCGTGTTCTGATCACCGGTGCAAAGAACGTTGTTTTTTTTTTTATGTAGCAGTTTCCACAGATGTATACTGCTGACAGGTGAGTATTGTGTCAATGTAATGTATGTGTTTTTTTTTTTTTTTTTGAGAATAGAACTGCTTTAACTACCCTGTGGATACATAATAAAGGTGACCTGCAAACCATTGGTGGCATGTGAGAACTGCCTTCTATAGGGTCAGTCATAGAGAATAGAAATCCATCAAAATGGCCAAAGTAAGTAAATATGAAACGCAAAGAAATTGAGGGGTTTAAAGGACACCTCTAATGGTTTAAGTGAACAACATTATATGAGTATAGAATTTGTAATTCAGACACCACGGATAGGTTAAAAATTTAATCCCATTTTATTTTCCAAATCATATAAAAAATGAACCTGTGAGAATAGTCACAAGGTTTTGATCACAATTTACATACAGTGTATGACGAAGACAAAATATCATACAGACATAGAAAAAGAAATGCAAATATAACAAACATTTGTACAATACGTGTATCAGTGTGGCTCTACACGTTTCGCCCACGCCGTGGGCTTCTTCAGGAGCTTTACATCAAAATCTTACAATCACCAACAATTCAGTTCCATTGCAATATATATCTTCATAACCCAAACCAGGCGGCATAAAAAGACTTTCATCTAAGGAGAAGGTAGGCTATCAACTTGTCCATTGGAGGAGACCTCTCAAATGGTTGTTAGAACGGGATGTTCACTGGACATTCAAGTGGATATTCACAATCGGTCAAAGTGTCAGAGAAAGGTTTTCTTCAGTCCCAGTCAGGTGAGCATGGTCTGTCCGTCCTTACAGGAGCTTCAGTGTTGGTTGCGTCCAGTCGATTGTCCAGTCCAAATGTCTAGTGTCGACTGGACGCAACACTTACCTCCAGGGACTGGGCTTCACCTTTTACACAATCTACAACATGTATGATTAAAAACTTGCAAGTTTCAGAGATGTTAGCATTGTTCAAAGGACATTTATTGAATAGATAAGTTAAGACTTCCTGAGGTTTCAGGAAAACCTTTGTACATTGTTGTAACCAAGAAAGTGCTGTCTGAATATATCCAATTCTAAGATCCAACGATTGGACGAAACGTGTCTGAAGTTGCCTAGGCGAACCAATTTCTGGGACTACTGTGCTAGTTTGGACTTTTCAATCTTATTCTGAATATTTTAATGATCAATGGACTGTAAATTGCAACTTGGGATCATGTGCACTATGATTGTTTGTTTTTACTTTTGTATATTACAATTCTGTTTTTTTAACCCCTTTCTCACATTAGAACACGCTTTTATATTTGCCAACAAAGTCCCAGAGATTGGCCATCTCATTTGGACCATTCACCCAATTTTTAAAATATACAGCAATTATCACTTTTTACCAATTTTACACTTTCACTATTCCATATACTCATTCAATGAATACTCTCAGACCAGCACAACCAGGAAAAAAATAAAGATATAATAAAGAATAATAAAGTAAAAGAAAGTAAAGAGGTTATAATAAGAAATATAAATTGAATTTGCACAAAGAAAACAATATTATGAATCATATTGTCCTGATGAAAATAGCCCTGTGAGTTACCTTGGAAGCTCACAAATGTATGCCTGTACTATATACCGTATTTTTCGGACCATAAGACGCACCTTTTCACCCCCAAAATCGGAGGGGGTGGAGTGCCTGCGTCTTATGGTCCGAATGCGAGACCCTGCTTTGGCTCCCTGCAAGAAGATTAGCCGGGGAGCTGACAGATGTGAGATTCGCCCACGGCTGGATATCCCATCTAAACTGTATAATTGCTTATGCCAACAGAGCCCAGCTGGCATAAGCAATGAAGAGAGATTGATGAACTGTCACCTATCTCTCTCTCCGTGTCCGAGGAAACTGCAATCACTCTGCAGCTCCCACAGGCACAGGAACAGCAAGATCGGCAGAGGACTGGGCAGCCTCCTGCCCCCCTCCTTCTGATCAGTGAAGAGGTGACCTCATTTGTCTGTGTACTGCGGCTAGTGACATCTACTGGCTGAATCTGATATTGCATTAACCCAATTTATGTGAACACTTTTATATATCAAATATTTTTTCCTGCTTTAAAAACTGGGTGTGTCTTCTAGTCCGAAAAATGCGGTACATTACACAGGCTTTAATGTCTCATTTGTGGCATTCACTAGCCTGCACTATATGACTATATGACAGTATAACTGCTATACAAGCTTTCATATACTCTCCTTGTTATCCCTCCCATCTTCTAGGCAAGGGAACACCAGAGTCGGTACAGAGAACAATAGTGCTGACATTCCCTTTTTATTTGGGATTTAATGATGATTGGAATTCAGAAGTGTACAGACAAACATTTATTTACCAGTCTGTCAAATATGAACTTACAATGTTGTGACGTTACAAGTTGCTTTTAGCATTGTGTATCCCTACATGTTTGGATGACTGGAAAAAGAAGAAGAGCTGCCATATAAATAATTCAGGGCCGGGTATACGCTTTCACGCTGCCTTGTGATGACTTAATCTCTCACTGTTATCCGCAGTCAGCCAAGCTTCAATGTTTATGTTCTGTATATCGATAGAAGTCATGGGTAGTAATGCAATCATAGCCTGAATATTTATATTATGCTTGAACTCTTATATTGTGAGTGCACATGTATTCTAGTTTAGTGAAATCATTAGTACGTAAACTTCCATAATAAATGTAGTGATGATAATGTAAATACTGCAACGGTTAACATGGTGTGTGTTATTTCCACAGCTCCTCTAGATGTATACAATGTCATCTAGCAACAGCTCTTCACTAGTGCCTCACTCAAATAGCAGCAAAACCATCATGCACAGAAAAGGCCTGAACCCTACAGGACCATCGCGATCACTCCCGGATGTGTGCCCCAAAGAACCCACAGGTAAGTGCTCCTAGACGTTCTTGTATATTTAATTTTCTGATGATACCATATTCTGAAACATACCCATTCTGTCCTTTAAAATGCAGACAAATAGACATATAGACTCAAAAGGGGCCAAAAGCTATCTATACATACCTGCATTATTGTTACGAAGCTCGTATACGTACTAACAACTTGGAGGCACTCTGTGTCTGGGCACTTGGATAACGGCAGGGAAACATGAAAAAACGTGAAAGTCGGCATATGTAAAAGTCGGCATATGTAAAATCTGACAAGAGAAAAGCACAGTGTGACAGCTGGAATATGACTATGAATGGTTGACATTTTGACCACAGGTAGTCTCAGGGGTTTGTTACTAACCCAGAAAATGTCAGGGTTGTAGTACTGAGATCTGGGGGTTCAAATGTGTTTTACTGTGAGAGTTACATTTGACCTAAAGCCAGTTGGTAAGCTGTGGATGGAGACAGCTAATCGGAGACTAAATAAGTAACAGGGAGGTCCATCTGCAGCAGAATCTATCATGCAGGAGGCTGATGCAGAGGACAGTGAGGGAGACAACCCTACATATGGGGTGAGTACCAAACACCATCTCCTGGTACTCATCTGAGGAGATCACTAAAAAAGTTATGTGCACCCCTGCATATTGGCCTTGCAAAAATCAAGCGAGCTGTAGAACGTTGACAACACTTGCTTTGTTCTGCAGAAATTCTAAATACTGTCTGCATTTCCTGAGTCCTCTCTCCCCTTTTATAATATGGAAATAAGGAGAAATGTGGTGTTCTGGAAGAACCTACTTAGGATTTCAGTGCAGCTGAAGCAGAGTTTCTAGGTCATTACAGAAAGTTGCACTTGATTTGTACAGAGGTGGATTCTCTGTCAAGAATATATATATTACCTTCATTAGCAGAGTGAGATGTTTCATGTCCGTATAGCAAAAAATGTCCAGCACTTTGCTATTCCCATCTCTACATTGAAAACCCTGATAATGTGAGAGGAGCTGTTACACTAAAGTCTTGTGCGATTTAAATTACGACTGCCAATTGAACATCAATCTATTGTTCCTCCACACAGTGTGATTGACTCACAACTTATCAATTCCTTTCTTGAGTTCTGTGCGCATGCGCCACGGTACCATCAGATAAAAAATCAATCAAAATGCCTAGAAAACAGTCAGATCTCAAAACGATCTACTGAAATTCACTGATATGTCCGATAACTTTTCAATAATTGTTCTGTTCTATATCGATCACTTTGGGTCGATTGTACTAGGTGGGCAGGAATCGGTTACAATTTGGTCGACTTGGATCTATTTTTTTTGGTCAAACGAACAGGAATATCGAACCGTGTATGGCTGCCCTGAGTGTAGAGCTGCTATTGAGATTGATTGGTGTTTTTTGGCTATTAAACTGAACATAAATGTTTTTTATAGAATGTTTATAAAAAAAAAGGATAACAAAAGTATAACAAGAAAAGTATAAAACACAATAATGAAAGAGAAGTTTGAAAATCAGCAAGTGGCATGATGTGTATTGTACACCTGATTTGACACGTCCATGGATTATCAATGGGCGCATCACATCCCTGACATCTGTGGAGACAAGCATGTCATTGCCCAATGTTTACAATGGACCGCTTTTCCACTGCGCCAAAATCCAGGACCCTGAATGCAGGTATTTCAACACTGCAGGAACAACGCCTTTGGTATCGTGGATGCATCAGCACTAACATGAGCTTGACACTCAAAGTAGTGGCGGGTGCATTTTGCAGTCACAAACCCCCTTATACCAACAATGGCGGTGCTCTGTATGTGTCTTTAACACATTTATTGCTATTCCATGTACACCTCATGCGCCATGTTGCGTCATAGCTTATTGTGTGGCCTGTGTCTGCACCACACAAAAATTTTGAAGCAGTGGCGAGAAGGCCTTTTATTCAAATGGTCTTCTGGTTTCTCTGAAATTAGTGTGGTAGAATAGCAGGACACACAGTATAGTAGATAATAGATTTGCAGTCATATGAGTACACATAGTTAAAGGGGAACTCAGGAAAGCCCCCCATACATAGATCCTGGCACCATTGCTGAATGGCCGATTGCAGCATGACGTCATCACACTGTGGCTGCTCTGCTGGCCATACTTTGGATGGGGACCCTGATCCCCATTCAAAGTAATGCGATCTCCCAGAAAAGAACCATCAACTTAGATCACCGTGCAATCTGGTCAATCACTCCAGGTGGGCGTGTTTGTTTGGAGAGGATGAGTGGTACACTTGGAAGGTAAAGAGCAGAAAATTGGTAGAGCATGAGAATAGTGAGCTGGATGTGGGGAGGAAACACTGGGAAGGGGGTAGACAAGGTCGGGGAAAGGGAGACTAACATTGCCAGACATGTGAATATGAGGGACATTGGCCTTGTTTCCACATAGGTGATCCCCCCACGGCTATAAGCGTGGCGATCGGGCCCATGCATTTTAATGGGGTCATCCCCACAGCTGTAGGACCCGCAATCTTAAACTGTTTTTGATAGCGTGCCGTGGGTGGTCGAGGCAGATTGTCCCTGATCTCAGACATAGACATGAATTGACGTGGTTAAAAACAATGTCTCAATTGATTGAGTTCTAGCCAGATCAGGCGGGTTGGGGCAACATGTCCTGTCCCACCCCCCACTTCATGCCTGCAGGTGGCATGCCATGATTCTAATTGTGGGAGAGCACTGGGTGCTTGCGATCTCAGCGCTGCAATTGGAATCACTGCAGATCGCCCAAGTGGAAACATGCCCTTATTGATTGGGCCAAGACCTTCGCTAGAAAAAAATATTGGTATAAGTACAGAATTTAAAGGTGATGGCAGCTTGTTGTTTCCTTAAAATCTGTATTCAGCAGATGAATAGCAAGAGTATGTTCATAGAATTTAGAGGAATGGTGTTATTGTAGAGCAGGTAGGCTAATGGATCGGCACCCAGGGAAACTTCTCCAAAAGTGAGGCAGCTCCAAAAAAGGAATAAAACACAAAAATAAGAGTCTATGTGAAAATCAATATTAAGGGCTTTGCTTATCGTATAGCTTTAACCTCATATGAATTGTAATGATTTCCATTTATTTATAGCTTTCTTCTTGTTTTCTGCATTGAGTAATAGTATCTGATAAACTCATTCACAGTAGTCACTTGCTGAATTCTTTAAACATGACATGAACCTTTAAAAAGGCAAGCCAAGGTGAACAAATACATGATTATACATTACATATACAGACGCTGTCTTTGTTGATGACCAGATTTTTATAGAGTGGTAAACTGGAATCATCTGACTCTGTCTATTTTCTTTCATCATCTTCTTCTGCACTGAACTGTAAAGTTCCCCTTCATACAGCACAATGCTGCGGTGAGCTGGAACGTGCTGACTCTGCACTGCTCAGAGTGTGCAGTTAGCAGTTTTTGTTTTACAGTGCAGTTCAACCAAAACCTCAAGTACTTAAGTAAAAAACATGAATTCTGAGATCATCTTTACAAAGGTTGGAAAGCGTAGCCCTTTAAATACTAAGAAATAGAGATGCTCCGATCAGCATTTTTGGGGCTGATCACCGATCACCGATTACCGATCACCAAGATCATGATCTGCCGATTGCCGATCACTGCCGAT
>CM070035.1:138599864-138610886 GCA_036250615.1 Ptychadena robeensis | reverse complement strand
GTGATCCCTCCGGTGTGACACGATGACGTCACATCGGTGGGCGGCGGGAAATTTTAAAGTGAAATACGTACAGTGATTACTGTACCCAATACAATTTTTAAAGTAAAAAACACAACACAAATTTACATTTAAATAAAAATTTGATTATATACAACAAACAAAATTCTAATTATACTTTAAATAAATTTTTTTTTTAATGTAAATAATTTTTTTTACAAAAATTCCATTAAAGTCTATGGTGTGCTTTTGGTACAGAAATCTGTACCTGTGCAGTGCGCTAGGGAGGTTAAGCCAGAATGTTCTATCATTGTAATTGCATTTTAATACTACTGATGTATGGCAGCTCCCAAGTACAATTTACTGTATTTTTTGCACCATAAGATGTACCGCATTTTTTTGAAGAACATTTTCTAAAAAAAACGCCATTCACATATATAGTGAATATTCAGCATATACAACATTTTCCAGCAAAGTGTGCAGGGCTGGGACATTTAGTATTTACCCTGTATTCCTCCTGCTAAGCCAAAAGCCCAGAGGCAGGAATCAGGGCGTTGTTGTACTCCCTCCAGCCAAGCCAAAAGTCCAGTGCTAAGGGACAGCGCTTAGTTCCAGCAGGGTTTGCAGAGATGAAACGTTAATGTGTGTCTAGCCCAGGGGTGGGCAAACCTTTTGACTCGTGGGCCATAATGGTTTTTAACCCCCTGGGCGTTACGGGCTTTTTGCGCCATTTTCTATGGCATGAAAAGCCATTTCCCCGGCAATCGCGGCAGAGTACACTGTACCCCGCCGTAATTGCCGGCTCTCTGCCCAGCCCTCTACACACCGCCGGCGTCTATTTGACACGTGTAGGGAGAATAGCGGCGCATTAACATGGAGGTCTATGGCTAGAGCCGGTGTTTGTGCCTGATCCTGACACTGGCACAGTTTGATTCACTATCAAACTGCGCCCGTACTGTCTTTCAGGCATAACGCCAAGGAGATTAAATTTGACAGAAGGGCCGGAGCAAGAGCCTGTAAGAGCTGCCCCGCATAGATGTCTTAAGTTCTCTCTAGTCCAGACAGGTTGTTAGAAAAAATAATTGCATATAAAACAATATTAAGAAATAGAGACTTTTGATAGTACACATTAACATTCTATCGCAGACAAACTACGGCCATTAGGAGACCCGTACAATCATAACTCATTCTATCCAAATTGCCTTAACTTGCCCAGCTATTTACATATGGAAGAAATCACATTATATAGTCACAACAATAATAATGGCTGAATGAGTTGATGGTATTTAGAAAGCCATATCTGTGAGCATGATTGTTGGGATACCATACATTCAGATCTGCCCATCTTTCTTCTGGAATGCCATGATATCACCCATGTAGTCTTTGCAATAGACACACACAGTCGTTGTGAGACAAACTGCATTTAACAAGAAAAGTGAACAAATAGCCTGATGGACTTGTGTATGTGAATTACATAAATAAGGACTTCATGTAAAGTTAATGAGGGGCTTTGGCGTATTATACTGATTATTTAATGCAGAGGTCCTCAACCCCCAGGCCAAGGGCCAGGCCACCCACAGCCCCAAGTTACAGTTTTCAGATGACACCAGAAATGAGGTTTCAGTTGGAGCGATCAGGTAGAAAGCTGGGTAATAAGAAAAGTAAACTTGGAAGACTGAGGACATCTTGTGGCGACATAAGTTATTACAGGGGTATTTCATTTTATATTCAGATAAGCTTTAAAGCTTATACATATCATGTTTGCATTACTGAATAAATGTAATTTAAAAAAAATGTTGAGTATATACCATATCCTTTTTTAATATATATTTGTAATGAAGAACTAACTGTGGTATATAAACAGTGTATGGTAAGTTAATTTAATCTTTAATCTGGTGAAGTTGTCTTTAACAAGAGCTACTTTTGAATTTGATTTCAGATTTTTTTAAAGGCAGACTTTGCCTTGGATGACTCCTCAACATTTAATGCGGTGTTGCCCTGGTCCCATTTTAGTGGTGCAGGTGGAAAAGGAAGCAGAGATTCAGCATCCTCTAAATTGCTTCAAGAAAAGGTAAGGAAGTGAAATACATTTTACATTGTAGATGTGGTAATGTGTATTTACTTTCCTCCTTAACCCCCCTAGCATTCTGCCTGTACTGTGTCATTTTTAACAGCGTGGTACAGGTGATCGCAGCAGTGTACATTAGTAACATGGAGGGCTATGGTGCAGCCCCCACCCCTTCGGTGTCACAGTGACGCGATCAGGTGGTCCCACAACCTCTGGAAAATGCTGTAGCGATTTAGAGGATATGGTTTGCCCGGTCTCCGCTCCACCAGAGTTTGGGACAAACCCAAATAGCGAACGAACTGGGTTCGTCTGAAAAGCTAGGGAGGCTAATTTGCAGATGTCACTTCATGTTGGATGGTTATTGGACAATGAGATGTTCTTTCAAGAGGACTAACCTCTGCTGGCAAAGCATTTTAGACATTTTTATGTTTCTGTACTGGTCAAATGTATTGATGCACCAGACTGTTACACCTATAGGAATTGTTAGGATGACATCTAATTATAAATCCCAAGGCATCGATATAGAGCCCCCCATCCCCTTTGCAGCCTTAACAGATTCCATTATTTTGTGGATAAGCTTTTCACAAGATGTTGTGTCTGAGAAAATTGTTTAAAGGTGACAGCAATGTATACGGAGAATCTATAATTGCATCAGGAGTAGTCTGACTGAGCTTTTTAAGAGCTATGCTGGTACCATTTAATCTCTTTAGACATTGTTTTATGATTATCCCATATTTATATAGCGATGACATATTATGCAGCACTTTACAGATATAGTGATATCACTACTGTCTCTCAGGGGAGCTCACAATCTAATGACCATAGTCATGTACATTTTGCTAGTCATCTGTCACAGTCCAAGTCCCGTGATTCCAACCTAGGACAGTAGCGTTGCATGGCCAGAGTTATAACTTCCTGAGCCACCGTAACTATTGGTCTATAGTCATTCCTATGGTCCCTGTACAATGAAATACATCCTTGTTATATGTACTAATGAAATGTAATGATTTCTTTTTGTGCTTTTCCTAAATAGCTGAGCCACTACTTGGACATTGTTGAGGTGAACATTGCACATCAGATCTCGCTGCGCTCTGAAGCCTTTTTCCACGCTATGACCTCCCAGCACGAGTTGCAGGACTACCTCAGGAAGACCTCCCAGGCTGTTAATATGCTGCGTGACAAGATTTCCCAGATAGACAGAGTCATGTGTGAGGGATCTCTCAAAATACTAAGACAAGCCCTGACCAGAAACAACTACAATAAACTTTTTAATAAACTTAAATTAATGGCTACAGTGCACCAGACTCAACCCACTGTTCAGCTGCTTCTGGCAACCTCAGATTATGTCGGAGCGCTGGACCTTATAGCAACAACACAGGAAGTCTTACAGCAGGAGCTTCAGGGCATTCACAGCTTTCGGTATGTACATTCACAACACACACAAAGTCACAAAAAGAAAAACATTGGCAGTAACATACAGCAGTCTGTGTTTCCAGGGCTTTGTTGTGGTACACCCGGCCAGCTTTTTACCCTAAATATGGCGTTCAGCAGTACACTTCTACTCTCTGCTAAGGAAAGTGTCCAGAGAGTGTTTCCATGTTGGTAACTTCATAGGCAAGCACACACAAGTTTGCCTACCAGTGTTTACAACAAGACTGTTGGTCTATACATTGTACATAACTCCCTTTAGATCTCAAGAAATGTGTATACTGATTTTTCTTTTTTGATCATAAATGAACCGGTCACAAGTACGTGATAATATCAAATAGGGTGTGCCCTGCAGATGGCGTTGGAGAAAAGAACCACAGCACATAGTGTTTGACACGGGCATCCAACACTCCCAAATGTCAGATGTAGGGAGTTTAATGGAGGAAGAAAAAGAAGGAAGGTTAGAAACATGCTTTTGACAAAGCGGGTGTATAATAGGTCTTCTATTGCAGGGACGGCACACTGGGTTTCTTTTTAGGTTTCCATGTACATGTAAATTCCTATTCTTGGAATACAAGCATGTTTCTTCTAGCTTTTGTTTGACGGTGTAGCTCCAGTTTATTTTTATAAATAGGTGTGGGTTACACCTGATATTCAAAAAAATAATGTTCCATTTCATTAAAAAAATTATAGCCTGGGTCTTGCACCCCGAAAAGTCTGTTAACCACCTGGGCGTTACGCCCAAAGCCAGTACGGGCGCAGTTTGATTGTGAATGTTAATGGAGGGTGTCACTTTTATCGTGAATGTTAATGGAGGGGTGTCACTTTTCTCTTCACACACCACTGACGTCTAATTGACACTGGCAGGTTGCAGAGGGCTGGGGGGAGAGCCGGCAATCGCAGCAGAGTACAGTGTACTCTGCCAAGATTGCCCGGGAAACGGCTTTTCGTGCCATAAAAAATGGCACGAAAAGCCCATAACGCTAGGAAGATTTCGTCATTTTAGAAATTACCTCCACCTCTCCTCTTTTTTGTAAGCAGAGTTCTGTAGAGCTTGGAGATCGCTGGGAACAATAGTACACAATACACATAGGAATGCAGAATATGGATGCAATAAAACAACAGACCAAAATGGATCAAATAAGAGAAGTTTGTAGTTCACAAGTGCTATAAAGTAATTTTTATGTGACTTTTTCCTACTTTTAAGTGTTTTATATGATTTTTTAATGTTATTCTTTTTAATGTTAAGATTTGTAGATTTGAATAACAATTTTTAAATTGAGTTTCTGAGACTTATTCACATTAAGTTTACAGGCTCTTTCACACTAGTCACATGCGCGGTGTTGTTTAGTGCTGTGCATTATCTAAAAATACATTGCTGAATGCATTTTGATGCAATAGTGTAACACCGTGGGTCAGATAACACATACTGTGTATACTGGGTAACACAGAGCACATATTCTGTAACGGTGTTTTAAAAACAGAGGCTTTTAAAAGTTTACTTCTATCATCAGTAGGAGCAAGTCACATAAAATGACTTTATAGCACATGTAAACATTTACAATAGACTTCTTTTATATCATCCATTTTGTTCTGTGAAATATTTTATTGCATCTATAAGGTGAAAGGGCCCTAACTAAATGCAGTTTTTTTTTTGTGTAGAGTAGTTAGAACCATTCTGATTGTATTGCTATCTATCTGCAGCATAATAAGCAAGCTGATCATATTATTAGGAATTATTACATTCTTTTGAGCTTAACAGAAAAAAATATTATTTTAAACACCCCAAATTCAAACATTTCCAGAAATTCACTTGCATACATTTTTCTTACACCTAACAGACACCTTGGGTCGCAGCTTTGTGAGCTGGAAAAGCTTATCGATAAAATGATTATTGCAGAATTTACATCGTATGCTCAATGTGACTTAAACAGGCCTTTGGATGAAGACTTCCAGGTTGTGGAAGAGGTACGTGGATGTTAACACTGCTTGGCATTTTGTATTATAATTGTGTTTATTTGCTTCATAAGACCAAATTACCCCAAAAATCTGTATAGCAGAACTGTTTAGGTTTTTCAATATCAAGATTTGACAATATTTAGGGTACGGGCAGCAGGGTATGCTGCTGTTCATGTGATGAATATAAGCAGACTAGGCTGTGTTTAGCTGCCAGGAAGAAAGCTAGTGACCGTCACTTCCATTATTCAACACATCTGGGTGCATGACACTGCTCCATCTGACACTTGGCATTCTGCTTGGTGATGTAAACCTTGTATGTTGGGCCATGGGAACTCATTGCACGAAGCTTCTGGTACCCACTCTGGCAAGGTTAGTGTCAGAGGAAGCTTAGTATTCTGTAGTTATTAAGTCAACAAAGTGTTGGAAACTTTTATACACTATACATTGTAGCAATTGGTGTACCTGCTCTGTGACTTCACTTGTTTTTGTTGTTTCTATTCTTCCAGGTAGAATAGGTAGAATTTTAATATGCAGTTACATTTTGCATAAATTACTTTAACCTCCCTAGCGGTTGAGACGAACCCAGCTCGATCGCTCTGGACGTGCAAAAAGTGCACTGAACGAACTGGGTTCGTCTGCCCCTGAGAGATTCCCTGCATCACCGGCTTAACTGATCCGGAGTCTGCGGCAGCTTCAGTCCACTGCTGCAGGCTTCCGGGAGGGGAGAAGATCCCTCTCCAGAGAGAGAGCAATCTGCGGAATGATTTTTTAACCACTCTGAACACTGTTCTATTTAGAAGCTGTGTTCACAGTGGTTGGACTGAGAAATATCAGAGTTTGCTCTGAGATCGCAGCAGAAATCTCTCCTCCCCAGCCGGAGTGTCACACTTCTCCGATATTAGAAGAAACAGCATGTTTTCACAATTCAATCACTCTGATCATAGTTTCTAAACAGGAGTGTGTTCAGAATGATTCAAGTATGGAAACTTACTGTTTCTTCTGAGAGGAGAAGAATCCCCCCTCCCCCTGAGTCCAGTAAGTAATGCTGTGACACTGCGGCCGGGGAGAAGAGGAAGACTCAGCTGATCTGCCGATCTGAAAGCAAACATTTATTTTTGTACAATCCAACCTGTTTAGAGTGGTTTTAGATTTACTGCTTAAACTTACTGCTTTCAAACCAGACTGAATACAGATTTCTGCTTAGAAAGCTGTGTTCAGTTTGAATAAAAATGTAATGCACACATAAAGTCTCCCCCCCCCCCCCCCCCCCCCCCCCCCCCCCCCCCCCCCCCCCCCCCCCCAAGGTGCCCCCTCTCTCACCCCCAGTGTGATGGTCCTGATGACATTACACTGGGGGTGGAGGAGCCAAATTCAGAGAGAGATTTGTACTGGATACAGTGCAACTGATACTGTATCCAATACAATTAAAAGTAGAAAAAAACACACAAAACACTGTTCAATTGAATAAAACTTTTATTATAAACAAATATAAATACATACTGTTTTGAAATCTCTCATACTAAAGAAGTATTTTAGAGATTTCATCACCAATTGATAACTTTTATTGTTATGTTTTTTTTTTTACATAATTGTTCGTTTCACACATTATTATAGTCGGGATGTCTAATAGACCCTTGTACGGACAGATTTTGGTTAAAGTCTATGATGCGCTTTTGGTACAGAAATCTGTACCTATGCAGTGCGCTAGGGAGGTTAAAGTCATCAAAGTTGCCATCTTATCTGACAGTTCTGCTCTTGAATTCAGCAACGTATTCTTCAACAAATGTTTGAAAGGGCTTGTCCCCTCTTTGGTGGCTTTGTGTCACCCATTTACCCGCGGTTGCGTTTTTTTTTCTTTATAGTGCATGTTGGTGTAACCACCCACAATTGCGCCCATAGGGAATGAATGGACGCAGTTTTTGACCGCGTCCATTCATGTCTATGGGCACGATCAGCCGCCGACCGCGCAAGTGGGGACAAGCCTTACATGCAAACCCCATTAAAAAATGTGTATGAACAGCAGTCCCCATCCAAAGTAATGGCCTGCACACAAACGGTGCTTGGCAGATTCTCGGCACTAGCAGCTGCACATGATGACGTCATCGTGCATGGTAGCTCTGCCGAGAAATTGGCAGCAAAACGACACGTCTATGCCCAGCTTTACTCTAATATTTATTAAGAGGTAAAATTGAGGGTGGAATTGCCACCATCTGTGGTAGGAGGCCTTTTCCCTTGTTTCCCAAAATCATTATATGTAGATAAAAGCACATAGGTTTCAGAATCCTGCAGTTACCTGCAATAATTCAGTCTTGGCTGCCTCCATAAAGCTCATTTTCCATCTTCTTAAAGGTACCCATACATGGCTCCTTTTTTCGTTCCACACCTAAGCTCGTCCATCTCTCCAGATGAGCCGTATTAGATTCCTAAACTATCGTTGGCATGGACATGCACTGTGAACAATCGTTTTGGAATCGAATACGGCCCATATGGGAATTGCTCCATAGGAAAAACGTTAGAACACGGATCCAATATGTTGGTAAATCCCTGTTTGACCTGAGCGTCCCTATCCAAAGTATCGGCCAAGAATCGTTAGCACAAAATGGTTTGGCACAGGTATCGACCTTAATTCTCTGTCTTAAGCCCCCCATACACGTTCCGATTTTTCTCCCGACCGATTTTTAGTCCGATCGAAGCACCCGATTTTCACCTAAAATGTTATGACACGATTTATTAACAGCAGATCGACCAAAATTTACGGACAGGTCTGAAGCGGCCCCGGGTACATAATTCCGCATCCGATTAATCTCCCAATCGATTAATCTCCCGACCACGTTTTTTACAGTTTGGTTGTATTGTATACACTAGTCAAAAAAATTAAGGGAACACAAAAATAAGACACCCTAGATCTGAATGAATGGAATATTCGTATTAAATACATAATTAAATGTGCTGACAACAAAATCACACAAAAACTATCCATGGAAATCAAACCTATCAACCCATGGAGGTCTGGGTTTGGAGTTACATTCAGAAAGTGGAAAAAAACTCTACACAAGTCCAACTTTGATGTAATGTCCTTAAAACAAGATAATGAGGCTCAGTAGTGTGTCTGGCCTCCACATGCCTGTATGACCTCCTTATGAGGTGCCTGTAGTGTTTTTTTCCACTTAAATTTGGGGTGGGAGTAGGACTCCAAATGTAAATAACAAATTATTTAATAAGTATATTAAATTCATGTAGATCAAGGATGTCTTATTTTTGTGTTCCCTTTATTTTTTGAGCAGTGTACCATGCCAAACATTCTCAGATAGTTGTCAACCTAACACAATGAATTACACCCAAATTCTTGTTTCATCAGGATGCTTCCAGATTTACTTACACAACTGCACACCAAGTCATTGCATGCATGACAGATAATACTTTTAAAGATGACTGCAGGGTCTAAGATTGGGTGCCAAGCTGTGTACAACATCCTGACATTGTGTGGCTATTATTGAGTATATACTGCTGTATATGGAGCCATTTTCCACTTAAGTTTTTGTGGAGCTATTAGCTAAAATTGCAGTTTGTTCAATCCAATTTTCTGAAGGTCATAACAAGTACAGATGTGGTTGTGTGTGTCAACTATAATTCTTTTACATGTTTTTCAGGAGAGACTAGTGTCTTTGGTTTTTGGACTGTTAAAACTGCGGAAGTTGGATTTTTATGAGATCTATGCTCATGAAATGATGGCGACAGCAAAAGTCATCATAAAACAGGTAATGAGTAAATCTTGTTTTTGTGGAGGAGTCAAATGTCTCAAAAATGTTAGAGATGCTTTCAACCTTTGCATGTAAAGCACCAACACAAAGGAGCTCCCCATCCTTTAACCCCCATAGCCGTTGAGACAAACCCAGTTAGTTCGGAGTTTGTGTGAAGAACAAACTCAGAATGAAGTTCTCCGGAAAACTGTGGCGATTCTCTACTGAAATCAATGCTGATAAGCAGGGGGAGTGTCACTCTATCATGTGACTGAACAAGTGACAGCCTAATATGCCTAAGCAAAGTTACAGTTGTTTTAGATCCATATTAATCGGGTAGTGTTTCTTACTGTAAAGGCTTGTTTACACTATACACACTACACCTAAGGCTGTGTCTTGGCTGATCATGAACCCAGTAGTGGCAATGCTATCATGCCCACTAACAACTTTTTAAATTGAGTTCCTTAGACTTAATGCTGCCATACATGCACCAAGCGGCGATCGATGGGCCGACTGATGGGCATGCACGCTTGCGCCCATTGGCGGCAAAATCGGCTGCCGATCAGGGGTGCCCACATGGGGGGACAGATCCCTGTCGCCCCACAGCTCGGCCGGCTAGAGAACGGACATGTCCAATAATCTCTGGCCGATGCCGTTAGTTTCAATGAAGACCGGCGTCTTCATTGAAGCTTATGGCCGGCACACAAAGGGTGCCTGGCGATGCTGTCAGCTCTGGAGAGCAGCGTCATGACGTCATCACGCTGCACTCCATTGCTGATCCGAGCTGCTCTGTCGGCCCCCATTCGGTACGTGTGTGGGGGCCTTTATTCACATTGTTTACAGGCTCTTTCACACTAGTCACTCTGGTATGCGCTGCGTTGTTCAGTGCTGTGCATTATCTAGAAATACATTGTTGAATGCAATTTGGACGCACTAGTGTAAAGCTAGCCATACATGTTCCGATTCCATGGCCGATCGATCACCCATCCGATCGATTCCGCGATGCCAGAGGGAATCGGTTGTCCGATCGATCACCCAATTAAGCCTGTCCCTACCACCTTGGGCCACCGATTCCTGGACAATTCCGTGCCCGATCGATCACTTCACAAATGGCAACTCCCCCTGATGTGTGCTGAATCGGATCAGAAAGACCAACATGTTGGTTCTCTGGCAGATCCGATTCTGGGCCCCCTATCGATCGGACGTGATCGATCGGACAAGGTGGGCTGCACGCGATTCCGGGACGATCGATTAGCGTACACGCGCCCGGAATCTATCGTCCCGGAATCCATTGGGAATCGGACCCGTGTATGGGGGCCTTAACACCGTGGGTCAGATAACATACTCTGTATACTAGGTTAAAACACAACACATATTCTGTTACAGTGTTTTAAAAGCCTCAGCTTTTTAAAGTTTACTTCTATCATCAGTACATGTAAACACTAGCAATAGACTTCTCTTATTTCATCCCTTTTGGTCTGTGAAATATTTTATTGCATCCATATTCTGCTTTCCTATGTGTACCTTTGTTCCCAGTGATATCCATTGCCAGCACGCAACACAGTGCATATAAGGTGGCAGGGCCCTAACTAAATGCAGTTTAGTTAGAACCACTATATGTACCATCATGCCCGCTAACCCCGTCTGTTACCAGCAAAACAAATTGCATTTTGCGCTCCACTTGCTTCTCCCATACAAGTGCATTGTAGTACTGTTGTTGACTTCCTGTTTACTTCTCTAAAAAAATGGCCGCCTGGCGAGTGCCACAGGAAATGCTTGCTGCTTGATACATCTCTCTATATATATATATATATATATATATATATATAT
>CM070035.1:138566005-138599764 GCA_036250615.1 Ptychadena robeensis | reverse complement strand
CTCTCTCGATATATATATCTCTCTCTCTCTCTCTCTCTCTCGATATATATATCTCTCTCTATATATATATATAATAAATTACGATCGCAAAATAACGGAAATTACGATCGTAATATATCGGTTCTACCATGTGGACATGCACGGATTTCAGGACGATAAAATGCATTTATTGGTCGGTTTTAATGGATCCTAATTTTTATTTCAGAGTGTATGGCCTGCTTAAGAAACTATCTATCTGTCCTACTCAAGAGAGTACTATGTGACCATAGAATGGTTACATCATGCCTCAAATGCCAACTGACACGACAATGAACTGTTACTGACTTAAAACAATGGAACAGGTCCTTTGTCAAAGATTAATTTAACCAGTGAATGAGCTCACTGGTGTCTTCATAGTATAACTTGTCCCTGAAAAAACCCAAACTAAACATGTTCAGGGCAAACTACCTATATTTCTTATATAAACACAAAAAAAAAAAGGAAAAGAAACAGGGGATTAAAGCAAGGTGGGAGGAAGAAGGAAAGAAGAAGACAGGGTATGGGAGCTGGAAAAGGGGAGTTAGAAGGCCCATTGTACTATATTCTATTAAGTTCTATGTTTTATATATGTTTTCATTTTATTACATTCTATAGTGATAACTTGTTTGTTTTTCCACCATAGTGTGTGGTAAACACCGTTTCCCAGATTGATGAAATAGATGCTGAAGTTGTCACTAAGTAAGTATTTCTTCTGTTGATGGTAAAATGGAATTATTCATTGTCCTCTAGTGTCAGTTTTTTCACAGCATGCTATATATTTTGCATCAAACATATTTAGTAATAAAGCTCTGGCACACATTGGGTATGGATGTTCAATTACTGTATACTTCAACCTAAACTGATAAATAGACAGTATAATGGACATACATATGAAAAGTATATTTGAAGCTCTTGAACTATGAACAGGTATAGCAGCAAAGCTTAGATCGTAATGGCCCCAGTCTACAAAAGACAGCGAGGGAGAACATGCCTAGTCTTAGGTCGCCTCTCGGTCTTCTAACAAGAGACTGACACAAACCATACATTAAAATTAGTCCAATGGTTCCTCAAGGATACTTAAACAGAGATCCTGGATTGGCCCACACAGAGGCCAGACCTCAATCCTATTGAGAGTATGTGCTGGGTGCTCAAAGTGAATGTCCATGATCAAAAACCATGCAATTTGGACCAGCTAGAACAATTTGCAAAGGAAAAATGGGCCAAAACCCCTCAGAGGACCTGTGCCAACCTAGTAAAAAACTACTAAGAGATAGTGATCAGTTGTGGCTCAGAAAGGGTAAGATATTTCGTTTTTGCCCTTCTTGGTATAATTGTGCATGATCATTTTCATGGAGAAATCAAGTGTTTTGTCTCCATTTGTTAACCTCCCTAGCGCACTGCCCATACCGTGCTGTTTTTAACAGCACGGTACGGGCAATCGCGGCAGTGTACACAGTACACTGCCTGCAATTCCCCCCCTCCCCCCGCCTCTCTCCACACAGCCGGCATCATTAATGATGTCAGCTGTGTGGGCTGGAAAGCCGGAGCTCCTCCATTAACATGAAGGGCTATGGCACCGATCACCCCCCGCCCCCTTCCGCGTCACCGTGACGCGATCGGTGACGCCGCGCAACCCTGGAAATGCTGCAGCTGGTAAGAGAATGGCCGTAGCTTTCCGGGGATATGCGGCATGCACGGGAGCCCAGCTCATCCAGAGTTTGTTCTTCACACAAACTCTGGACGAGCTGGGCTCGTCACAACCGCTAGGGGGGTTAAGGAGGGGCTAATAATTTTGGCCTCAACTTTTATGTTGTAAAATTGATGATCATGGTTTGAGCAGTGCTACTTTCTTATCATGTATTAAAGTAACTCTAAAGTCCAACATACACCTTTAGATCACTACATACAATTTCCTAGATCTACCAGTGTCCAGAATACATAGTGATGGGAAGGTGTAAAAAGGTTTTAGTATAACAAAAGTTGATTGTACAGTAAGATTGTAAGGTGTATGGGGGGGGGCTTTATCAATATAGTCAAACATTTTGTTCTTGAACATTATGGCTGCCCTTGCACGGTGTGTCTGTTATTATTTGTAGATTAATTCTGGCAAAGCGTCCTGGGGAATAAGCTGCTCTGCAGTAGCTGAATTGCTTTGCGGAGTTGCATATACTTTTGTGGTTTGCTGGTAAAAGCTTGAAATCAAAATTAAATGTCTTGAAAGCTGAGGACCAACTGAGATTTTTTTTTTTGTTCTGAAAAATAACATTAAGCTGATGGGTAAGAGATGTGGAAGACCAATGTACCACATGTAATGTGGTCATTTTAACAGTCTGGATTCTGACACCTTGTGTTTAGGGGAGGTCTCCTGCAGATAGACACCTGAGCCTCCATCCATTATGTTCTTTAGAAGTTCATCAGCCATTTGAGTTCAGTTAGTTTGAGTTAAAAATGAACAGTGACCTTTGTCAAAAGACAGATGATATCACATCTAATCTCCATACACATAACAAAGGTTTATTAAAGTTGGTATAGAGCTTCTGTTACATGGCTTGCATCTTTGGATATGAGTGAAAAATAATGGAATACATCTGTCTTTATTCAATATACACATAGAGGTAAGTAGACTGTTCAGCTAACACGCCCACACAGCCTGGTAAAGTGTCAGAGAAAGACTGATATGAAGTAGAAGACGGACTGCCTTTTCTCTTCTACCAATGGCCCTGAATGAGACATATATGGAAATATAAAGATCTCTCTCAGGTTTTTACATAGAGGACATTTCTCCTCGGTTTGCAATGTGTCTTTGGAGATGGACAATGATGGACAATGATTTAAGCAGTCTGCTCCTGTTGCTTTCTCATTGGGCAATGAACAATTTAAACCTACCATACACATTCAAATTAGTAAAATGTTTGTCTTATTACCTTTTGCCAATCATGCTCTAAATAGCCTCATCTCACCACACAGCTATTTACATATGGGATGTGATGAGTCTGTGATTATAATATGTTCACTGCAGAGAATGAGCCGCTAATGAAGTAGATCATACTAATTTTCTACTGTAGTGAATATATTATGGTATTTCCTCCCATGTGTAAAAGCCAAATGAGTTGAGGCTTTTTTAGTTGTTTTTACTTTAATATTCCCCATTGCAGTGAATATATTACGTGACAGAGACTTGACCCTCCTCCTATATGTAAATGGTTGTTAATGGATAATTTGCCAGTAACAACTTGTAAATTATGACTCTCTACAGCTAGTGTGTAAAATTATAATATTTCTCCCTGCCTTCTGGCACTGGCCTTGGCCTTAGCTGGAAGCAGTGGAACTATGCCCTGCCTCCTGTGATGCTGGCCTTTTGGCATTAAAGAAGTTATATAATTGTGTCTCCTTCCTTCTCCTTTTAGATATCTACCAGGGCGGAGAGATCAGGGTAAATCATCAAGAACGACAAATATGGCAATCATTTTCATTTGGTTCCTTATAATGTACCCATTAGACGATCACAGCATCTACACTGCCTGGCCCAAAAAAAAGTCTCTAGCAACAAAAGAAAAATGTCACACACTCTAATATTTCATTGGACCGCCTTAAGCTTTGATTACAGCACACATTCGCTGTGGCATTGTTTCGATAAGCTTCTGCAATGTCACAAGATTTGTTTCCATCCAGTGTTGCATTACTTTTTCATCAAGATATTGCATTGATGGTGGTAGAGTCTGACCACTGCACAAAGCCTTCTCCAGCACATCCCACAGATTCTCAATGGGGTTAGGGTTGGACTCCATGTGTGTAAATGATTTCTCATGCTCCCTGAACCATTCTTTCACAATTTGAGCCTGATGAATCCTGGCATTGTCATCTTGGAATATGCCCGTGCCATAAGGGAAGAAAAAATCCATTGATGGAAGAACCTGGTCATTCGCTATATTCAGATAGTCAGCTGACCTCATTCATGCAGCATATACTGTTGCTGAATCTAGACCTGACCAATTTGCTTAGTTAAATCCAGGTGGCAACTTTTTGTTTGGCCAGGCAGTGTAGACATTGGTAGTGTCTGTTTTGAAGGAGCCTGTAATATGTCTAGAAGAAATTTGCTATGCAAGATAAGATCCTTACAGTAAAAGCTAATATCTACCCCATGATCTTTAACTACAGTTAATATAGTCAAGAGTCATAAATGTGGCTGGCTTTGTTTGTTACTGGCACTTGTGTCCACATATTTTTATACAATAATTGTAATTTTTTTTTGTTTTTTCAGGCTTGCTGATCAGATGCGTATGATGAATTTTTCTCAGTGGTTTGATCTGCTGAAAAATATTCTTTCAAAGTTTACATTTTTTCTTCAAAGAGTCAGGGTGAGTTTACAGATATGTATATAAAATATTCCTAATTCTGTGCTCAGAACCTAGCCACTTGGGGCAAATAACTTGGCTGGCCTGCACAGAGCCCTGACCTGGACCCCCATTGCACACTTTTGGGATAATAGATAGTTGTAATGTGTTAGCCATCATTGAACACACAAAATGTAATTGTGATATCCATAATTGGGTAAGTGAAGTCTAGTAAAAGGCTTTCAGGAAATCTCAGATCCCTTCTTCAGGCTTAACCTCCCTAGTGTTCTGCCCGTACCGAAACCATCAAAAACAGCGGGGTTCGGGCAATGGCAGCAGTGTGCCAAGTACACTTCATACAATTCTTGCCCTCCCACCACCTCTGTCCATATTGCTGGCGTCATTTATGACACCGGCTGTGTGGGCTGGGAAGCCGACGCCCCTCCATTAACAGGTTTATGGCACCGCCCCCTTCTGCGTCACTGTGGCGCGATCCGTGATGCTGCACAACCCTAGAAATACTGCAGCTGCAGAGAAAATCACAGCAGTGTTCATGGCAGCCCAGCTCGTCTAGAGTTTGTTTGTTTTTCATTAAAAGCTATGGAGGTACAGTTCTGGTTTCAGGAGGAAGGAATCGGCGACATCCTCAAAGCTTTCTTCTCTAATTACTTTAGTTAGCCAATAAAGGGGATCACTTAAACTCCAAAATTTCTGTACACTTTGGGTTTAAATAGGATGGAGATTGCAAGTACACCTTCTCCTCCAACATCAGGACCTGACCTGATATGTATGTTCTGCTATGGCATTGAAGGCTGGCTGACAAATTTAAAAAACCTTGTCCCCTTCCTATAGTGAGCACAGTGGAAATGCTTCCGGTTAGCCATGAGCCAACATTGAATACATACTGATTCACATTTCTAGATCCTTGTGCCTACAGCTGAAGTCTGTTGGATGGTGTTGCATTTTTTATACAATTAGAAAGTAGGACCTCCCTGTACCCATTGTAATGAAAAGTTAAAATGTGTGAAATAGTACCTTTTTATTGGAAATTATTATTAATGTCAGTTCTTTTTACCTTCTCAGGCCACATTAAATGTTATCCGCAGTGTTGTTCTCATGGTCCTAGACAAAAATCAGGGGTTCAGGGAAAAGGAGGTAATGGCAGCTCAGAAAGCCCTGAGCAGAGAAAGCAATATGGACAGCGATCTGGCATACTTGACACACGAAGGCCTGTTTATAAGTGATGCGTTCAGTGAAGGTGAGCTTCCCAATGCTGCTGCCAACACTAACTTTCAAAGGAATGCATCACCCAGCAGTAGCGAGCCTTCTGGCAGCGATTCTGTGTCTGTTCCTGAATGCACTACTGACTCCTCTTCCAGCAAAGATCACACTCTGCCTTCAGTTACCCCGGGGGGAGTAGAAATAATGTGAGTAAATCTAGAATTTGTAGAACATTTAATTAAATTGCATTCTCACCCTTCTTACAGCTTATGGCTGATCTTGTGATTCTTTTCACTTTTACTATTTTCTTAAAGGGTTATGAGTTTCTTGGTAAAAATTGAATTAATTAATAATAATGGTTTATAGTAAATACTACTCTTTATCTGCTATTAGCATTCAGGTAGTAATTTATTGTCTTTTGCATTTGGAAACTGCTAGCTTAAATCTACTGGTTTCTGTACTTTTACTAGCTACACCACTGATTTTATCAAAGTTTATAAGACGCATATATTCCACCTGCATAATGGGCATTCAATGGTATTAGTATTTCCTCTGACCATGGATGCTAGGTGCAGAGCTGCATATACTCTCTCCAGAGTATGTGGGTACCATGCAACATAGGTTGAATTAATTCTGAAACATTATCTTTATGAAGCAAATACAGTATATCGACTATGGACGCCAACAAAAATAATTTGAGCGACACTTTTGTCACTATGTTATAATGTCATATTTTGTTATTCCAACTTACCAACTCTAGCTTCTCTCTGACATTCTCATTTTTATTGGCTAATCTCCATCTACTGTAAAATACAATTTGGGCCCTTATATTGGTTTACTAATTGCACTGTTAAATAATTTTGGGCCATGCATATCTACTCAGGATGGAACTGTATTTCTTTGGAAAAACCCTTTACCTACCTAAATACATGAAATTACACCTACAATACTGTTTAGTTTAATGGTCACTGTAATGTGACATAGATCTTCACTACTTTGAGGCGCCTTCTAGGGCAGTGATTCTCAACCTTTTTAGATCCACAGCCCAGGAAATGACGTCTTGGGGTGTCACTTCCACTTTCCAAGTACCTCAAGTGAAACTTAATGTTCAGGTAAATGTAATGTCCCCTCCCTCCTATTTTCCCACCCTGAAATGATGTGCGGGGTGGGAAGTTAAGAGGAGGGGGACATTATTCTACCTCCTAACATCCTACCCTGCGTGTGGGTAGAGCTGCTACGTGTTAGCTTTCAGTGAATGTGGCGACCCCTGTGAAATGGTCGTTTAACCCCCGGGGGGGTCCCGACCCACAGGTTGAGAATTGCTGTTACAGGTTGTGCACTGAGGCAGCCAGATTCAGCTTCCTTTCCAATATAAGATTCAGTCTTGATCGTATGAAAATCTATTCCTTTTTAGGAACCAAATTGAACAGAAGTTTCAATCGTACAAGCCTCTGTCGGGTTTTCAACTTGTATGCGATGGCACAACAAAGTGCACAGGGCTTAGGAAAGGAATCCATCTGGTTTGAAACAATCACATGATGTGTTGGTAAAATAATCCAAATGTAATTTGATCACCATTTTTTGGGGGGAACAAAATTTTTTTGACCCCCAAATTTGAATATAACAAAAACTAAAGTTGGTAAACAGATTGTGCTTTTTATAATCTTCTTGTGTTACTTTCTTTGTATTTTTTGTGTATGCCTTCTTTGTTCCAAAGAATAGAATGCTGGCTGTGTATCTGAATTATTTAGAGGGTCCTTTATCAAAGAACTAGATCATTTTCCCGTTCAGCTTCTGCCGCTGTCTGCTTTTGGTCTTAGTTCTCCTTCATTCGTATCATTCATTAGCTGTGCTTATTTGCATTTTCCTTTGTCTTTAATGTTTTGTAATTGTAACCGGAGAGCTTATGTTGCTGTTTTTCTTTTTTAAAGGATGACTGAGGACATCAAACTTACTGACCTGGAACTTGGAAGAGTTGCAAACAATTTTCAGGAGCTGCTATACAATGCCTCTGATATTTGCCATGACCGATGCGTTAAATTCTTGCTAGCAAGAGCCAAGGTAAATTGAAAACTTTAGGCTCGTACAAATCGAAGATAATAGTTGGACAAAAATATCTATTTTGATTGCCTCGATTAAATATCTTGTACAGCTGTGTGTCAATGGCAATCCTACATGAACCCATTGTCTGAAGGAGGAACCATCGAAATGCACACACATGATAGGGCCAAAAGATTAACACCTATCCATAATACTAAAATGTATGGCCAAAATTATGAGCATACCCCAACACAGTCCTGACCTTAGCGATCTAACATTCGCTCCTACATATTCTTTGACTTAAGCTTGCCATACACATTTAGATCTGTCTGTCAGATATCCTTTAGATCTACCAACAACTATGTAGTGCCGAGTCCTCTGCGACTGAACACCGGTAGACTTGATTGTTCAGAAAGTCCCTCATATAACATGGTTTTGGTAAAACAAAAGGAGATCTAAAGGAAATCTGACAGAGAAATCTAAAGGTGTATGGGCAGTTTTAGGTTCTACAAAATCATGAACATTATGACCCCCATACATGCACAGATATAAGCGGCTGACCGATTAAAAACAATCAATTTTTAGATTGGTCGACTGAAAATTGGTGCATGCCCACATGGTCCGATCAACTAAATTTGATCGTAATTGTGAAAAAAATCGATCAAAACATGATCGTTCTTGATCATTTGCATACAAATACTTCATTGTCATCAAATGACCATGCCCTCTGTACACAGCACTTCCGATTGAAAAAATAATCTTCCGATTAAACGATCAATTTCATGGATGATCCCAAAAAAAAAATTGATCAAAAATTGGTTATTCCATGTGGAGTATATTCTTTTTTCCATCAATCAATCTCCGATTGTACGATTGAAATAAATTGATTGTTTTTAGTCTGTCGGACGATAAATTCTGTGTATGTATGGGGGGCATTTACATGTAATTTCTCCAACATTGCCTATGTGCAGAGAAAAGGATACATAAAATCTACATGTATCTATATAAACTCAGTTTTGTTGGTAAACGGAGACACAACAAACATTATGTTGATATTTAACACCTAAAACACTGCAATAAATTTATGCACATGGGTTATTTATAATACATTAGCAATACAGTATGTCTAATATATATGTGAGTAAAAACTAATATATAAAGATATGAACATAAAACACTAATAAGCCAAAATATGTGTGGGCTGACACATTCTTCCAAATATACAAATGTTTTGCATCAACATACTTGACTGATGAAGGCGATTGATCTATGTTTCTTCCTCATAGGATGGGTTTTTGGAAAAGCTGAATTCCTCTGAATTTGTGGCCCTGTCAAGGGCTGTGGAAGTATTTGTGCGGGACACAGAGAAGATTTGTGGCAGAAAAAGTATGTCACTACGAGGGGCTCTTCAGGGCCAAGCAAACAGATTTGTCAATCGGTTCCATAAAGAAAGGAAGACAAAATTGGGGTAAGACTTTCACAGGTCCTAAACTGTTTAAAGCCTTATCATACAATTTCTGTACAATCAACTTTTCATCTACCAAAACCATGTAATATGAGGACCTTTCTAAACCTAAAAATCTACACGTGTAAACCCACCTTTAGCAGAATGAAATGTGGCTTTTCCTCTACAGTATCATTGTGTTGTTAAACCTAAACTGTCGGGCAGGGCCAAGGCACACCCAGCAATTGCTGCACATTTATAAATCACCGCTGAGATGAATTGTGTGTGTTTTTTAGGTGAATTGTTTGGCAGGTGAACCTGTAACGTAGTCCTATACATTGTTTTCCTGCTGCACAGAGCAGACTGAACTCCATATACATTTCCAGCTACAGATATTATGAATAGGATGGACCATTGTGTTGTGAACTACAATTCTAGTTTTTTAATGGGTATATCTCTCTGTTTTGAAAAAATCATACCATGTTGTGATGTCCTGTCAAGTTGAATGGGGCAGTGTTTCTTTATTCTACACTTGAGATGAGCATACATGGGTTAATGTTTGTTCAATCGATGAAGCCTCAAGCGCAACATGATGACATCACCACACTGTGTTTGACAATTGAGCGGTGAATTAATGAGCACCACTTTGCGCAATCGATTCCCGTTCGACACTTGGTCCCCATCCAATGCAATGGCAATCGAACAGGGATTTACCCACGTGGTTCCCTGTTTGCTTGAGCTTTATTCGAGCGGGATTGATTTATCTGTAATCAATTGAAAAACCAACGTGTATGCCCAGGCTTACAGTGTAAGGATCCTCACACACTTTTAGATTTCTCTGTGAGATTTCCTTTAGATCTCCTTTATGCCTGCCATACACAAGCTATGTGTGCAGGCAGACTACCCCCGATGTCGCTCCGGGAGGCTAACGTGATGACGTCATCACGTTAGCCTCCCATTGCATTCTGGGGCCCCACAATCGGCCAGGCACCCTTTGTGTGCCGGCCATAAGCAGCGATGGAGACGCCGTCTTCATTGCTGCTTATGGCAATCGGCTCCCATCGGCTCAGATTTTCCGACATGTCGGATCTCTGGCCGGCCGAGAAGTGGGGCGACAGGCATCTGTCGCCCCATGTGGGCACATGCCGATAAACGGCCGGATTTTAACCTGACCGACGGCGAGAGCGCGCACGCCCGTCGATCAGATTAAAATCCGGCCGTTTATCGGTATGTGTATGGCCAGCATTAGTTTTACCAAAACCATGTAATATGAGGGGCTTTCTAAACAATCAAGTCTAATGTGTTCAATCACAGAGGACCCTGTACTACATACATACAGTTGTTGGTAGATCTAAAGGATATCGGACAGAGAGATCTAAAGGTGTATGGGCAGCTTAAGTGTACTAACAAAGGATGTAGCCATTTAAGCGTGGCTGATTATCTAAAATATATTGCATCTCCTGGTTTGACAGAGTGCCTTTTCACAGCAGACACTGATTGATACATAGGAGACCCAGACCAAAGCATTGCCATTAGATTCTATGGTATCAAGTGTAAACATATGTGGTTTGCTTTTAACTCTTCTCTCTCCCTCTGTGTTCCTGCTTACATTTCCAGTCTTATACATAATTACACCCATAACGGGCCCTTCCATTGCTACCCTGACCTTCTAATAGTACTCACTTACCCACCCACTCTTTCTTAAACATCACATAGAAATGTGGATATGATGTTCGGTGTTACAATATTGCAAATACCTGATTTTTATTCCCTTTTATTTATTTCAGCATTTTGTATGTACATGGAATTCTCTTAAATGTGATAGGGTGTTATATATTTGTATGGGAATGTTTTTTAAAGCTTTTATAAATATATTAAATCCATTAATCATGTATTGAAGTACAAAATAACATGTTTTTATTCATGAAATGACTATTGAAAATGTGACTTAATGTGTGTGCTAGTCTCCATGCAGGGGTGGGAGATAGGTGATGGTTGAATCACAGTCATACAGTCACAGTTGGTAAGGAAGTACTTTGTGTATAGAGAAGGAACCATACTATATGAATTCGGACATCTCTCCCAATCTCTCTCCTCTTCTTCCCCTTATTTATATATCTATGTACATGTGTGTATGTATGTGTAATATATATATATATATATATATATATATATATATATATATATATATATATATATATACATATACACATACACATATACATACACAGAGAATAAAGAGGTATTTATTATTTAATTCAAACTCCTGTTCAAAGTTTTATTATATTGTGGGATTGGCAAGGTCTCCTCTAACTGTCTGAAGCTGCTCATCTCCTGGGAACATCTTGAAATAGACAAATCCCATTGAGGGTGACTATTGGCCTCTCCATACAGGAATATTCATACATTGATGGGGCATCTAGAGAGCTGTATGTTTTTAAATTCATTAATTGAGGTTTCATAGTTCATAATCCCCCTGATTATTTTAGAATTGCATTAGCATAATTGCACACAAGCTTATTATTCATCACTGCCACAATGTGAGATAAATCGAATCTACTTTTTTTGCAGATAAATGATAATATTTATAGTGTCTTTGTAGAGAGTTGATTTACTTCTCTTCTTTCATGAATAATGTACTTGCGTCAAATGATGGTTTACTGGTGATGTTACCCATGACATCTTTGCAGCTACTGTACTGACAAACTGAACAGGATCCACTAAATAACACTCACTGAAATCTACTATCTCCTCAGCCTTCTACTAGATAATGAGCGATGGAAGCAGGCAGACGTCCCGGCAGAATTTCAGGACTTGGTTGATTCTATAACAGATGGCAAAATCATATTACCTGAGAGAAAACCCGGAGGTGAGTTGGTATTCTGTGTGTTTAATTATTTGACATATTGCACAATTAACATCCTGCAGGACTTTTCCTAATTATATTTGTTTAGCTACTATAAATATTTGTAAAGAGCTTCAAGAACGTTTCTTGTTTAAAAAAAATAGGAAAGTTGCAGAGGACAATTTCTAACCCCATTCTTATAACTGTTTTCCACTCAGAACCTTAGAAATTAATAGAATAAAATGTCTGGTTTTGCTGAAGCCCAGATGTATTAAAACCTTCTGAGATAGCTCAGGAATTGTCCCTCCATTTACATTCCATGCAGATATACTTATATCATAAGCACCAAAAGGGTGAAAGCAGAGGTCCGAGGTAAGTATGTTTCCCAAAAATGTGCCATTCTTTACAAGTAGTTGTTTGTTTGTTTTTTCATCTGCTTATCCATTGTATTTCTTCTACTGATATAAAAGTTAAATAATAGTCACCTTACAGCAATAAGAGATGTTAGCAGGGTCAACAGGCGAAAATAAAAGCAAAAGTTGAGCAACCACTATAAAAGAATGGAACAATTTTAAAAATGTAGACACTATATTTTGTGCCCCTATATACAGCTGTATTCAAGTGTATACAGAGGTGCATGTGGGGAGGCTGCTCAGTTGACACACACAGCGAAAACAAACCACTGTGTGGCTAGTTGGTTCAGAGAATGGGTTCTGCTAGTGTATAGACCAGGGGTGGGCAAGCTCTTTCATTCGTGGACCACACTGACTTCTTAAATTTGATGAAGGGGCCAGACCAAGCGCCTGTAATGGCTGACCCCCCCCCCCCCCCCCCCCCCCCCCCCCCCCTATGTATGCCAATTCCATTATCGGCATCACTTATGGTGGTGATGTGTAATAGTAAACATGTGACAGGGACATTATCTTTTTACATGACCTTTACTAACAAAGAAATGCTCATTAATGGCAATGAATTGCAAGGGGAGGGGAGGACTGTTTTTAGAAATATTTACTTCAAAAATTCGCTGTTAGTTCCTCCTCTGTATTTATAGATGGTGTTCTCAGTACTGTGGACCATTTTCTTTCTCAGGGCTATCTGCAATATTGATAATACTCTAAGGGCATTTACCGGCTAATTAAAACATTAAGTCACTGGCTGTGCATTAAAAGCCTATGGATATTTGACCAGTACTCTTAATAAAACGATGAATACTCTAGACAATTAACCATTTTAAAACTGAAAAAACCCCACTAGTTTGAAGACCGTCCTTGTCATTTCTGTTGTAGTCATTGCTCAGTATGTCAGTTCTACTGTTGCCCAGATACCGAGGCGCGCGATGGAAGTGTCTGCATGAGCCAGACTGATATTTCTTTTCACGCCTCCGATTCTGCTTAGAAATGTAAAATAGAGAAGCTGATTGGGGACAATACAGATGGTGTAATGTGTACAGTTATTAACTAATCCAGTCATCACAGAAGCTATCCTATCCATTCTAAGAAACATTATTCGATCTAGCTGTTAACAATTTAAGTGTCTTGTTAAGTGGATACAGTATGTTTTCCATCATAGATAGAGCTCATTGTCCTATTTCACATATGTACATGCAAAATGTATCCCTGTTTCCTGAAGCCGCAAGTAAATATTACAGTATTTCCTTAATGATACTTGGGATAGGTAAATATTAGAAAAATCTTAAAGCGGACCTACCTACTGGAAATCAGAGATGGAAAATAAAAAACCCTTTTCTGACAACAGGAGGGGTGTTTTTTCTTTTAGAGACCACCTCATCTCTACGTCATACAGCCGCATATCTAGGGACGCATATCTCTCAGGTGCCCTTGTGGGTGTAGAAAATCGAGCCTGCCCAGTCCTGCGGGATTGTGACATCAGTGTTTGTTCTACTCTCTCCAGGCAAGCCTATAGGCAAGAGGGAGCTCTTTGTTCCAATAGAGTGTGCAGGGCTGAAACTTTAGCATGTGTGTATACACTGGCAGTACCAATTCTTTGCACACATTTACTAACTTATTAGAGACCCATTTAACAATCTGGATCAACTTACCCATGAGCAACTATTTACATATGGTAGGAGACTTGAGTCTGTGTCACATAATGGCATGTGTAAGTTTGTTAGTGCCAGATTGTAAAATGTGTCTCTCCATAAGTTGGTCAGTGTGTCCAGAAAATGGGTACTGCTCGTTATAATGCAGCTAAGATCTCACTCTTGGCAGTACCCTATGGTTTTGGCTGGATAGAATGAAACCAAGTTCACCCTCATGAGATGCAGGATGTTTCGAACTTAAAAAAAATGTAAAGAAGAATGTGTAATAAAAAAATAATAAATTCTTTGTATGTATTCGAAACATACGCTTTGCCGCTGAGGTATAAGAAAAAGACCAGTGTTTGTCTATGTATACTAGAATTAGAATAGATATTTACAGTTTTTTTGTTAATTTTGAAAAGGAAAAGTCTAACTCATATTGGTTGCTTTTTGGCTTCCTTCATTAATTTATTGAGGAGATTACCCTTTACTTCCTGTCCCAGAAATAAACAGAAAGTGAGAGAGAATACATTCTTGTCATCGCAACCAGTGATCCTGTAACAAATTTCCCATATACAGTATACTTGTCATTTTTGGATTTTCTATGACTTTGTGTGTGAAAGGAAAATGCTTACAGGACAGAAATAATAAATCTCAACCTCAATGGGAAGAAACACAGCTATAAAACTGGACAGTTGTTTATAGGTGCAATTTAAACTGATTTCACGCCAATATATCTGTATGTTTCTATTTCTATCTTTCTAATGAATTGAACCTGTTATTAAACACTGAGAAATACACCAGATCAGTATAGCGTGGCTTGTATGCTTAATGCTAGCGGCTCTGTTAGTTTCAATGCCTCCCACATGTAAGAGATATTTATATCTGGCTGCAGCATATCAGATATTGTTCTCATGGGTATGCCTGCACATAATGACTCTCAGTGTTTTATTGATGGAGGTTGTCCTTCACACTCTGCATGCAGGTCATGTTGTTGCTGTGAACGTAATCCGAAAGAGTTATGGTAGGAAAGAAACTGTAGATTTTATGCTGAGACATCACAATCCTAACAAAGGGGAAAAAAAGATGTCTTTCTGTACATTGTGCTTTTTCCTAAACCTGCTCTCACCTGTATTGTCAAAATCTTACTCTCTTGTTTTTGTGTAGACAGGATGAAAAGGAGTACCCGATAAAGGGGGGGGGGGGGGGGGGGGGGGGGGGGGGGGGTCTCTATCTAATTTCCACAGCCAGTCTAATATGAAAAGTTTCCCACATAGACATTGTTTCTAGTTCACCAGCTCATCCAATTCTGTTATCCCCACCTAGGGGTCTTCAATGTCTCTCTCCAGCATCAGAAGGTACTTTATTGTACCTCACCGATCTAGGAAGACCTCCTGACCAGGAAGACTAATGACAATAGAGTAACCTGGATATGTAATATAATAACTGGATAACCATATGAATTAAAACATGGGGATGGATGTCAAATATTAAATGATGTGTTAAATGTCTTTTTCTAGACCCACCTGCCCGCTCAACAACTTTTCTGCTACCACCCAAAGCCCTCCCTGACCCCAACCCCCCCCCAGCGTTGCTAGCACTTGCCCACACACTCATCAATTTTTTTGCAAACATTTTGCACAGGCCCTGAAAATGCTAGAAACATTAAGGCAGCTTATAAGTAAACTAAAGTGAACAATATTGTAATAATAATGTGTCTTTTGTGTATGTAGAAAATATTTCAAGATGGAAGCAAAACCTAAAGATATTTTTGTTCAGTATAGATGGTGGCTGTACAGTTTTAAACATTTTATATTAAGTTATGTGAATCTCATTACCTTTTATAGATTTCCAAAATCACATTTTATGTTCACATTTAAGATGCAAATGGGCATTATTGAACTAGACCATTAATTGCAATCTGCTGTCTTTGTAAAATGTGTGATCTGCATACACACACATAACACAAGGAAGGCACTTTCATTTTTTTAGCCTGTGTTATTTGTTGTTTTTGATGTACTGTTTATTAGTCCTAGAAGCCAGACACATCAATCCTGGCCCAAGTGTTTGGCTGTAATTCTCTGTTGTAATTGCAAGATACATCATGTGGTGTCAGAAGTTTATTAACACCACTAATCCATGCCTAGGTACAGAAGAAAGGAAGCCCACTGATTTTCTCACAGTGGATGGCCAGAAGTATGCAGTCGTTGGGTAAGTGTCTCACCCCAAACATAAAAGCAATTATTATTGTTTTAAATCTTTTGAAGAAACAAAACATTTTCTCCTATTTTCTTTTAGCACAGTTCTCATTTTAATCAGAATTATTCTGGAATATTGCTCCTGCGTGGATGACATACCATCTATAACAACAGACTTGCTCACTCGTCTTTCTGAACTGTTAAAGGTAAAACTGCATTTTAAAAACTATTATAGTTAAGTTGGGTTTGTTTATTTAAAGCATTAAGGTAGGTATAGACAGTCCGATTCTCCCTCAATGAGGGACCGGCTGCAGTGTGATGACGTCATCTGTCAGTCTAACATCGAACGTTAGTACCAGCACACAATGCGATGGATTCAAAACTGACTGACTGTTTTCTTTCCAAAGCCCTTTGCGCATGCTCCATAGTACCATCAGATAAAAAGCCATTGAGATACCAAATAAACCCGTCAGATACTTTAACAAACTCCTGAAATTTATGAACATGTCTGAGAACTGCTCTTTCAATGCTCACAGCATTTCCATCACTTTTGGTCGATTTTATGTTCAATTTCCATCTATTTTGGTCAAATCAGATAAAAATGTATCTTTTTCCAAACCATCTACTTAAATGTTCAATATTTCATGCTGACCGACCTAAAACCATGAATGCCCACCTAGTGTCTAGTAGCAGGATGTTTCTAAATGCTTATTGTATTCTTTTTTTTTTTAATGGTTTAGGTCAGTGATGGTGAACCTATAGCATGCCAGAGGTGGCACTCTGAGCCCTCTCTGTGGGCACGCAAGCTTTCAGCCAGCACAGAGGAAAGAACTGCAGCCTATTGACTCTCAATGCTGTCAGTTCTCTTCCCCTATCTTCTGACTGACCCCATACCCTTCCCTATTCTGTCTTATAAGAAAGTAGTTGTGTGTTTACATGTTCTGTGTGTATATGATTTATGTGTATATGATTTGTGTGTGTAATTCAGGTTATATCGTTCGCCATCACTGGTCAAGGTGGTTTGTTCCATAAATCTCTTTTGTGTTTAGTTCTCACAATGATAATTACAACTAACATTTGTGAGAAGTCAGTTCATTACAGTTTTACCTTTTTATCTATTCTATAAAGTGAGTCTTCTACCCTGAGAGCAAAGCTTAGCAGGAAAGGAAACTGATCTCTACAAACAAAATTAAGCTAATAGAATGTTTTACTCAAATAGCTAATCAGTGTTGGATATGAGTTCTATTTCCTCTTCAGGATAACGGTGATGAGTGATACTATCACATGGGTTAAAATGATGCTCTGATCCACAACCACTCTCACTATAATGATCTGAATAATGCTCTGTGTCACCAAGAATCATTACAAAGTCTCCAATTTCTCAAAATTGTCTTGAAAAGAAAAATATGTGTTTATGATCTGAGCTCTTTCATTACATACAATGTTGTTTTCTGTCTTTGTCCAGTACTTTAACTCCCGTAGTTGTCAGCTGGTTTTGGGAGCCGGGGCACTACAGGTTGTTGGACTCAAAACAATAACCACAAAAAACCTGGGTAAGCCATTTATATTCCTTTCCCTGTTTCTGTGCTGATTATTGCAACAGTGATTCATACTCATGTCTTTTATAAAATGAATGGAACGCAAAAGATGAATTGTAGCAGCTAGTTTAGATCCCCTTTATCTTTCCAAACTGTTAAAAAAAATGACAGCTATGTGGATGCTGCTGGCAACACCTCCAGTTTTCCTATTCATAGAATAAACCCTAGAATAGCAAAACGGCTTTCCCATTACCAATTGTAACTGTAGTTATTTCAAAGAAAAGCTGTAAGGAGATTTCATTCTCAATTCTTTCTACTGATCTCATCCTCTTGCTGACGATCAAAAACAAAGATAAAAACCATGTTTCCTCAATGATCTGACTGCCAACATGAGACTACAGAGGGTATAATGTCCTATCTGGTTTAATATTTTACATCCTATGAGGACTGCTGCAACATGGGTTTGAATAGAGGAATATATTTATGAAGAATCACTAAGGCTAGGGCTCCACTATGCATGTAGATGTGCTAATGTCAGTGCATCCAACGAGCACAAGCCCCCCCCCTTATCAGTCTGTTTAAAGCGTCCCCTTTAAATGAGTTGGCTGGCGTATAACGAACTAGCCTGGGCATGTTAGACATACATCATTATGAAGCGTTTATTGACTGTCAATGAACGCGTCATCTGTCAAGCCTCTGTTGCATTCATGTCAATGCGGAGCTCTGCCTCAACATTAATGTGACAGGCTCGGACGGACAGATTGGGGGCTATGATGGGCTATCAATGGCCGGTCTGTGCACTGCGCTAGAATCCCTCCGTTGAATGCAGCGCAAATGGAGCCCTAGTCTTATAAAAAAAAAAAAGATCTGTCAACAAACAAATTAGAAGGTATTCTGATTTTTATATCCATAGATGTGTTTGTGGTCGGGATCATCTTTCTTAGAACTTTTACAGGAGTGCGTAATGTGTCAGTGGAGTATTCTCCTCTATACACAGAATAAAAGCTGATAACTACACAGTTGTTCCAGTGCAGATAATGAGTTTTTGTCTTGCAGCTCTGTCATCCCGCTGTCTCCAGCTCATAGTACACTACATTCCTATCATCAAAGCGCACTTTAAAGCCCGGCTGCAGCCTAAACAGCAACTCTTGCTTGGACAGTTTGACCAAATCATTAAGGTAATGACATTTTTCTGTCTCCAAACACTTTATTACAATTGGCAAGGAAGTGGTGGTTATTAAACTATTTTCTATTATTTATTCAGCTCATTTGCAGTGATTAATCACTTGGAACAGTTTTACCTCAGTGAGCTATGTGCACTGAACACTGGACACAAAGGTGACCATGCCAACAGATTAATTATTAAATTATTAATTTGCCTTCAATCATGAATATGGGTTTTGTAAATAAGCATGTTGACTGCTAATTGTGAATTGTCAATGGCACCGGTTGATGGGTACTTTACATAAAACACGCATGTGTCTGTATAGGCAAAAAACCAGATTGGGGATTATCAGTTTTTCTACAGCAGATGAAAATTCTTGTTTCATGGCCAACATGCTGCTGTACATAGTTTCTCAGAAACGGGAAGCTGTAGAATCATGTGATGCTGTGTATTCATGAGCTCATGATTTGAAGGGAACACAACCCCATGAATGAAGGCTTGAAAAGTTAATACTTGTTTGTCTAAGTCAGGAAATTAGGAGTCACAAGGAGGCTATTTCTCACTTTATTTCTCTGGTTCATAACATGAGAAGCTGGCAGCTTGCAGTGAAACCAGAGTAAGCTATTTAACTAGAGAAGCCTGTACAACTTTACGAGATTATTATTCCACTTTTAGGGGGTTTAGCAGTACTAGCTGTATCTAATGGCCTCTGAATGTTTACATTTTTTTTTATCTAAGCATCCACCAATGTTTCCAATGATAACCGGATATGTATTTGGCTGATGGGGTGTAAAGGAATAATTTGCATCGCTCCACCAAGGATCCTGAAGTGAGGATTTATCCTTATCTTAAGAGATATATGATGGAATGGGTCATGTACAATGTTCAGCTCCCAAGCCCCACACCATAGAGCCATGGTTTCCATGCACTGCACTGATGATAGCCAATGAGCCTAAAACAGCTTTATGCAGTTTGGAATAATTTGCTCTGTACCATAAGGTTAGATTTGCACTGTACACCAGCGGTTCTGGATGTGCATTTGGCTCATGAGCGTGCATGACTCCACCCACTAAGAGTGTTTATACCCTAATTTTTGGGATTTGTGATTGATTGGGGAATGTAAATACCTTTTGTATAAGAAGCCTTGATTGTGCTATGCACTGCTCGAGACGAGGGCTTTTCAAATTCCTTTCATCCCTTCTCACCATAACCTTCATGGTGGTTCTTCTATGAAAAAAATTGGAAGATTGTAAGACCTGGAGTAAAAAGTGATTCAAATGAAAGTATGTCATTACTATAAAAATGACAGAAGTTAGTGAACACTCTCTCCTTTTTCTACTTGCAGGACTATAATGACCATATAGCGGAAATCTCTTCCAAACTGGTGTCCATAATGGATGGTTTATTTGACAAACTCCTGTCTAAGGTAACTTTAAATTATTACATTGTAAAGAGATACTGATCGGAAAAGTGTTTATGTCTGGATATAGTCCCCCCACACACACATTTACATCACTTCATACAATTTCCTTTAGATCTACCAACAAAAATGGTATGGTAAGATTGTAAGGTGTATGGGGGGGGGGGTTTAGCTATTGAGTTAACAGTAAGATTAACCCCCCTAGCGCTTCTGAGACGGCTCCATCTCATCCAGCACTTTCTTGTCAGTATTGCAGTTGACGAGATAGAGCCGTCCAGCTATGCTTAGATCCCCGGCAGTACATACTCACTGTTCTGTCCCAAGCCAGCCGATGTCTCCCCTCTCCATATCTCCCCCACCCCCGATGTGATGATTTCAAGATGTGCTCTTTGAAGTTAACCCTTTCAGAGGGTGCAATTGTATTGTATTGTAATTGCATTGCATTGTAAATGGCATTGTATTGGATACAGTGATAACTTTATCCAATACAATTCAAAGTAAAACAAAACACATTTCCAATTGTAATAAAAATGTTATTATAAACAAACATAAATATGACTACACACTGTTTTGAAATCTTTCATACCAAATAAGTATTTAAGAGATTTTATCATTCAAATGATACATTTTATAAAAAAAAATTTATGTACGTTTTTTTATAATAATCGTGTGTTTCAAACATTATTATATTCAGGATGTCTACTAGACTACTACTAGAGTCTATGGTGCGCTTTTGGTACAGAAATCTGGACCTCAGCAGTGCACTAGGGAGGTTAATGTATATATACTAAGCACATATACCAAAATTATTTTTTAAAATTACATGGCTAAGAATATATAAAATACATCATTATTGTAAGAAAATTTATAATTTTCCAATTTTTTCATGCTTGACAGGAATGTTTTAGTGTAAATACTGGGCACTTTGGGAGTTGGAAGAAAAGACGTAAATAATGTCTAGTTGTTTACTTGAAGTAACTTTTGCTTAACCTCCTGGGTGTTTAGCTGAGGTCCAGATTTCTGTATCAAAAGCATTACGCTGTTTTTCATTGAAAAAAAAAATTGTAGTCATGTAACTTATTAATATATGTCCAAACAAGGGTCTAGTAGACATCCTGAAAATAACATTTCAAACGCCTACATTTTTTTTTAAAAATTACATTTAATGATAAAAATTTTATAGAAACATCCGATTTAATCATCCGATACTGACAATGCAGTCTGATACTCAGTGCAGAGCACAATATTGCGCGCTGGTACATTTGCGGGCTGATTACCTGCAGCATTGGCGGGAGTGCACCCTAATGATTTAGCGGAGTCAAAATGCAGAAAAACTGCACCTGAACTGCATTCATACATGCAGTACGGGCGCTGTTTTTCCACGTCACGTCTGTTTTTCCACGAGTTAACTCGGGCTGACCACCCAGGAGGTAAAGCAGGGCAAAGACAAAGAGTAATGTTCACTTTACTCCCCTTCCTATCAGTATATGTTGTCCACTGACCTCCAGTCTCCATACATACCAGTCCCCTCTTGGTATAGTGAGTATGTGACTTGCTGGCCCAGGCTCATGTATAAGAGCAGGCTGTCTCATGATTGGCTCGGGGCTTTCACATTAACATGGAGAAGTCCATTGCCCTGGGCTGTAACCAATTAGTTTATGCAGGGCTTTCTTTCTTGGGTATTGGTGGTCAAACAGGATGGTACAGAACCAAGAAAACATTGGTATTTGCTTGTAAGTCAGGAGCAGTTCATTTAGTCTTTTACTTTTCCCTCAATGGACAGAAATATGTGACTTAATTGCTAGCAATATCTATAATTGTTCCTGCCCAGTGCAGATTATCCTGTTTTCTCAATGCTTAAAAGTCATGTCATGTGATCATTACTGAAAGTGGTGAACAGAGTTCAGACTTGATTGGAAAATGTCAGGCTTTGCTTTTACATGTACTCCTCTTCAGCATAGATTGACTCAAAGGAAGTTGGTCATGTAGCCAGGACAAGTTTGCCCCACATAAGCTCGGAAACATAAACATTCTATTGAAGGCAAACTATGGCCATAAAGAGACCTGAACAGGTGTTATCTCCACTTATACCAGGGATAAAGCGGAGGGGAGCTAGAGCGTCTGGGGCTAGGGCTGAATAAAAAGATTAAAGGGCTGGTTTTGGCCCCCGGGCCTTAGTTTACACATGGCTGATCTAGTCTATCTGATTTGAGAAGCATTTGCACCGTTATACATTTGTTTGTGTGTACTTGGTAGTGGTAGAAAAATTAATTTTATTCAGAGACTTTCCAGATTGTTGACAACCCAGAGTCCTCCTGCAACCACTACATTTCTATACATTTACAATACAATGCAATAACTATAAAACATTTTATTTGTGCCGAGCCTAATACAGTTGTGAATCTTCTGTTTGCAGTATGAGGTAAAAGCTCCTGTTCCTTCAATGTGCTTTAGAAATATCTGCAAGCAAATGGCTAAAATGCACGAGGCGATCTATGATCTTCTTCCCGAAGAGCAGACAAAGGTAAGGGTATGCTTTACGTCTGTGTTTTTATATATATATTGGGCCAGGAACTCATTTACTTCAATAGTGCATCTCATCTGGACCTCTTTAGAATTTGTTGACATTGGCACACATTTATTGGTAATTGCTTAAAGGCAGCCATACATGGGTCCATTTGTCACAGATCGATATGCGATCATTCCAGGAAATTATCCGATCTGTGGCCGATTTGGACATGAGCCGATCGCCAAAATGGCCCATTTCACAAAATCGATCGGAAAGGCTGCTGCATAGGGAGCTATGGGTCCACCAACGTACTCCAATTGCCAAACGATCGGCCAAAAAAAAACATGTCGGTTCAATGTCCGATCCGATTTTTAGTCGATTCTGATTTTGTTTGGTTGATCGTTCAGGGTGGACGCGCGTGGTGATCGATCGTTTAAAATTGAGTTAAAAATCGACCCGTGTATGGGAGCCTGAAGACATTTCAAAACGGGACGGTGCCAACAGCTAGACACAATACCGCTCAGTAAGCCCCTCACACTGCAAACAAGTTGGTGTGCAGCTTCCCATAATATATACCATGTTAAAATCCACTGCAGCGAATGACACCATACAGAACATCCTAGTATATCAAAACAAATGGTTTATACACCGTATCACACTAGAAGTTACACCAGACCATAAGACACACCCCATAGTTTTGGAGAAAGAGACATAGCTATTCACATATACACTGAATGTACAGCATGCTTCAGCAAAGTTGTCAAGACTGGACCATGAAGTATGCATTCTACCTTCCTCCATCCAAGCCAATAGGCCAGTGCCAGGAGGCAGAGCTTAGTTTCCAGCTGAGTTTTAGGGCTGAAACTTTACCATGCGTCTTTACACTAGCAGTACCCATTCTCTAAACACTATGTAAAATGTGTCGCTCCATAAGTTAGTCAATCTGGCACTAACTGTTATACCAGCTTGTGTGGGGACATCAGATCACCCATCACCAATTCTCAGTTATCCTGTAAACTAGTGTAGTTTGAGTAGCTAATCCCAAGTCTTCATTCTTTAAGGCCCCCATACACGTGTCGGATTCCCACCGGATTCCGGCACGATCGATTCCGGGCGCGTGCACGCGAAACGATCGTGCCAGAATCGCATGCAGCCCACCTTGTCCGATCGATCAGGTCCGATCGTTCAGGGGCCCAGAATCGGATCCGACGGAGAACCAACATGATGGTCTTTCTCATCCGATTCTGCCCGGATCAGGGGGAGTTGCCATTTGTGAGGTGGAATCAGAGGTGGAATCGCACACGGAATCGTCCCGGAATCCGTTGGACAAGGTGGTATGCTGCGATGGATACTCTTAATTGGCCGATTGATCACACCTGCGATTCCTGGGAGAATCGCCGGAATCGATCGGATGATGAATCGATTGGACATGGAATCCGACATGTGTATGGCTAGCTTTAGTATTAACATTCCCAATCTCCTCTCCAAGTCTCCTTGAAGGCAATGTAAGGATACACGATGAAGGGTGCCTTTGTTCTTTACTAGCAGAAATAAAGATAGAAAGAAACCGGTGATTTTAATATGGGTTTTGTCCTCCTCTAATCTGTTTATAATCCTTCATTGTAGCAATGTGTGAAGCTTCAGTTTTTATTCTATTTTCAATCCTTTTCCTACTTTTACTGATTGCTGCACAAAACTACACAGAAAGAATTGAAAACAGATTAAAGAATGATTAAAAATCCCCTGTCGTTTTCACTTTCTTTCCATTGACTCCGGAGAAGGAGACCGGTACCAGCGGGAAGAAAATTGTAGCGTTTCTTTATTTTTTTGTAGTGCGGTTATTTCACTTTGATGCTCACGCCACCATTTCATCCAGTAAGGAGAAAACTCACTGCAGGGCGTTGACCTCTTATACAATATGTAGGCCGAATGAGCTCAATCACTTCTTGCTCTCAGAACTGGTCTCCTGCTGGACAGAGTCAGCTGTATGGTAACTGTACAGTAGTTCCTTGTAACACTGATCATCCATTACAATAAAACTACCTTCTGACATTGGGCAACAGATTTTCCTTCTGAATCGCTGTAAACAAGGTTCTGGAAATATTCCTTAGGGGTTTGTTCTATGCCAGTGGTTTCCAAACAACCCTAGGAGGGGGGGGGGGGGCGCAGATTCTTATTCTTAACCTGTGTTTGAATAGGGAGGGGGGGGGGTAATGTTCCTAAATAGAAATGGGGGGCCCTGCGAGGAAAGTTTGGTGCACCACAACATTGTGATGTTCAAGGCATCAGTTTGAGGATGACTGGGCTTCATGATTCATTATCCTCCTTCAGTAGCCATTCTCCTTCCTAGTTTAGAATAGAAAAAACACGATGTATGAACAGACCCCCCTAGTAACACTGTACACGTGTTTCAAAAACTATTGGAATTAGCGTTTGGAATTAATCGGATCATTTGTACATTAAACACAGCTTGTGAACTTTCAGTTGATGTTTACCTCCAATCTGTCTATAGAAGATCTTAACTTAAAAAAAGCAAAAAACTGTCTATTAAAGTTAGCCATGTGCTACACTATTTCCTTCCAGATCCCCGCTGCATTTAAAGTGAGAGCTGGGCTGTATGTACTTCAGATTATTGAATCCAAAGCTGCCTATACATGGGCTGATATTTCTGTTCGAGCTTTAATTTGAAAGAGTTGTGATTGGTCAGGTTGGAAAATTTCAACCGATTGTGCAAGTATCTGACATTTTATTAGTTTGACAAATTGGCATCTGTTCTGATTTTAGAGAATGTGCACACCGCTTTATCATAATGGAATAGAATGTAAAGAATTGGTTTTGCATTCATTACACTGTGTGGTAGTAAAATTGAGTGGGTGATTGTTATTTAAATTGCACAAGCAGATCAAATACCCGCCCCGCCCTGGCAGTCAGTGTAGTATGGGCAATCATTGCTTGTGATCCCCCCACTCCCTCCTTCCCTCTATACAAAGCCGGCATCTTTGATGTGCATGGAAAGTGAGACCCCTCCATTTTCATCGAGGTCTATGGCACCACCTCTTCGGAGGCATTGTTGATGCCCAAGGGGTAGTTCCAGAATCAATTGACAAGTCCACCACAATTCAAAATCGCCACGGGCTCGCCATGGATAGGTTAGTTTGCACAATCCCAGTTTGTCCAGAGTTAGGGCTTGTTTCCACTGGTGCGGTTTCATGCGGATGCTTGCGATTTTAACCACGCCTCCGCATTCAACCGCATCCATTGGAAACCTCAATATAGTTTCCACTGGTGCAGTCGCGGTTTAGGGTGCAGTTTTGAACGCTACCCTGCAGCGTTTTAAACCGCATCTACATCCCAACCGCATCCCAAATCCACACACAACGGCACCCATAGGAAATCATTGGATGCGGTCAAACCGCATAGGATGCAGATTTAGAGGAGCTTCTTAATCCGCACGGTAACCGCGTGCCAAACGCGCACAAATGCAATGCTGTTTCGTGTGGATGCGGATTCGGCGGCACGGTTAATTCCGCACGCATCCGCACAAAACTGCACCAGTGGAAACAAGCCCTTAGTTTTGTAAACTAACTGGGCTCGTGTCAACTGCAAGGGAGGTTAAATATTGATAAAATACAAGTTGATGTGTGTATAACTTAAATGTTTCTTAGTTCTTATAATTAAAACAACAACAATAATAACAAAAAGTGGTAGCTGAGGACTTATTCTGGCCATGATCTCTTTGTATGAATTTGTACTGTTGTATAGCTTTTACCTTTGCTGGCATATCTGTTATGGGTTTCTATCAGATTGATTTTCTCATTTTAATCTTCTATATTCTAATTTAAACTATATTTATTTTGCATCCTAAGCCAAGGTGTATACATGTGACAAGGTTATGCGCAATATTTATTTCTGTTCAACCCCACAGTGTTTGTTCCTTTGGTATATGTGATCACACCTGTATTGCAGTCACATTGTGATATTATACTTAATGGTATTTTTCTTCTCACAGGCTCTGTTCCTACAAATAAATAGCAGCTGTAGGCTTCACTTGAAGGGTCAGCTGTGTCACCTAAATGTCACCAATGATGGAGGGCCGCTGCACGGGTGAGAGATTCTGACATTTTTTAACGGCAAATAAGGATCAGAAGTTGTATTTTTGTGAGGAATGGCATCTGTCTGTATTTATTTGTGCAAACGGAGACCACGAAGCTTACAACCTAACATTTTTCAGGCTGATGATGGTGTTTCTTTTTTGGGCCTGACCTTTAGCATTGCAATGTTCTTACTGCTCACAAGGAGCCTTATTGATGTGTATTGAGCTTGGTATGTTTCAGTTATGCTTATTTTCTATCAAGAAAAATGGATTCGTATTTCTGTGGAGATGGATGGATGGATAGACTCACCTCTCTGGTATATAAGTGAGAAGAGATCAAAACATTATGGAGCATCTCTTACTCTAAGTCAAAAACCTTTTGTCAAAAAATGGGGGTTTCGAAGGTCCGGAATTTCAAGTTAGTCCAAAGTTTTGTACAAAGTTTAAAAAGTTTTTATTCTCAAGACATAACATTTATTGTATATCTAAATGTTATGTCTTGAGAATAAAAACTTTTTAAACTTTGTACAAAAAACTATTGATTGGACTAATTTGTAACTCCGGAAAAAGATTTTAGACCTTGGAAAACTAAAGGCTTTTGAATTACTGTGATACACCTCATTTATTAAGGAGGAAGGGGGGGCGGGCTTAAAGCCGGCAAGTAAAAATGCTGAATAACATTTTCGGTAGTAGCTGAAACATGTGATAAGAAAATAGACTATTCAATATCATCTCTATTTCTCCATCTCTTACTCTAACCAACAGTATGTTAATGCATTGGATAGAGTTTAGATTTAAATTGAAATAAACAGCAGTATCCTGTGTAGTGTAAAGATTTTGAACAATTTGTATCTACCTTGACATGTTCTTTGGTGATCAGGTTAAGGTGACAGAGTTACCTGGGGAGATGAAAACTCTGTAAAATCTGCTTCTGACTTAAACGGAGAAAGTGGTTCACATAGGACCATGTACAGTGTTTGTGTAGTCCATGTGTGCCCCCATTCCTGTGTTTACTCTGTAAGCATAGGGGTAGGAATACACATGGACAACACACACAAAGTATGCACTGTACAGTGTGTGTAGTCCATGTGCCCTCCCATATTTTTGCCTCATTAACGCTGCATTTTCCTGAACATGTCTTAAGTTTGATTTGTCAGCAGGTAAAATGTATAATAGGGTGTTTTCTGGGTGTCCCCAGCGTCCATAAACCACATTTCTTTGTAAGATCTATGACGACTGACGTCACGAGTTGTGCTGCCGTCTCACAGTCTATCCTTTAGTGCAGGGGTGTCGAACTCAATCAGAGAAGGGGCCAAAATCTAAAATCCAGCCTAAATCGCGGGCCGAAATCGCGGGCCGAATGGTTTACTGAACAGTCATAAACTGACAATACTGACAATTGTACTCTTTCATCACCGACACTGTCTCATAACACAATATACACACTGGTTTGCCCTATCTAAGCACAAACATGTATTCATTTTCCCATTTGTCATTAAATTGTCTGCCATTAAATTGTCGCGCTGGAGCTCCGTGGTGGTATAGTGGAGCTATACTGTATATCCCCTGGGATGCTGGGGGGTCCCTTTGTAGTACAAATCACCTGGATTAGAGGGGATTAGTGGCAGGATCGAGCGGAGCTCTGAAGAGACACGTCCTGTAAGTATGCGGCCAGCCACACCCCCCGGCGTGCAGTGATGACAGCGCAGGCCACATTGCAAGGCCTGGCGGGCCGGATTTGGCCCGCGGGCCTTGTGTTTGACATGTCTGCTTTAGTGCTTGCAGAATCCCTCGGGTCACAGGTCTAGGGCGGAAAGTCATGGTATATACGTAAAGAACGTTCAGTAAAGGTTTCTGGAAAACAAATGCTGTCGTGTGCCTTGAGGGCTGTATATGTCATCTGGTCCTAGACATCATGAAGCAATATGTAGCTCGCACGTCTTTATTATTTTCCTATAATTATTGTAGTGTATATTACTTTATTTACAACACATTTTCATGTTTATTTGCAGAATGGTAGCTGCGGACGTTGCATTCTACACTGGAAATGTCCAAGCTCTGAAAGGACTTAAAGATCTTAATCCAAATATGGGAGACATTTGGGCGCAGAAAAGGTGATGTTTTACCCAAAGGAAATACTTCCCACCCCAAGACTGGAAGTGCTGCACACAGGACCTTATTGTTCACTTCCGTACTACAAGCTGGATCCAGCCTGCCTGTCAGGGATCACCCTTTACTACATCAGTGAACAACAAACCATTCACTGGACTCGTTTCTTCTTCTAGCCGCCTCAGGTTTCTTTGGACCAATTCCAGACAAGCGCACGCCTGTAACACAGCTTCCCTTATGTCTACCACCTTGTACTTTCTAGGAACAAGATTCCCTCCTGAAACAGGCATTCAGCGCTTTCCCCGTCATGATGGCACAGACTCCACATGAAGAACTCAAAACACTATCACAAACGGTTGCATTACTTTCTTTTAATTAAATTCTCATGGTTGTGGAAGTGTATGAAACCTTGAGGCACCAAGGGTTAAAAGTGAAGATAGAATAAGCTTTAATGTTTGTGGGCTGATGGGTACTGAGGTCTGTTCTCCAAGTTCCTGAGTCAAAGGTGCAGATTTTTCTAGATACTGGTGTGAACAATTATGGGGGGAGCTGCATCACTTAGGAGGGGGAAGCTGCATCACTTAGAGGGGGAAGCTGCATCTCTAAACACTGATCCTGTACGCATCTGAAATAATGAAGTGTTCTTACAATACAACATGCATAGGTAGTGCAACTTTCCCCCAGTGGCAGACTTGGATGGGTTTATCACATGAGTGGGATTAGTACAGATTCGGGTTGTCACCCTTCTAAAGTGCATGAACCATCTGCCTTAAGGCCCCCTTACACCTTACAATCTTACCATACAAATCAACCATGTAATATGAGGACTTTTCTAACCCTTCCAATCACTATGTATTCTATCAGGGAGGACCCAGCACTACACAGTTGTTGGTAGATCTATAAAATGGAGTGATCTAAAGGTGTATGGGTGGCTTTATGTGGCACTTTGTCCAATATTAGTGATGTTCTATGATGGCTTTTTCACTGCAGCTTTGGCTTTCATAAGGGGCTCAAAATAAGAGCCCCATACACGTCTAGATTTTTCGTTCAATCAACTTAATTCAATCAGTTTTTTTTGTTGATTGATTGAAAATCTATGGCAGCCCACATGGTTAGATCAACCTAAAACGATTAAATTGGGAAAATGTTAAATCGAAAAATGATCGGACATGCTGGAAAATTTTCATCGGTTGTATTGAAATTCAATTCTTTCAATGCTTTCAGTCGTTCCAAAAAAATTAGATAAAAAATCTGTTACTACAGTTGGCATTGATTACAATCACCGATTTCCCTGATCAAAAATAATTTATATTTTTAAGTTGATTGAAAGGGAAATCTAGGCGTGTATGGGGGCCTTAACACGCCTTGCTGCTGGACAGGCCCAGAGATCACGTCAAATTGGCACTTTCATCAGTTCCTCACACTTAATTGTCTACAATAGGACTTCAAAATGCTGTATCATCGGGGGACCCAGAATACTCATGCAGATTGTTATATTACAGATCTTAACGTTCTGTCTTTCCCACCTCCTTTTTGAAGGTATCCAAGTCTCATCATACCAGCAGTGATTGTGATCGGGATAGTGCAGACCAGTTCCCTAGGACCTCTATCGCTGCAAGCTCATTGCATACCCTGAAATTCTATCATTGTTACATTGTTTCCATTCCATCAATATCATCGAATGAATGGAAAACGATTACCACACACCTGGTACAAGCGACCAAAATTGATCTAAATAGATTGTTATATCACTTGAAAAACGTTTAGACATGTAATAGATCGTACAAGTTTCTGACGGTTTTCTAGGTATTTTGATTGATCATACTATGAAGCGCATATAAAATCGTAATACGATCATATTACACATGCGCTCCATAGTACAATCGTACACAAATAACAATAACCCTCTGTGATCATATGATCGATTTTCTGTAAGCATAAATGGACCCATGTATGGCAAGCTTAACGGCTGATGGACATATTTTAAGGAGACTGAAGTGCTATGCAATTTACCATGAAGACTTCTCTTGTGATATTAAGGGTTTGTCCCCATCTTTCCCGATTCTAATCACGGCACGGAGTTCGTTTTCATGTATTTGAATGGGTTCATCCCCACAGATGAGTGGGCTGTTCGCCCCTGAACGCATCTCATTTTAACCATGCCCATTCACTCTCTATGGGCGCGACCAGGTGGGCTAAGATGACCTGTCGTCGTCCCCCCCCCACTTCCTGCCTTGCTGTGATTCTAATCATGGGAGACAGCGGGAGATCACTGGGTGCTAGAAATCTTCAGTACGCCCATGTGGGGACATAGCCTCATACTGTAGTTGAGAAATACAAACAGCCAGCTGTTCCAAAGATTAAATTGAATTTAAATAAAATGAATATTTTCTTTGGATGAACCCCAGGGGGCTAAAGGATCATTTGGAGCATCAGTCATGTTCATCTACGGTTAATTGAAGGTAGCAGTGATATTCTGGAATCTTCAGCCCTTTACCCCTGTTGTGTTCGGCTTTGTACTAAATGGTGATGGACAGATCTGGATGTGCCGTAGTCACCTCTCCAAAACCATTGAAGGCTGCCTCAGTATATCATGGATTATTATGTAACTTTTGGGTTAATTTTAGGAGCCTCTAACCCCTTTCCACTCCATCAGACGCAGGATTTGTCATCATAAGCCGCCAGAACTCGGGAGTTGTACTTGCCTTGTATCACCAGTTTTGTGCCTCAGCTGTAATGCGTTCAGAGGAGACTTTTTTGGATTGTTTACAGATTTTCGACCTATGACAGACAATCTCAGCGTCACAGTTTAATTATCACATGCTCATTCTTCAAGAATGTCACTAATTAGTGCATTTATGTCCCTAATGGGTAAAGAAAACTTGACCTGTAAGCTTTAGCTTAAGTGGAGGACATGACTATGGCAGATAACGCATTCAAAATGAAGCTTTTAAAAGGCTTATTATAAAATCAACAGTATTGACTTCTAGGATGGCGTCTTCCACTCTGCAGGGTTTCTCTTAGGACTGAGGTGAGACATGTACTACACCTCAGGTGCCCATCTGGCGGCCCTTTGGCCATTGTTTGGCGGCCCCCTTTGGTCCTCCACTTGCAGCCCCCAAAATCTAACTTAATGCATAGGGCGAGGGACTCACTCAGGCTCCGGCTCACTAATTGGTGTACGTGAAAGCCTGAGCGCCTATGCTTCCACTATATGACTTTGATGATATCTATGAGGCACATAATCTTTCATGATATATAAGGGCCATTCCATATATCACCATACGTAGTGGTCACCCGCTGACCCGGCTTAATCTTTGGCTGGGATCTGGTCTGTGTTATGTGATGCGGAGGGTCGCACTTGTGGCCCTCCATATCAGCTGAGTTGCCCACCACTGTACTAGACGATAAGTGATGAGGTCTGTTGCCTCCCCAGAGATGGGCACCACCACCAGGCTCAGGATCTGCCAACCTTTGCTCCATGTATTCCAGCGCTTCTTGGGACACGGTGCTGTGATTTGCTGCGAGATTGGGAACGCTTGGGGAACAATGAGGTACATTGCTGGTATTGTCAATGAGTATTTTTGTACTTTATTATTATTTTTTTTTAAATTAAGGTATTTTTGCCTTTGCCATGTTTGGCGGGGGTAAAAGTATTTATTTGCAGTATCTGCTATGGATGTTAATGTTATGTTAATATTTTCTGATTGCATTTTTAAAGTAAATTTCCATTAATTAAGCATTTTTTTCATGTTTTTGCTTTGAAGCAATGCCTTGTAGTCAGATGGGGCACGGCATACATATTGTGTACACAGGTGTATACTGTATATATGATCCTTGTACATACATAATGTAAAGTACCTGTCCGGCAGATAAGTGAAGGTATCTGAAGGTTGTTTTGTATGTGTGTCATTTTTATGCCAAAGAAGCATTTCTCTGGCCAGAAGATGGTTGGGACTTTGGATGGAGCTGAGAAGGTCTCCAGAACCTTCCGAGACAGCGGGCCATCCGGATCATCAGGGGGATGAACTGTAAAAGCACTCCAGTATTAAGTGCCTGTGTATATTTATGAAATAGAGACTCCTCAATGTTTTACTCCAAAGTAAAATGAGTGCCTACCTTTCAAACCGTGTGGATTTGGGCCTTGATTTCTGAGACTCCGTTGTTGTAAAAATATGAAGTACAAATTCGTTTTTTATGGTTTTACAAAGTCCCCAAATATCTGACCCCTAACGTTTCTGGAATTAAACAGTGGCGATGTGTCAGAACCCCTGTTGGGTTTTATATTGCTGTATTTAGAATATTTGTGAATCTATCTGAAAATCCAAAAGTCCACCGATCACCAGAACACAGAGGGCAAATCCTTCAGAGACAGCGCTTGTCCTCACAGCAGAGTATAGCTCAACAGCTTCTTCTAAATCATTGGAAATTGTCATCACATTGGGGCTCTCTGTGACCCACAGAACGGAGGTGGATTCAAGTCCTGTCACTCTGCACAAGAAGAAAGGGGGCGGTGATTGGTCTTTATTACATGAAGTTCCTACACATAGAGGTAACCATAGATTACCGCACAGAGAAGAAATACATAAAGCACACAAAGTGTCTATATTGTAATGAAGTCCAAAAGTACAATGGATGTTTCTTTGTAGCCTAACTATTGTAAAAAAGGTGCTTTCACGTTCTGATTCAGTCCCCCAAGTCCCTCTGTTAAACACATCTATCATGCATTAGGACATCCAGTCAGTCCCAAACTTTCCCTGCAGGACCCATCTTTTCTAGATAGGAGT
>CM070035.1:138538224-138556282 GCA_036250615.1 Ptychadena robeensis | reverse complement strand
CCCCCCCCCACACAGGCACACTGGCATGTTCATCCCTCTGTAGTCCTCACCTTGGTGAAGGAGCTGCCCAGTTTGACCAGGGGCACTGTAGGGAACTCCCTCTTCTCACTCATAGTCAGAGACCCGGCATTGAGGCTGTACAGGTTGGACATGACGAGCAGCAGGTCTGATGTGGTTTTCACAGGAAGGAAGCGGCTTCGAGGGACGTTGATGCCCAGTGAGTTCTCAAAGCTTTTGATGGCAGCACCCACAGCAGTCTCTAGCTGGATGACATTTAACCCTCCATCTATGGTCTGTGGAGACAATGGAGCGAGGTGAGGAATAGCAGACAGGAAGGGTAAATGCACGCACAACAAACAAAGCGTTCCGTTTACCTTGGGATTAACGATGATTTCCATATCGATGGCGCTGGATTCCAGTAACCGCTTGACGGCTGGCAAGGAGATCCACAAATTATTTGTGTTGAAGATCTTGAACTTGGACACCGATTTAAACTCATCCACGTGGGGTTTGGGGACTTGTGCAATTTCCACCAACCGCAGCTTTCCTTCATACTGAGTGAGCGTGCCACCCTGGCATGGGGCAAGAGAAACGTGTTATAAACCATAAAGTGGAAACACCCGTATTCATCACTGAATCAATGGTACCAGCTATCCTAACCAGTTCTGTTTCACTGGTTTAATGGGGTGACTACTGAGGAGAGGACAAGTGTTGGGAAATAATAACACACTATAGAAGTTGGACATTACTCACATGTAAGGGATGTTCCCCGGGGAGAGAATGGTCAGAGCCAACCCCATACGAGGAAACATGAAAATAATGGCCCCAGTGGTTGCTAGCAATGACCCCTATACCACTGAAAAACTAATTCTTCGAGGCTTAAATATCAACACAATTTTATGTATTTATTTATACATGTCAAGGACCTATATCATACAACTGTCAAGACATAGGGGCCGCATCAAGAGCCTACAAGGGCCGCCCGGCATAGGGGTCCTAAGTCCTCGTAGCTAGGACAGGATATTTAAAAATATGTTTAAAAATTTACCTCCTCGGCGCTATGGCCGAACTCCGTTCGGGCGCAGTTTGATCACGGCGCCTCTGTAGAAGAGCCGCAGACACACGGAGCCTTTCCGGCCCGTGTCTTCGCCGCCGTCATCTGTGACGCCGAAGGGGTCGTGGGGGCGGCGCCATAGACCTCCATGTTAAAGGAGGGGGCGCCGCTCTCCTCCCCACACACCACCGGCGTCTATTCGACACCGGGGGTGTGTAGAGGGCTGGGCAGAGAGCTGGCAATCACGGCGCAGTACATTGTACTCCGCTGTGATTGCGGGAGAAACGGCTCTTCGTGCCATAAAAAATGTCGCGTAAAACCCGTAACGCTCAGACGGTTAAAAAATTTAAGTTTTTGATAGAGAAGATTAAACATTCTATTGCAGCAAACTACGGCCTCTAGGAAACAATCCAACCAATCATCCTCTAGGTGTTATCTTCACTTATTGCAGGGAATGAAAGGGGCCAGAGTATCTTGCCACCAAGATGACAAAGGGCCAAATTAAAAGACTAAAGGGCCAGCTTTGGCCCCCGGGATTTAAGAAAGGCACACACAGGTACATTTGTTAATAGATTTAAGTACAATCAAGCACCGTACACTCACTCTAATCTATTTACAAATCTACCTGTGTGTGCCTTCCTTCTAAACTCGATTGAACAGGGTTCCAACATGTTCAATCTCCAATACCTCGAATGGAGATGTGAGTCTAAAAGTATTGGACGTGCTGCTCCTGAATAGCTCCAGTGTTCAGTGTGAAGGGGGCGGGGCCAGCACATCTCTGAGCACATCTGTGAGGCTGTGTGCTGGTTGGCTGCCTTTCTCCAGCTTGCATCCATGTGTTGTGGGAGAGTAAATCTCTCACAACACAACACTGGCTGCGAGCTGGGGAGAACGGGTCCCCATTGAATGGTAATCGATGTGCCCATGTGGTGCACATTGATTTCCGTTCAATTGATCCGTGATCAATCACAGCATGGTGACATCACCATGCTGTGATTGATCGCAGGTCGATTGCACAGTCACCGTTTTCACTATAGAAGTTGGTTAAAGAATGATGATGAAGTAAAGCTTTGTGGACCAAGTAAGAAGTTATAATACAAAACCTTAAGCCCCCCATACACGTTCCGATTTTTCGTACGAATTTCACCCGACCGACCGATCCGGTCGGGAGATTAATCGATCGGGAGATTAATCGGATTCGGAATTATGTACGCGACCAATCCCGATTTCTCAAAATCGGCCGAAAAATCGATCGGGACCGCTTCGGACCTGTCCGTAAATTTTTGGTCGATCTGCTGTTAATAAATAGGGTCGGGCTAATGGATCGATGATAATTTGAATTCCGATTTTTCGTGCCAGCCGACCGACCGACCATAACATTTTAGGTGAAAATCGGGTGACAGGATCGGACGAAAAATCGGTCGGGAGAATAATCGGAACGTGTATGGGGGGCTTTAGTTTTATACCTGCAGACCTTACACGTGAATCTCTATAACATTGCTGTACATCTCTATATGTCTCTATATGCTGAACCAACAACTTTGTGAAGAACTACAATCGTGTGTGACCGTCAGTTAATGATCTGGAAAGCAGCAGACAATGGAATGAGGCAGATAAGCAGACACAGGAGAATTCTGGGAAGTCGGGCTCTGGGGACGACCATTGTTTTACTCTGGCAGATGTGACAGATCTCTTCACAATGAACATTTCCCAGTGAAAGAAATGCTAATATGACTTTGTCATCACATTTCCATAGATTTACCCATGCTGCTCATACCGCTTTGCAATATGACAGATTCTAGGAAGACGCAGGGCACATCTCACATGGTGTGATGGATGGAAGGTATAAAGGTTAAAGAGAACCTGTTAGCAATAGGTGTTTGTGAAATCAGAATCTCTGTTCTTGTCTCATGAAGGGCAATATGACAGATTCCGAAATCTCCTCTCCAGAGGCACGGACTGCTCCCTCCCAATCTCTATAGATGTGGTATAGTACACAGGGATCAGGTTTGTTAAACCCCCCATACAACTTTAGATCAAGCTGTACAATTTCCTTTAGATCTACCAACAACTGTGTAGTGCCGGGTCCTCTCTGCTATAATACATATGATTTGGAAGGTTTAGAAAGCGCCTCATATTCCCTGGTTTTGGTAGAAGAAAAGTTGATTGTACAGAAATTGTATGGTAAGATTGTAAGGTGTATGGGGGGGTTTTACTCTTGTTTCATGTAACAGTGGCAGGGTCATCACAGAAAGGCAAGAGTCATATACATGTATATATCCAGAACTTTTAGGGGTTTACAAAGCCACAGAAAGTAAAGGTGGATATTTGCTACTACATGTGAAGGTAGCCATACACGGGCAGGAACCCACCTGGAGTGAGTGCACCCACCTGGAGTGATCAACCACAAATCTCCCACATGTCAGATCACAAGGTGATCCGACATATTTCTAGATTCCCGGCCGATCCCATTACTACAGTCCCCATCCAAAGTAATGTCTGGCACACAAAGGGTTCCAGCCAATCCTCTGAGGGGCCTGCTGCAGTGTGATGACATCATCATGCCAGTGTGATGACATCATCATGCTGCAGTCTCTCCCTCTATTGAGGGTAAATTTCTACGTGTATGCCTACCTTATGGCTGAGTCCACACTACATATATACTATGTCTATATTACTAGTTCAGTGGTTCCCAAACTGGGGGGCGCAGAGGAATTCCAGGGGGGTGCGGGCCCTCATTCTTAACCTGTGTGAATAGGAAGGGGGACTCGATAATGTTCCTAAATAGAAAAGGGAATAGAAAAGTTTGGGAACCATTGTACTTGTCTACCATTACCTGCATCATGGCACTCTAAACGCTACACACTTCCAACAACCCGCCAGGCGTGGTGGGTCCATTATGTCACGTGCGATGCACCGAGTTACGTAAAGCGGCAATTAATAAACAATGGGCGCATTGTGTGACGTGAATCAGGCGCAATTTGTTCATTTACATTATTAGGGCACGGTAACACCAACATGACGAATAATGCGTCCTGAACATTCCAAAACAGCGCACGAATAGCGGGCAAACCAGTGGACAAGTCACACCAACGTGTCCAGAATGCCAGCCCCGGTTTTAGTGTAGCCTTACTTTGTTCTACATGGATTTATAGTACTGGACCCCCTTCTCTCAGGGAGAGGAGTGTTCTCATTCTCTTGCATTCTCTTCTTGCCCAACTAGAATCATTCACTCATTGTCCATCTTTATAGGCCGATAAGGAGTCTTCCTGAATCCAGCGATGATAAATGACACACAGTCTGGGCTGCTGGGGGAGGCTAGAATCCTCAGGGTTATATTTCATGTCCTGGTATATTTTTTATAGGACAGATTTATAGTTTCTGTTATCACTAAGCTCAGGCAATCTTTACAGTCTGATCCTCACCTTGACAATACTCAGAAATACATAGTATGCGAGGGTGCATTGTTATAATAACAGATATATTGTAATTGGAGGTGCCCATTGGTGACTTTTACAGTAAGCTACTGATCAAATGACCTATTGAAAATGTTGTAGGATATATAACTGTACAGACTGGCCGCACCTTGTATACTCTTCTCTGACCTGCATGTAGATTTGCAGCAAATATTGAAGTGAGGATTTTTCTCTAGACTTTGGGGATTTGTGATGGATTGGGCCGTGTAAATACCTTCCATTTAAGAAGCCTTGACTGTGCTATGCACTGCTCGAGTTGAGGGCTTTTTGATTCCTTTAATCCCTTCTCACCATAACCTTCAGGGTTGTTCCTCTATGTTCAGGTCCCAAGCTCTCCTCCATAGAGCGATGGTTTCCATGCACTGCACTGATGATGGCCAATGAGCCTGAAACCACTGAATGCAATTTGGAATAAATGGCTCTGTACTATTAGGCTAGATTTGCCCCATAAGGATCTGGATGTGCATCATGGCTGATGGGGCGTAAAGGAATGATTTGGCTCCACCCACTGTCCTGAAGTGAGGATTTTCCCCTAACTTTTGGGATTTGTGATGAATTAGAGCATGTACAGGCTTGATTGTGCTATATATAGTAATATTGGCAGTGGAAGTGGTGGTAACCGACACCTCTTGTGATATTCTAATCTACATTAACGCAAGTCACTGGTGGGGGACCACCATTTATTGCAGTCTGTCCCACAAAATTTTTAGCACCTACCTCCTGGGGGCGGCCCTTTGGCCCAACCGGAGGAATTTTTATAGCCAGCCACTAGGCCTGCCCTGTGTGTTATGCACTCAGCACTTATTTATTTAGTATGTAGTCTTTCCCCTCACTAACCCTGCACGTTTGTCTTCATTCACAAGTACGGGTGTTAGTCCCCCTGGTACTTTAACCCCGAAAAGTGGTGGGAAGAGACAGCTTACAGCTCTGGCCCGGCAATCTCCAAGCTCAGGAACCTCTTTGGAGGGGCGCCCACCCCGGTCCCTAGTACTCGGAAGATCTGGCTCTGGCTGAGGTCACCTGGGGAACGGGACATTCGAGGGTCAGGTGGCTTCGGCTGCCTGACCCACAAGTCACCCCTTTTTGGGGAACGAGTCCTTAGCCCCATTTAGGGGCGGGACAACCGAAAACGCCCATGCACTTTGGTGTGGTGTGTTCACTACTGTGTGCACTTTAACTTTTTCCAATCTGAGAAAGGAGGACTCTGGTTCACTTTAATGATGATTGACCATTATGATACTTCTATATAGTTCACCGTTGAGAAGTGAGTAGAGGATAAATAAATTGTACATTATGGCAGCACTTTGTATACTCCTGCATGTAGATTTACAGCAAAACATTTACATATTATGTGTCATAAACAAATCCCTGACAAGAAAAAAAAATGAATGATTGAGTTTGGAGTAAATATCCTGCCAGCATCTTACACTGGAGAAGATACCAGACATTTAAGGTTGCCATACACTGTTCGATTTTTCAATTCTCTTTTAGCTGAAACTATCTACCAAAAGATCGCATCAAATATATGACAAGTTTACTTGTTATGTCGATCGATTTGTATCCAATTGTACTGTGGAACATGCATACAAAGCAAAGGAAAAGAATCAGTTGTGAATCAATCACATTATCAAACTATTGTTTTAAAGTGATCGTTTTTTACGTTGATCGAAGGGAAAATCGAGCTGTGTGTGCCTAGCTTTACTGGTCCAGGAGATTAGTTTAAAAATAGGGATGGTTAATTCTCACAGGACAGACAGGACTGAATATAAACTTATGCTGGGCATACACATACAGACCTCATCCGATATCTTCCTCCGATATCTTTCCGGGAGGCTAACGTGATGACGTCATCACGTTAGCCTCCCATTGCATTCTGGGGCCCCTTCAATCGGCCAGGCACCCTTTGTGTGCCGGCCATAAGCTGCGATGGAGACGCCGTTTTCATTGCAGCTTATGGCATCGGCTTCCATCGGCTCGCGCCGGCCAGAGATTTTCCGACATGTCGGATCTCTGGCCGGCCGAGAAGTGGGGCGACAGGGATCAGATTAAAATCTGGCCGTTTATCGGCATGTGTATGCCTAGCATTACTGAGAAGCAAATGATCAATTTGATTAGATTTGTTTGTCTTTGATTGGCTACACTAAATGGAAAAATGAGATTCAATTATCCTAGCCAACCAATCAAGTCAAACAAATGACCTGCTACTCCTATACCTGCAATATTTGTGGACGAGGCTCCCAGTCCTGGAACCTGGTTTACTGAAGTCCGTCCTGTATTTGCACTGTGACGGCTCTGACGCTTGGAATCCTGGAAAGGAACCTTGCAGAGTTCCTGCTCTCATTTTCCAGAGATGTCACAATTTAATAGTTTAATGGAAATACTTCAGCTGGCCACTCAGCTCAGCATGCTGAAAACACATGTCATCTGAGAGAATGCGATTACCCAACTCTTCTGTCACCTTTATCAACCTGGTGATGTCACTATGTACATATACTAAGCAGAGATAGCTGCCAAAAAAAACATTGCCCAACGTGATAGTGATCAAACTCTGAGAAAGAAGGGCGTTCTGTGTAAAACCTTTTACAACAGAAAATCCCCAGCAGCCGGTCATGGATGTGAACATGCAGTGAAAAAGTAGTTCATGTGTCTCGCTCTGAAACAAGTGACGATGTTTTGTGGTTATTTAGGATCTGAAGCGCCTACTCACCTTGTGACAGGGGATTTCTATACGATAACCTACAGTACAGCGTATTCAACGTTCATCAGCTCTCCTAACGCTGGGAAATAATTTATGCCCAAATGCAGCAAAGTCAATAGGGCTGCCTCTTCTGCCTCTTCTGTACACACCCCGTTCACCATAAAAGGGTTCGCATCCTAAAAATCATGGTGTGACGGGACGCACGTACATGGTAGATACGCTCCACTTCAAAATGAATAGGATGCGTACCATAAACACGACCACTATGATTTTACGAAGCCATCATTGCATGGTCTTTATATTTAGACGTTCTTACTTTTGACACAACTGTGGGGACATTATCATAATAAGAATTTATCTAACATTGGGGGGATTCCTTTTTCCTTCATGTTGAAAAGAAATGATTGAAAATCTCTCCAGCGAATAATAAAGCAAATATGCTAAATTAGTTGTATGGCTGTTGTATGCATTAAGCCAGTGGTTTATAACCTGTTTAGATCTGCACCCCTGGAAGTGACGTCACAAAGTGTTACTTCCTGTATGTGGAATGAGGAAGTGACAGTGTGGAGTGTCATGTCCAAAAATACCAGTCATTACAAATACAAGTCACACTCACTTGACATATAGGAGTAATGTCCCCTACCTCCTATTTTCGCTCCCTGCTTGTGTAGACCATGTACGGTGTGGGAAGTAAGAGGGAGAGTAACGTCCCATCCCTCCTTAGTTACTCCCCCTAACTTCCTACCCCGCTTGTGGGCGTCAGCACTTCGGCTTATTATTCAGTGAATGTGGCGACCCCTGTGAAATGGTCATTTTAACCCACAGGTTGAGAACCGCTGCTATAAGGTAATGGACTTAATTATGTATGAAGAGTCAGAAAAAAGACCACTGCCTTTGTCATAAAGGCCAATTAAAAAAAAGAGATGTTAATGAGTTCACCAAGGTCCATCTGTACCTGAAATACCTGTTTGTATTAGCTCATATATACCTATATACAGGGGTGCACATAACCTTTTAGTCAGGTCCTCAGATGAGTACCAGGAGATGGTGTTTGGTACTCACCCCATACATGGGGTGGTCTCCCTCACTGTCTCCCTTACTGTCCTCTGCTTACGGCATGGTAGATTCTGCTGTAGATAAACCTCACTATTTTTGATTGAGCCTCTGATTAGCTGTCTTCATCCACAGGTCACCAGCTGGCTTTGGGTCAATTGTAACTCTCACAGGACACTGATGGAACCCCCAGATCTCATACCTTAGTTAGTAACTAACCCCCAAGACTACCTGTAGTCCATATGTCAATGTTTCATAGTCATATTTCAGCTGTCACACAGTGCTCTTCTCTTGTCAGATTTTACCCTTACATATGCCTACTCTGACTTTTATCCCCCAGATCACCAACACCCTTAAAAGTCCAATCTTTTTTTTGAATTAGTAATTTACATTACTAATTTCAAACCCCTTACTGCAACCTTTCATAGTTATTAATGTTTCCCTGCAGTTATCCATGTGACATTGTATACATTTAACATTAAGCTGCCTCCATTTAGTTCCTCCAAGTTGTTAGTACGCATATGAGCTTTGTAACAATAATACAGGTTACAGCATAGCTAGTTTTTGGCTCCTTTTGAGTACCAGAGTACCAGTTATGGGTACCCCTGTGTATATAGGTGTAACGGTATCAACCGCCAGCGACGTGCTTCTCCCGTGACCTCCAAGCTTCTGAGCAGCTCTTACAAGAGCTCGTGGTATTATAGCCGCTCCCAACAACAGGAGACGAGGCTTCAAGTTGAGGGTAAAAAGTAGAACTGCTTTATTGGAAAGATTCTTGGCTTTATATACACATTCCCCATGCCGGAGGACCTCCCCTGGGGACCTGATGGAGAACCACTAGGCCCACTCCCACCCGGCCTCCCCGGCATCAGAGATAACTAGCTCAGACATTCAGTCTGTAACACAATCAACAAAACTGTAACACCCCATTGTTTGTAAACTCTTTCAGACAGTCCACACAATGCCCCACCGTCTGGGAGAGGATTAGGCCGGAGGTAGTCTGTACATTACACATCTCTCCAGGTGGACAGAGTGGTTCTGTTACAATAGGACTTCTCAAATATCCAATGTGTCAATGCTATAAACCAAAAACTATTTAATAATGTAAAAAAAAATATCCTGTCCCTACTTATATCCCTGTACTTACATACGTAATCATCCACATTCATCAGAGAACCAGGGTTGTCCTGCTCCAGGCCTTGAAGGCCGGGAGCCACACAATTTTTGAATATCTCACTAACAGCAATAAGACATAGGTTACGGAGAGTGAGATATAACACAATGTGGCCAGCATGTCGCCAAGCACTGGAGTTGGACATATTCCATGACACAGAAGGGAAACTTGCGGATATGAAAATGTCATGTGTATAATCTGGATTTCCGGTCACATGTATAAGAATACACACCCTGCAGGGATTTGTTCAGCATGCTTAGAATAATATACATAGTGGCTTCTCACCTTCACATCGGCCCTGGTCTTATCTGTGACTTCCATGACAAACTCGCAGCGCTTCCCATTTGGTGGGTTCATGAGGTGATTGAGGATATAAAGGTCCACGGTGGCACCAAGATTGTCGATATTTGAAACAAAAATATATTCTTTTCCTTGATCTATTAGTTTGTCCAAGAGGCCAGAGTTATAAAAACTGGCATAGATGTCACCGTGACCCGGGGGGTACCAGGCTTCCGCATTCTCCAACGAATAAGACAAGTCCTTAGCGATCGGTAATAAGGACTCCTTGTTGACTCTTGGGTACCTGAAAGACAACAGATACCACAGGTATCAAACTGCTTATTTTCTGTAGAATAGGAAAATCTGTACTCCATTTACTTTTATATATTGTTATACGGTATGATCTACAGTCCAGCCCATAATTATTCACACGCCTGGCATATTTTGACTTAAATTTACTTGTATTCAACTAGCAAGTAATTTTTTTTAACGGGAAATGACATAGGTCTCTCCCAAAAGATAATAAGACGATGTACAAGAGGCATGGTTGTGAAAAAAACATTTCTCATCTTTTATTTAGATTTGAGCAAACAGTGTTATGTCCAAAAGTATTCATACCCTTCTCAGTAATCAATAGAAAAGCCTTTATTGGCTATTCCAGCTATCACACGCTTCCTATAATTGCAGATCAGCTTTTTTCATGTCTCCACAGGGATTTTTGCCCATTCATCTTTAGCAATGAGCTCCAAATCTGTCAGGTTGGAGGGTCTTCTTGCAATCACCCTGATCTTTAGCTCCTCCACAGATTCTCAATTGGATTTAAGTCAGGACTCCAAAACATTAATGTTGTTGTCTGCTAACCATTTCTTCACCTCTTTTCTGTGTGTTTTGGGTCTTTGTCATGCTGAAATGTCCACTGGTGCCCATGGCCACGTTTCCCTGTAGACTGCCTGATGTTGTCGGTGAGAATCCTCATGTAATGCTCCTTTGTCATGGTGCCGTTTACTGTGATTAGGTTCCCTGGTCCATTGGCTGAAAAACACCCCCCATAGCATTAGGCTCCCACCACCATGTGTGACAGTGGGGATGGTGTTCCTTGGGTTGAAGGCTTCTCCTTTTTTTACGCCAAATGAAGGAAACATCATTGTGACCAAACAATTACATTTTTGTTTCCTGTGACCATAACACAGAAGACCAGAAGTCTTCTGTCCAGAAGTCTTCTGTCTTTTTAGCATTTGCAAAAGCCAAGTGTGCTTTTGTGTGCCTTATCTGGAGAAGTGGCATCCTTCTTGGTCTGCATCTGTGGAACCCAGCAGTGTGCAGTGGGTTGAATTGTCTTCCTTTAGACATTGCCACCAGCAGAGCCCAGATTGACCAGGATGGCCTTGGTTGTGATCCTTGGATTCTTTGCACTGTAGCCACCGGAACGTAAAAACATTTAGATATGGCCTTGTAGCCTTTTTCTGACTTTCCTCACTGAGCTCCTTTGTCTTAGCCATGGCTGTCCACAAACCAACTGCAGAGAGCTGCTGTTTTTCACCTGTTGAGTTGATTAAAACAGCTGTTCCCAATTAATCAGGGTAATTAGGATGCTTTACAACAGCTTGGACTATTTGGAATAGTATAGAAATTTTTCTAGGATTTTCCCAGAGACTGTGACCGTTTGTGAAGGGTATGAATAATTTTGGACATGACACTTTTGTGTTACTTTTCCACAAAAATGCCTCTTGTACATCATCTTATCTTCTTTTGGGAGACACCTATGTCATTTCCCATCAAAAAATAACTTGCTGGTTGAATAAAAGTAGTTTTAAGTCAAAATTGCCAGGGGTATGAAGAATTAGGGACTCGACCGTGTATTTTAGTAAAACGAGGATTGCATCAGCTGCAAAGAAGCCCAAACAAAGGCCCCCCATACACCTTAAGCTAGCCATACACGCACCGTGGTCAATTTTGCCACTGACCGATGGGCGTGCGCACTCGTGGCCGTCGGTCGGCGGCAAAATCATCTGCTGATCGGGGATGCCCACATAGGGCGACAGATCCCTATCACCCCACAGCTCGGCCGGCCAGAGAACGGACATGTCCAATATTCTCTGGTCGATTCCATTAATTTCAATGGAGAACGGCATCTTCACTGAAGCTAACGGCCGGCACACAAAGGGACTTCATCACGCTGCATTTCAGAGCTGATCTGACCTGCTCTGTCGGCCCCCACTCGGTACGTGTGTGGGGGCCTTTACAACCTTACCATACAATTTCTGTACAATCAACTTTTGAGGACCATTCTAAACTTTCCAATCACTATATTGTGATTCACTGTATTCTATCAGGGAGGACCTGGCACTATCACAGATAAACCCAGCACTTGAGATATGCTCCTATTCCTCTACTATTCTAAGGGCTTGTCCTCCACAGTCACAGCTGGTCGCGGGGCGGCACGGTCCCGCCAGCCGCTAGCGGCTGTCAAAGATCACAAGCGGTCGCGGCTGCCGCTAGCGGCTAACTATATGTTAATGAAGCCGTTAGTGGCCAAAACATGGGTGCCCGCGTTTCAAATGGAGGCCATCCCTGCTGCCACGGGCAGCTACGACCCCGGGCAGCCACTCAAGTGAGGACAGCCCCATTGAAAACAATGGAGGCAGCTGTCCGCGGCTGGCGCTAGCGCCTATGAACCGCCGCGCTTTAAAATTCACCTGTGGGGACAAGCCCTAATTAGGCAAACAAATACGACCAAAGACTTCATTAAAATAATCACTGCATCTAAAACTAATGCCTGTGGCTACAATTATTAAATATTCCATACCCTGGAGAAAACTTAAATTTTAAAAAGTGTTGTCCATCACAACCAAATGTTAAACGATATGCTACAGCAATACAATAATCGTGAGCTTTGCCAATTAAAAAGCTATAGGTCTTATTCAAGGAGGGGGTAGGGGGGTCTGACCTCTGAAGAGATACCCCTGCTTCCAAGCTGAATATAAATCTCCTCCTTTACAGCACAATGGCTGTGATTTTTTGTTAGTTTTGCTGTTCTGCTTTTCTTCAATGGTTTGCTCTCCTAACGTAGTAAGAAGTTCATCGAGACCTCAAGGTTACCGGCCACCTTTTCCTACGCAAGTATTGCAATGACAGAATACCACCTGAATCAGTGCTGTGGTCCTATTATACTTATACAACAGACATGGGGAATGTACAATATGGCAGAAGGGAGGGGTACAATGTGTCTGAAGAGCAGAATATTGTATAAAACACTTCAAAGACAATATCTGAACCTGGAATAAAAGCTTGGTTTCTTTGTCAGGACCCTCCATTCAGCCACCATACAAGCTGTGCTGACAATTAGCCTCATGTAATGGAGGGGTGGGAACATACAATATGTTTAATTTACTAGACACTGAACTACAAATTAACTTCTCTGACTGCAAAGGAATGAGATAAAGTGGAAATTGCTTCTGTGACGTTTGCAACTTCATTAACTGAAATGAAAATAATCTCCAGTGATTCATTTGACCAGAACTTTCTCATATGTAGCGTACATAGTCTATCCTATCACATTAGGACTTCCTTAGAAACATACCACCAGCATATATGATTTGTGGGGTTATAGTTACTACAGCAATTATTACATGTCCTACAAGGTTAATATGCTGTGCCCTTGCACATGTACTTTGTGAGTCTGACCTTCATCACCAAGACCAGAGCATCCAAAGCTTGTGCTAGATTTGGCTCTGATATTTCATTTAAATTTGAGACGGAAGAGAACAACCTATTGTCGGTGTTGGTAATTTGAGACTTAAGAATCGGTTTGACTCATATTCCAGCACCAGAGTGATCTAATTAAGGCCACACACATTATGTTTTCCTATTACTTTACAGGAGGAAGTATGCACTTATAGGTAGTAATGTCTGATGGGGAGAACCCATGCCAGTATAAGGTCCTATCCATGGCAGTTATCGGAATAGAGGGGGAAGGAGGGCAAAGCTGCCTGGGCGTAGACAGATCATAAGCAAACTGCATCTTCCTAGTAATCATTTGCCTGCATTTCCACCAATCACCTATAGACCAGCAAATTGAGGAGGACTCTCTAACAAATAGCATTTCTGATAAACATTCAAAGGATATATTGAGCCAAGAATGATCTTTTTTTAGTTTGAATCTCTATGTTGACTGAAAGTATCATAATCTTCATGGACACATTTCAGGACACATATCGGCCTCAAGTATTTCAGTGTTTTTGCACTGAGCACATACTATTTAAAAAAAAAAGTGCAAACACTAAATAAAAACTCATAACACATAAAGTTATGGCTATACTTGAACGTAGGGATTCTAGTGCAGTGCACAAGCCCACCATTGATGGCAATGGTCTATGACAGGACTGTCCACACAGAACATCATAGCCCATGGTACGATTTATAAAATAAATAAACGCAATGGCAGCTTGACGTATGAAATGTCCATTAACAGTCAATGGGCACGGCATTCTGGCATATGAATACCAGGCACATAAGTTATAGGTTAGCCCATTGATTTAAAGGAGACACAGTAGTGCAGCCGATAACATAGACCTAACAAAGTGAGCAGGGGACTTGCGCCCTACCCTTAGCTCTAGTAGGCGATACATTTTACATAACCCCCAATGATGGCTCATTCTCTGGTCTTTACATGGATTATTGCTGCTACTAGTAACATATACTGTATAATACACCTTGTATGGTTCCGGAACTCTCAGAGACAATATAGAGGGAATTAGGTCTTCATAAACAATATATAACATTGGCATGATCTGATCCGCACACAATACCTGCTCTGATTAAACGTGTAAATCTTTGCCCGGCAGTGGCTGTACTTCTGCAGGATCTTCTTGGTGTCTTCATCCGTGTTGAATGAATTCATAAGAACAAGAGGGACATCTGTGTTGTAGGTTATGTTCAAGTGCTTGCGTAAATAAGAAATCAAGAAATAAATATCAGGTATTGAAAGGTAGTCATGTAGATAATATCAATCTACACAAACAAGTTCTGGAATCTATATTACAGTAATGTTGAATAAAAGAAACCTGTCTTTACTGACTTTAGCAGGGAACACATGCGCTTCGAGCGCTCTCTCGGTCGTCTATCTGGCCCTTATCTAATGCGGCCATGCCTGTTTTTGAGTGGGACCAATCAATCCCACTCGAAAACAGGGTTATCGGACATGACTGTAAATCACGGCCGATGTCCAATGCTTTGGATGGGGACAGCAGTTCCCAACCAAAGCAGAAGTTCTGCGGCTGGTTTCTCCCCACACAGCACAAACTGCTTGAAAAAGCCTTCGTTGCAATGAAATGCGTGCACACCCCAGAACATTCTAGAAGTTTACATAACTGTCTATGCTTTCTGCCTTCCTCAAGGGCAATCCTACCCGACACTGTTACACAATCATAGAAATTTGGCTCTATGAGAACACATAGCAGTCATACATTCATTTACACAGCAAATGAATGGCTCCTTGGCATATTGGTGACTGGAGGTAGACCAGTGGCAAAGAATGCTGAAGATTCCTTAATTCCTTTCTAAAAATGAGGATTTGTTTTCACAGCAGTCATCTCAGGCTATGTGGCTCCCATTGTCTCACTGAAATATTTATTGCCAAAGAAGCCAGTTTTTCCTCTGGCACCCAGTCGGGGCAGTTTCATTTTATAGCCCTGACCATCTGCTGTATTTGGACATTTTCCTACAGCAAAGAGAAAGATATGCAATCTTATACAAACATTATAAACTTTTTGTGGTCCACGGGCAAGAAAGGGGCACTTCAGAAGTATGAGGTCTCAGAAACTTTACTATTCCTAATAAAGTAATTAACTGTCTTTATAAAACTACTAACTTAGGTCATAAAATGAACAGCGACCTCGCCACCCAATAAAAGGAAGCTATTTTTGTTATTTTTAATTCTAAGCTTTGTATTATTGGGTTTAACTCAGTACAGGTACAGTGAACAATTTGGAATAAACCCATGCAGTGAACACATGAAAGCCTCATGAGCGAAGGCTGGAAGCGGCCTGACAACCACCAGGACAAGCAACGCTCTGTAGGTCTTTACCTTGAAGCTGGGGCAGTTTGGGAACAGTGAACCCCTTAGAGCAGGTGTTGGCAAACTTCTTGATTCGAGGACAACAATAGTTTTTTTAAATTTGACAGAGGGGCCAGATAAAGAACTTGTAAGGGTCACCCAGTCCCAAATCTTCTTGCGTTGCGTTGATAAACTGATATATTTTCTGTACTGCTTTAAAAAATGCATAGTAAACCTAACTTATACTATTGCAGCCATGGGAAAACTAAAGGTGGCCATACACAGGTCGATTTTCCAATCGATTCCCAAGCAATCGATCACTGTGCGTGTTTGTTCGGGAATCAATTGCGGCCAGCCTTCCTTCGAACGGGATCAATCAATCCTTCGAACAGGGAACCAACATGTTGTTAAATGCCCGCGTGATTGCCATTACTTTGGATGGGGACCAGGCTCCCCATTCACAGTACCAAGCGCAAATCAATTGTGCAAAGTGGTGGGCATCGAATCACCGCTCCATAGACAAATGTTAGAGTGCACCATAGTGATGTCATCATGTTGAGCTCGAGGGTTCATCGATTCAACTGGTATCAACCCATGTATGCCCACCTTTAAGGTAGGAATACATGGGTTGATTTTTCCCAGATTTCTGCACAGCCGAGCGCCGTGCGCATTCACGGCACTGAGCTGTGCCGAAATCTGGGAAAATATACCCGCATACGCCGTTTTCCAAGCGAGATTAATAGATCTCGCTTGGCCGAACAGGTTACCAACATGTTGGTAAACCTTGTTCGATATCCTATACTTTGAATCGGGACCCATGGTTCCCCATTCAAAGTATAGGATGGGCAGACAGCTTGCTCCCGATATCGGGGAAGCCGGGCAGTAGCCTGATGACGTCATCATGCTACTGCCGAGATCTCTCTGTCGGCTCAAAAATTGAGCCGTGTATCCCAGCTTTAGACCTCTAGAAGGAGACCATAACAATCACCTTCTAGGCATTGTCTACACTTATTGCAGGGAACAAGTAGAGGGGAGCAAGAGCATCTTGATACCAAGGTGACAAAGGGCAGGATTAAAGAACTAAAAGGGCTCCGATATGACCAGAGGGCCGGAGTTTGCCCATGTCTGCCCTTGAGTTTGAGGCAGCTATCTTTCTATTCTAACGGTTTACGAAGGGCTATCTTAAAGCCAATTCCTCTCTTATTTCATTATCATTGGGACTAGCTTTAAAGAGTTTTTCACATTACTCATTCCAGGTAACCTTTAGAGGTATTCACTTCCACCACCTTCACCTAAAAATAGCTGCTACAATGTTAAGCTCCTTTAAAAATACATAGACCATATTACAGTACAATACAATACAATACCAGAATGTTCCAGTCCAGTGTCACAGTAACACTATATCCATGGATAGTACTCACCTCTATTTGTTTTACCGTGAGGTCCAGGAAGGTGTTTTCATTCCGTACTCCGATTAAGCTCTTTGGGCCTTTACAGCCCATGCTGGTTCCCAAGCCTCCATTAAGCTTAACAACAACAAGCTTGTTGAGGACTGAAGAAATGTTTTCGGGGAGGCCTCTCGCTTTAATCTTCTCATACGGCTGAATCTGTTAGGTACACAGAAAAAGAGGTTAATAATTCTTCATATCATATACAAAAAATCTCAAGCCCAAACTATGAGGTGCAACATATACAACATAAAAAGTCATTAGAAAGTCATATTAGAAATATTTGTGGGGGTTAGATATGCCGTAACATTTTTACAGTATGTTTGTGTAGTAATGAAAATTCCCTTAAAGCGGAAGTAAACTCAAAAAAAAACTCCCCCACATACATGACACGGACATATTAACAACACTGTCAAGCAGGATTACATCTGTGAGAACTTGCTACACCGAGAAAAAAAATAGGACTACACTCTTCCACTTTCCTCATGTCCCTAAAGGCACCAATCATAATACTTACTGGCCGCTGAATCTACTCCGCCCATTCTGTTGGCATTACTACGGTGCCCCGAAATACTAGGTGCCCCTCCCCTGCAAGACATATGTACCAATCCCAAAGGGTTTGGGTATGGGAGGACAGTTTCTGGTCCTTCCAGAGATCTCTATGTGTTGCCGTTTTTTTGCATGGAGACAGAGTAACACTGTAGGAGACCGGATAGATTGAGACTAATGGTGGTGCAGGGGTTCAGTTTGGCAGTGATTGGGGGTGACTGGAGTTGTGGTTGACTGATTTGGTAGTCTGAGGTAATCAATATCTTATTACC
>CM070035.1:138486576-138513973 GCA_036250615.1 Ptychadena robeensis | reverse complement strand
CCCCCTCCTCACAGTTTTAGATTGAGGGCCATTTCACACTAGCTGTATTTGTGTTGCAGTATTGTGTACAAGTACTAGGGTGAAATGGCCCTCAAACTTTTTTTGAAATACAACTTTATTTGGTTTTCACAACAATCATGCAGAGATATGCATCACATACACACACACCCCTCATACAGAAACTTTTCATCATTCACATAGAGACACACACACTACAATCATGCAGAGACTTGAACCATTCACATAGACAAACACAGACATTACATGCACTGTACTTACTGTCTGCAGCTAATTCCTCTATGGTTGGCTTCCTGCTTGCCCCTCCCTCACCCCCTAGCTGTGCCCCCCCCCCCAGAATATCGCCACACCCCCCAGTTTGGGGGCCGCTGCTGTAAACTGTGCTCTGTAACTTTAGTATCACTCATTATATTAAACTTCTTGAAAGGAATAAATCACATTGGCTGCTGTGATAAATCTTAAATATTGTTCTGTATGTTTGGAAAAATATCTAAAGAATTCAAATCAGGGGTCCTCCTTCAAAGCTTGGTAGAGAAGACGACTTAGCAGATATACTGAGCTCCGTATATACATGTCAGTTGGGGCTGCGGTATACAGTAACATGCAGATTGTGATCATTTTTACATTAAACAAGCAGCAAGTCTACACAAAGTCTCCTCTCGATTTTTGATGTGATTTACTAAGACATCTTTAGATTCGGGAACAGAAAGCAGCTTGTGCCTCCATAAAAAGGACCCAGTGTTTTTGTGTTACGCTGTTCTATCCTGGCTCAGACACTGGGATCACGCCAGGGCTGGCCTCATGCCACTCGTACGATGACATGTCCAAGCACAACTACTTTATAACAAGAGGAGATTCACAGCCCTGCTCTTCACAAGACCAAAGCTTGTTCCCATTTTGTTTCAATGCATATCAGTTCTATTCACCGCTACAAAGGAGAAACCCGTAAGGACTGCCAGGCCCTTTGTACCAACTAGGATAACTAGGGTCTGTGGGTTCATTGTGCTTCTACCACTGACCATGATCATCTCGGATGGAGCTAGTACAAAATACCGGCACTGAAAGAGCTTATTCTGAGAATGGGAAACAAATATATTTCCATTATCGTACAATTGGTTCTATACACATACTACCATGCTCAGGGATCCTCCTGACATGCAGACCTTTATGTGCTGTATACACGTCTTGCCAAAATTACAAACTCTTTGGCAGGTAAAACAGTAAACCTACTATATGAATGTAAACTGTGCTTGCTAGTGCTATGGGTTAGCAAACAGGGATGCTTTCATTGGACTTCTTAATCCAGAGAATCTGAAGGACAACATCTGGTACAAATCAGATTCATTACTTCAAATCCACAGCTATGCTTCGTAAAGAGGAAACTACATCAATAATAACTGAAAAGATGATGAGGAACAACCAGCGACAATGATTGGATCAACTCCATAAGCTGTATCTTACCTTCAAACCCCCCATTTTTCCTTCTGAGGTGAGGATGCTTACTACGATTCACCACTAGCAATTCGCCACAGCCCCTCACCCCATGGATGGCCCTGACAAGGGAGCAGACTGCTAGGCCCCCCCCCCCAGATTGTCAGGTCCCCCCCCTGTCCCCACCTGATGGCACCCCTGCTTCCCACCACCTAACATTGCCAGTGTTATAAGTTAAATGACATCCAGCATCACTTAACTCACTTCTTAGGAGCCCAACCAGTCACATGATGGAACCCAAGCTTTTGAACTTCAGCAAGGAGGACTTCTGTTGCCTGTTTTATTACTGTACATACATTAAGGCCCCCCATACACGTCTAGATTTTTCATCCAATCAACTTAATTCAATTAATATTTTGGTTGACTGATTGAAAATAAATGGCAGCCAACATGGTTAGGTCAACCTAAAAACAATAAAAATTGGGAAAAAAACGGATTGAAAATGTTTAATTGGTTGTATTGAAATTGATTATACTTTCAGTTGATCCCCAAAAAGTTGATCAAATATCTGTTACTACAGTTGGAAAACATACAACCAATCACCAATTTCCCTTACCAAAAAAAAGTTGATTGAACAGAAAATCTAGACGTGTATGGGGGGCTTTAGGAAGGCTAATAAAACCAACATACATCGCAAACATTAAAAAATCAGATTCTTTAGCGGAGGTCACATTGTTACCTACGGAACACTATTTCTTATATTGTATTATCCAAACTTGTACTGCCACAAGACTAGAACAAAGCAACGTACAACATTTATCATCACATGAAACTTCTGAGACTTCCTGACAAATATTCTGCTAAGCCGTTCCTAAAGAAGAAAAATAACCTAACTTACAGAATCCTCAGGAGGTCTCTGGATTTTTCCCCAGTCCACAGATGGGCCCTTTTCTTGCAAAAATCGTCGAAACAAATTCTGGAAGCCTTCCAGGTCTTTCTTTGTGTGCTGGAAAAAATAATAGTATTCAGGTTAGATAGGAATCTGGATGAGGATACATTACACACTTCATACACAGATGTTTCCCATGCTTCCCTTCCCAACTGCCACCATAGGGCAGGGTAAAAAGTAGACCAAGGGGACATGCACCATGGTAAAAACTTGACACGGCTAAGTTAACTTATACTAATATTGCGTTGCTGACCAAAAACATGGTGATAGAGAGGCAGTTACAGAACTTGCTTGTTTTGGGCCATTGATACAGGCAATGAAGGAATAAGCATAACTGGCAGGCAGTTAGCATCTTATAAAATATTCTGCGAACCAGCAAAGTTAATTATTTATTGAAAGATGCTACACAAAACTGTATAAAAAGAAAAACACCATTGCCGATAGTAGCAGAAAGCAACTGCAAGGTTTTTAAAAAAATTCAGTGGAATTTTAAAGCATGTCTATATACATGAGAGATCAGTTACATGATTGATTTTGCATTTGGATTACTTGAAAGAACCAAAATTGAAAAGTCCGTTGGTACATATCTGGTTGTGTGGTCACATGATTGCTATATTTGTGATAATACTTATTTAAATTAATGTGTGTATGGCTAGTGCCAACCTATTGTTTATACTAATCTATGTCTGACCCTAGGACCTATACTTTGATTTTGACTTTTGAAGCACATTGCCTCATGAATTTCCATGTCCACCCATAGAAACCCATAGATCTACTTAATGATGTTGGAGGAACCATCTGCTCAGGGCACACTATTATTTATAGATTCAATTAAGGACTATACAAGTTATTATACATTTACAGTCAATCCACCAACCCTGTGAGATGAGTAGCCTCTCTTAATTAAAAGGACAATTGTGGAGGTCTGTTTATCTTTTAAAATGGCCTAAAACGCCAAGTGTAATAGTTTCTATTGGCAGGGGTGCACATAAGTGGTACTCTGGTACTCAATTAGGGCCAAAAACAATGCTATACCTGCATTATTGTTACAAAGCTCATATGCGTACTAACAACTTGGGTGGGAATGTAAATTAATAATCCACCAAAAATATTGGATTTCTAAGGGTGTTGGAGATCTGGGGGATGAAAGTCAGAGTAGACATATGTAAAGGTAAATGCCTAGAAGAAAAGCACTGTGTGACAGCTGGAATATGACTATGAAAGGATGACATTTGGACTGCAGATAGTCTCAGGGGTTAGTTACTAAGCCAGAAAATGTCAGGGTAGTACTAGTGAGGTATGAGATCTTGGGGTTCATCCCCCGTTACATTTGCCCCAAAGCCAGCTGAAGCGGGGGATGGAGACAGCTTATCGGAGGCTCAATCAGGAACAGGGAGGTCCATCTGCAGCAGAACCTACTATGTAGGAAGCTGATGCAGAGGACAGTGAGGAAGACCACCCTACATATGGGGCGAGTACCAAACACCATCTCCTGGTACTCAACTGAGGAGCTCACTGAAAAAGTTATGTGCACCCCTGGCTATTGACATGCTTTTGAATAGTGAAAACTATGCTGAATGAATAAATAGTTGTATGAATACAAACAAAAAAAAAATTTCGTTTAAAGAAACACTCAGTATTCCTGAAGTAGTGATGATCAGAAATAAGCTACCACTGTGTGTGATGACCAAACACTACATTAATTCTCATCGGCTTAATCTCTAGAGAATTACCAGCAGCCATATATGTGTATTACAGTGCAAAACCAACTTTATACAATAATCTGTTTTGGGGTTTTTGTAAGGATTTTTATTTTCGTCTATGCAGGATACAAGAGGCCGTGCCAGAAAGAATAGTTAGATCTTCTATATCTGTAATAATTGAGGTGTCTCATCTCAAATTTTGGAAGCTCCATAGCCTTCCATGACTCTCTAGATGTATCAGGGTAAATTTGCAGGGAATTACTTTTCCAAAATTTCCCATAGCAGTGCTTTCAACCAGAAAGATGACCCCACCTCTCCAATGGAATAATAGTTTTGCTGAATGTAATGCCCGAGGCTAGGACATTCTTTACTCCATCTGACCTGAATTATAAAAAAAAATCCTAAGCTTCATGTGGGTTCACATTAGATTTTTTCTAAGGGCAGCGCTATGTGCTTGGATGCACTGACGTCCGCGGATCCAACGAGCGCAAGACACCCCCACCCTGTTCGCTCAGTTAGGGCTACATTAGTGTCCGCTCTACAAAGCACAGCTGATAACATGGCTCCATTTAAATCAATGGGCTGAAAAGACATATCCATAGACTGTCAATTGACGTGTGATACGTCAAGCCTCCGTTGCGGCATAAGGGGGCTCGGACCGACATATCAGGGCCTAGGTAGACAGAGCTGTCAATGGTGTGCGTGTTCAATGCAGGGATTTTAGAGCAAGTGTAGCCTAAGTCTTAGTGTGATCACCGAGGGAGCAAAAAAGCTAAGGTAGAACATCATTTCCTGGGTTAGATGATTGGCAATTTGCTCTTAAGGTGGCCATACATGGGTCCTTTTTTGGTTTGATTCTGGTAAGATCGATTGCAATGCTTGTTCGTGACGATCTTTCAGGAATCAAATGCGGCCACCCTTTCTTCGATCAATTCCACTTGATTGGACCAGGGTCCTCATCCAAAGTATTGAACAGGATTCTATTCCACAAAGTGGTGTGCATTGATTCACCACCCGACCTGCAGTCCCCATCAAAAGCAACGGAGATTGACCGTGATTTATGGTCATGTACGATAACCCGGTCTTCGAGCGGGATTGATCCAACTTGAAGACAGGAATGGCCACATTAGATATGCGCTAGACAGATGTCCATGAACATGCACGGCGCTTGAAGTGGCCATCGATCTAGCACATATCTATGCGTGTATGGGCACCTTTATTCTCTCCAATTGACAGATAAAGTAAGTGGGTAATGGGCCAACATGGGTAACATAATGTTACATTTACAATCCGGTGTGCAACATTCTTGTGATCAACAATAACTCATACAGATTAGCCACAGTTACTTGACTAGTGAATGGTTTCCATTTGAAATAATCTTTGAACAAGTCTTTAAAAGGTAATAAACATTTGTAAAATGTAATTTTGTGAATTAGTTCGTCCCCCTTTTTTTTACTGTGATATTATGGATATGGCGAAGTTAGCTACTTCATGAGAGAAGTGATCAGTCCATATAAAAAATGTACATCGAGAAAAGAACACAGAAACACACAACATTACCACCCGACAATCGTAATAACTGTGCACTCCCTTCTCCTACTCTTTGCGAGTACTGGGAAGCCTTTTAAGCACAGGCATGCAAGCCGTATAATCAGCTCAGGATTGGCTAACCTACAATGGAAAAAGAGGGAATACAAACAAGACATGCCAGCCTAGCACACATATCGCATTATTCAAATATAATAGAATGTTGATTGCGCTTACAACCAGAGCGGTATGAATGGGGCTTATCAGCAGAAACTCTATTACTGAGAACACTGATCAGGTTAGAAATCCAACCCATGTAGTGACCAGTCATAGAGCAATACGTAGATTGCTGATAACTATGAGTGATTAGGCAATTTTCAGGCAAAAAAAGGTTTTGCTGTCTAAATCAAATTTATAGAGGTGACAAATAATCTCTGGTTTTATAACATTGAGCATAGAGAATGTATAGCCAAGGAATCCTACAAAGATGGGGTAGGATTACCAACCTTATATTAAACTATGGACCAATAATGACAAACGAATGATATTCAGGCCCATATCATCCCTATTTGTGTAGATTCTAAAGATGTAATCTACTTGACTAACAGTAAAATGTGACTAACCACCCCAAAAATAAGGACCCCTTCAATTTTCCCTCACGCTGAAATACGGTACAGTAACTCTGGACAGGGGGGATCAGAGGGGGCAATCAAAATGACACAGAAGGATCAAAAGGGGAATGGTAAGCCCTCCTCGGAGTCTCCTGTGCCATTTTAAATCCCCCATCTGATCCCCCCTGTATCATTTTAAGTGATCCCCCCACCCTGATACCCCAGTGGCGTATTCTTATTCATGGAAAAATAAAACGAAGGGCATCTTTGGGAGCAAAAATGAATATAAGACACTATCTTATTTTCCGGGAAACCTGGAACACCCTGCAACTTAAAAAAAAAAAAAAAAAAAAAAAAAAAAAAAAAGGGGGAAATTCTTACAACACTATTGTGCAAAAAGTTACATTACTGGACATGTTCTGCAACAAATGCAGTCTACTAAATGATTCACCCCCCCCACACTCTTTTAAAAACACCAATATAACTGGTAGTAAAAATCAGGACAATAATAAGTGGTCAAAACCCAGAGACATGTCTTTATGTATCCAAGGGGCCCAAGTGCTTTAAAGTCTATGTACTATGTAAGTTAACTCCACCACCACCTAGGCCATAGTGGAAGTAGGGACCAGCCAATGTCAGTTTAACACTAGTAAATGAGAAGGTCAATAAGGGGAATGGTTTCTCTGTACAATTAGGAGGCTTAGAGTGGATGTAAACTATAAAAAAAACCATGTATACACAACTCCCCTACATTGGGTCTTCATCCAGGGACAGCGACCCAGCGAAAAAATACTCACCTTTCCAGCCTGTTCGCTCATGTGTCGGCATGGCTGGAGTGTCCAAACCTCCAGGATAAAACATGGAGGAGCAAGACTGCTTGCGGTCTCGCTCCCTCCACCAATCTGGATCTGACAGTTTTATTCAGACGTGGCTGCCTGCGGCAGATCGACCTGCATCGATGTCTGTAAATTCTTAGATCGATTTTCACTAGATTTGAGGCTGATTTCACGCTAGATCGCGGCTAATCGGATGCAAATCTAACCGTCTATGCCCAAGCTTAACACATTATGTCTTTTAGTTTTTGTTCTTGAAAAGAAAGACTTAAAATACACTGAGCTACAGCGGAGCTCACACTTCTTTGCACAGGAAGAAAACAGCAGAAGAATCTTCTCAGTGGTGTTGCAGCGATCGTGCAGTAACTAATGTTAATGGCCAGATAGCACAGAATGACACAGCTGGGAGCACAGAGGGCTCCTTTGAGTAGGCTGCAAGAAGCAAAAATGGCTACACCCGGGTCAGGGTGTATTTTTCCGTTGTAACGCATACCATAAAAGTTCAGGAAACTAATGAACCAGAATATACTTTCCAGAGAGCATAGTAGAATACCACGTGTAATCTGCTCATACGCATTTCTTGTATATCTACAAACAGGTAGGATACAACCGGTAAACAAAAGTTGCTACTCCAATACCTCTAGTTCTGCCTCAGGCGCCGTAGCCAATATCTTTTCCAGGTCAAGCTTCATCGCCCCCTCCAATTCTTGTCTGATGGCTTCTTGAAACTGTGACATCACTCCTCCAGACATCGCTTGACTTAAATCTAAGAAACACAATATAGAAACAAATAGGTTTGTTACTAAAACATTCAAAGTTAACACTTTTCTACTTTGCTGAGATCATTGCTCTTTACCGATTTCCCTTCCCCCTCACCTTCAAGAACGGACTATTTACTTGCTTCCTTATATATTCCACCACTGGATACGTACCTTTGTAATAAGAGAATGAATCATAATGATTGCCCTGACAGTGGTTAAAATTTTGTGAAAAGAAATAAACTAAAAAAGGCATAGACTAAAATATCCAATTTAAAGTGGATGTAAACTCTAGTAATAAAAACATGAACTCTCGCTACCTTCACCAATCCAGATCTAAATCCAGTGATGCTCTGCCCCTCCAGCGTCACCCGATTCAGATGTGACTGCTGGGGTGCAAGTGACAGGGTAGAGTGGACATCACTGCTGACCTCTACACCCTAGGTGCCCAACCTGCGGCACGAGGGCCGCATGCGGCCCTTGGGGCATTTTTTAGAGGTCCTCCACTTGTGTCCCACGAAACCTTACTGTTCATGCATAGGGCATAGGAACTCATATTGCATCACATAACCTCTGAATCAAAATGTGCATCACCATACTACAGTGTTACCCAAAGCTTGAAGTATAATTTAAAATAAGTTTTGTTATTTAAAAATTTAAAATAATGTCTTCTAGCTCAGCCTGCTGTCATTTCCATAAAAAAATGCTTAAACAAGTCAGTATAGATTGAAAATTTTATGTGAGTTCCCTTTAGTGAGTTCCCTTTATATGAGTTCCCTTTAGTGATGCAGAGGGCCACACTTGTGGCCCTCCATATCAACCCAGTTGCCCAGAACTGCTCTACACACTCCCAGGAGCCCTTCTGGCCGCAGCCTGGAAGGGGGGGGGGTGGAGCTTTGCTGGATTTTGACACTTATTTTTTTTTACGTTTGACCTCTGATCAAATCCCATTGGTGCCGATAATAGAAGGAGGATGCAGGAGTGGTAGATCCGTTTTTATACTCTGACAAGTATACTTTGTGGGTAAAGCCAGTTTTTCCGTAGTGACATCATCTCTATTCTGTACATAGCCTAGTCAAGGTTGGTTTGCAGAAAGAGAGAAGTTTGGGGTGGTTATCAACACTAAAGGCCCCCCTACACCTTATAATTTTACCATACAATTTCTGTACAATCAACTTTTCTCCTACCATTACCATGTAATATGAGGACCTTCCAATCACTGTGTATTCTATCAGGGAGGACCCGGCACTACATTGTACATTGTTGGTAGATCTAAAGGAAATTGTATGGAGTGATCTAAAGGTGTATGGGAGGCTTAAAGCCCCCCATACACCTTCAGATCGATCCATACAATTTCCATTAGATCTACCAACAACTGTGTAGTATAGTGGCCTCCCTGATAGAACACAGTGATTGGAAGGATTAGAAAGCTCCTCATAATATATGGTTTTGGTAGAGTAAAATTTGATTGTACAGAAATTGGATGGAAAGATTGTAAGGTGTATGGGGGGCTTAAGAATAGGCCAACATTGTGATAGAACAGAAACTGTGAGAAAGTCACAAGAATGTGTCAATACAAATGTCTCTTACAGAAAAGAAACACTTCCTATGTGAGGTTCTGTTAGGAAGGAACCTTTTGTGCATTACAGAAACTACAGAAATCATAAAATAGAAGCCGTAAGAACTAGGTTGGCTGGAACAAATATAGATAAAAATGTTGTACGCTCCACAAATCCAGAAGAGTCTTCTCAGGAGTTGCTGGCAATTTATCGGACTTATCAATCCAGTAAGCAGTTACAGTCTGGATTAGTTTGTTTTGGTCCCTGTGGACAGTGACAAGGTGAGTGTTGAGCACACAAGAGTCATCCGCGGTGACAAGGAAATTACTTGTTTGGTGAACTGGAAGAAGACCGCAGACTTTCCGTTTCAGATTGACGTTTAAATTAGAAATACATGGACCACAATCGCAGCAGAATAAAAACAAGGCTGATGCTTAGAAATAAAGGTATCAATATGTGGGAGGAAGAAACTCAAATGTGTTAAGCTGGCCATACACCTTTAGATCTCTCTGTCAGATAGTCGATTGATCGATGTAGTGCCGGGTCCTCTGCGATTAAACACAGGTAGACTTGATGGTTTAGAAAGTCCCTCATATCACATGGTTTTGGTAAAACAAAATGAGATCTAAAGGAAATCTGACAGAGAAATCTAAAGGTGTATGGGGACCCTTACAAGAAATGATAAATATAAAAAAAAAATACGAGCACAGTAATTTGAGTAAACTACCATACTTAGTTTTTGCTTTACTTCTAACTACTGGGAGAACTGGTGTTGAACATCTCATGTGGCTTACCAGGATGGTGGACAATTAGAAAGTCAAACTTGCCTAAAGAATTGGGTCCGGAAATCCCCAGGTGCCCAACCTGTGGCCCTTTGTGCGCCCATTAATGACCACCTCAGTCCTCCTCTTGTGTCCCCTCAAACCTATCTTTTAAAGCATAGGGCATAGGAACTCACCTGTCTGCCAATCCCCCACTGACGCATCTTTGCCCAGGATCTTCTTACAGAATAGGGGCACGTAACCTTCAAATCAAAGGTTATGTGCCCCATAGGTATCCTCAAAGGCTTTGATGATATACATGACACAAAACGTGCATTACCATACTACAGTGTTACCTAATGCTTGAAGTATAATTCAAAACAAGTTTTGTTATTTCAAAATAAAAAATTATGTCTTCTAGCTCAGCCTGCTGTCATTTTTTTCATACAAAATGCTTATACGACTCCGTATAGATTATGTTATGTGCGGCCTTTTAGGGATGCGGAGGGCCGCACTTGTGGCCCTCCATATCATCTCAGTTGCCCGCCACTGCGATAGTCGGTGCCCCGTTTTATAAGTGGTGCAGAATCGCAGAACCTCTCCGTTGCTTAACACATAAACGTTTCACCTTTTCTATTACGCCATCTGTAACAGGGAAATAATAAGCGTGGGGACCAGCTGGGGAGGTGAGCAGGTTTTCTATATTAGAGGAATCCCCAGAGGTAGCAGACTCCGTATGCACATTCCAGATCCGCACTCCGCAGCCAACATATGTTCCACATACAGCATTCATTCCCTCCTGCAAATACTTCTCGGAATATAAACTTCCGAAAAATGTGACTAACCAGAAACAAAGTTATTCCGATAGTTATCCTTTATGGTACCCCAGCACTTTACTCTGCATGTCTCCGTGGCCTTACAACGGCAAGAAGTGTACATGTTAGGCCTTTTACAGACACTGGATTATTGTTGTACAAGACAAATCATATTGTTTCAGTCAAAAATATAGAGTGAGCTGTACAGCTGTCTATTGTTGTGGCAGATCTAGAGACAATGACTCAAAATGACCACTGTAAAGGTGGCCATACACAGTTCGATTTTCAGTTTGATCGATGAAGGAACGATCACTGTGCACGTTCGCGTAGCTTATTCGTTTCTCAATGCAACATAAAAAGCCTTCCTTCGATCGGGATCCAAAAAGGTTGGCTGAACTGAGCACAGAGATGACCGTAAATCCCAGTCAATCATGGATGGGGACCACACAGTGCCAGCGGTGTACACCTGGTGTTGGGAGATATTTTTTCTACCAGAAAATATCTCACAACACCGGCTGGGAGCTGCTGGCAGGCAGAGCTGAAAGCGGGACACGGACGGCTGCAGAGGCTTCATTCCGTGCTCCATTTCCTTTATCCCATCTCTCAGCTGACAGGCAGAGCTGAGAGCCAGGAGCCGAGCAAAGGTTGCTGTGCACAGTGCAGGGGGAAGCCGATATTTTGATGGCATATCAATCATACCTATATCAAATGTATACACACTATTTTTATTCGACTAAGCACAATGTCAAATGAAAACTCGATCGTATGTACTGTGGTGTAGCCAAAAACACTTTAGGACATTCGGTATATAAACGAGCATGTGCTCAATCCAACTCTACACATTAAATGGGAAGTAGCTTATTGCTAACTTTTCAGATAGAACAAAAACAATGACATTATGACACGCTCGATATACATTCAATGTTTGACAGATCAATCAAAATGTACAAACATGTTCCATCACTTTAAGATCAGTTTTTTGTTCGATATCGACAACTTTTGATCAATCAAATAGTTTGTTCAGTTCTCTATCTTTCGTTTGATTGTTTTGGTCCAAAGTTCCATAAAAGTGAACATGAACTTATATTTCCGCACTGTGCCGCCAACCGCTAGTCTTACAATAATTGCTACTGACTGCAAGAGTTGGATTGAGATTTGATGACACCATTACTGTATTGCGCCTTGACAAATAGAAAGCTCCCCGACGTTTCTCTATTGATCTGCCCTTTGGCTTCTCCTCGCATTTATTGGGCACGGCATGTACAGAGCCGGTCCTCTATACAGCACAGCAAAACTTACATTTTAAACAGAATGTGAAATCAGCAATTACATTTCCTATAAGTGATGGTGACGGGTACACAATTGCTCAGAATTACTCTGAAGAGGGAATTTTTTAAGACCGCATAATTCATATGGGCTCGTTTTCTTCAATCTTTGCAAATTAACTATGCATTAGGGAAGACGACTATAATCTTGCTAGATTAGCATCTTGTTAGAGGCCTCCCTAGATCAACTATAACCTACATTCCCAATGACACCTGGAAACTTGTAACTGCCAATGTAAAAGCAGAGGTTCACGCTCGTCTACTCTAACAACATTCTTTCATTATGGTCGCCGGTCGCCTTATTTGTTGAGTAAAGAAAATATTTCTTTTTATGAGAAAGTATTTTACACAGCAACATATACTCTGCTGTGTACATAAAAGTTGCATGTAATAGAAGAAAAGCCAGGACAACTGTGACCCCTCCAGCTGTAGCATGGGGTGAAAAGTGTCTCACATCTGGACAGGAATACTGGAGCAATGAGAGGCCCATCTGTAACCAGAGAAGCATCATATGCCGGGGAGAATTTCTTCCACCACGCTTGGACTTCGTAGGAGTTTAATCAAGAACAGATTCTTCACATTTACATAATAGCTATATACCCAAAACTACCAGGGACATTAAAAAGTTAGTAAAAGTTCTCTAAGTAGTAAAAGGGCCAATCTGTCCAAAAGAAGTATTTTTATAATGTGAGGCAGAGGATAGAGTAAACTGGCTTCTTGTATTATTATTATCATTTATTTATATAGCGCCAGCATATTACGCAGCGCTGTACACTACATTAGAGTGGAGATACAACACAATATAACACACAGGTACAGATTATGACACAGGAGGAGTAGAGGACCCTGCCCGATCGGGCTTACAATCTAATAGGTTGGGGAACAAGGCAGGGTGGATTTGATTTAAATCATATCGATTTAAATCATGATTTAAAGCACAATTTAAATCACTAGTCTCTAAGGCTCGATTTAAATCAAACTGATTTAAATCAATCATTCTTGCTGGAATAACTTAAAAATGCGAGGTGAAGATTTTTAGAACAACAACTTTTCATATTAGTTTTTTAACCCCAGTTTAGGTTAATCAATCATATTTGGACAACTTTTCTGTTGTACTTAGTTTTGAGAAAAGTAAACCAAGCATCTGTGATGATATCTTTTAGGCAGAGTAACTGCCCAATAATCTTACAGAAACAGACAGAAGTTGATGATGACATAAGCACATCACCCAAAATCTACCTTGAATAGACACGGTTGAGGGGACACAAAAGCAGATTTGGCTTATGAAATGACATATCGTACCCCCTGAAGAAGTCTTCAACGAAATGCGCGTTGGGGTGAAATTTGCGCCATTTGGACTATTTTAATTGTCTATCAGCACGTGTAGAGATATGTACATCCACAGAATTGGGCATTGTTTTAATTGATATGATATCATTACTTCATCTTTTGCATTGTGTATAATAAATTTATTGCTTTACATATGGAGTGGCCTGTCCTTTCGCCCATGTCTATTCAAGGGGAAATTTTGGGTGATGTGTATATGCCATCATCCACTTCTGTCTCTTGTTTTTGGGATGTTTTTTATGAAATGTATTTACCAAAACATTTAAACATATACAGCCTTATTCTACATAAACTAATCTTTTTGATCATGGAATAACCTTGGGATGGTAATGTTTTTTCCTCAAAAAGCATTTTATTTAAAAAAAAAAATTGATTTTTATCCACCCTGGAACAAGGTAAACAATAGGTGTTTTATGGGTCCAGTTACCAAATATAACTGGTTATCAATCTCAATGCTTGTATGGCACATAGAAAACTAAGATTTAATAAGAATTAAGGCATCAGGGGCCCTTTTGCTTATCAAAGTGTAATACAAGAAAGGTATTTCCAAACTTCATAATACCACATTCTTACAGCAGAGGAGTTATACAAATCTGGTTCCAATTGGGAGAGGTTGGGAGGATTGGGGAACAACTTAACGCATGACGATTCCTTTTCTACAACACTGATTTATTTTTCCCCAAAAATATTACTTTCATTTTTTATTCTTTTCATGTAACTTGTTGCTCAGATCTCCTCCAGCTTCTATCAGCCAGGTCACCATCACACATTTCTAGTGTGTTGGAAAGGGCAATATAATTCTCCATCAAGGGGCACATGTGTCAGACAAAGACTGAAAACAAGTTTTAAAATCACAAGATCTTAGCAATTAGATCTACAACTAGTGGTACTTTTCAGAAGATCTCCAGGGCAAATAAAATCTTCCAAATAACTCCACCCTCCCATCATCCTCTTACATGTATTTTTCAGCCTAGAAGACACTACAAGGTATAAGATGCATTACTTTTGAGCCCAGGTGCCCAACCTGCGGCCCTTTGGATGTTCATCAGCGGCCCCCTTGGTCCTCCACCTGTGGTCCCAAAACATAACTGTTAATGCACAGGAACTCATCTGTCAACCGATCCCCCACTTACATATCGTCGCCCAGGATTTTCTTAGAGGGCCTGAGCAAGTCATTTGCCTCTCCTCCTTTTCCTGTTCTTAGAAGATACAGGGTAAAGACATGTTGGCAGGGGATGGGCAGACATTTACTTAAGTATGGGAACCTTTAATGCTTAGCTAAAAGTGATAATTTGACCAATCTGGTATTAAACAGACCAGTGTAGACTGTTTACTCATTTGGCACACTGATTTCATTGTTGGCAGGTAAAACATTTGCCCGAAATAGGTTCATATAGCTGAACCCTGTAACAGCATACTGCTGGGTGCAGTGTCAGGACGCGGCATCTAATTTACATTTCAGTAGACTTCTTGTATGCCTGTTTTTTCCACTCTGCTGCCTCCTTTCTGAATATTGTTGTCTAAATTGGCAGAAAATATAGTCCCTTCTCTCTACCCATTCCGATGCTGTGCTGTGTAAGAACAGAGAAATACAGGCAGCTGTTATCTGAGTTCTAAGTGCTAGAAAACGATCGTTACGTTAGTCGTACATAAAAGAAATATACAATTATTTTATTTTTGAAGGTAAAACAACAAACCTTTACAGATCTCTATACAGATTGTCAGAGATGCTTCTAATGTTCCAGAACATGAAATCCATCATGTAACTCCTGACAATGGAACCAGGACACGGCAATGTTGCTCTTACACTGTGTGTTGGAACAATGGCTAGGTTATGCATCACAGCGTTTTTCAATTATGTGCACCTCTAGAATATCTGGTGTTGCCATGTAAAAAGAAGCAAACAAACTTCTCTTCCTCTGCTTCATTGTACATGCCAAGAGCAGTTAGTGTCCCTGACATTTCATATTCTTCATAATTATTACAGCTATGGTGCTGTAATCTGCGCCTGACCTGGGTGCTCAACCAGATGCCCGAAATTATTTCATTTTAAAATAGATTTAATTCATTTCTGTCGTTAGAATTCTACAATCAACACCTCATAATGACAACTTGAAAAAAGTTTACTTGCGGTTTTGGCAATTTTATTAAAAATTTTAAAAAGATGGGAATTCACATCGGCAGCTACAGCCTCCAGTCTTTTTGAATATGACGCCACAAGCTTGGCACACCTATTTTCACCCATTCCTCTTTGCAGCAGCTCCATCAGGTTGGATGGGAAGCATCAGTGCACAACCATTTTAAGTTGTCCTGGGCCACTCAAGGACATTCACAAAGTTGTCCTTAAGCCACTAGGGTTGTTATCCTGCTGAAAGATGAACCCTCACCCCAGTCTGAGTTCAAGGGAGCTTTGAAGCAGGTTTTTATCCAGGATATCTCTGTATATTGCTGCAGTCATCTTTCCCTTTACCCTAACCAGTCTCCCAGTTCCTACTGCTGACAAAAATCCCCACAGCATGATGCTGCCACCACTATGCTTCACTGTAGGGATGGTATTGGCCTGGTGATGAGGGGTGCCTGGTTTTCTCCAAACATGACACCTGGCATACACACCTAAGAGTTCAATCTTTGGCTCATGGACTAAAAATAAAAAAATGCTTCTCATGCTTCTTCAAGTGACTTTTGGCAAACTCCAGGTGAGCTGCCATGTGCTTTTTACTAAGGAGTGGCTTCCGTCAGGATACTTTCTGGATGCACTGTATGACTTGACGTCCTTTGATGCAAATCAAGCCCAGGGGTGGGCAAGCCTTTTTAACCTGTGGCCCACAAGAGGTTTTTAAATTTTACAGAGGGGCAACACTAAGAGCAGTTGGATGATCTAGTGTCTATATAGCTATTGGGGTCAGCAAACCTAGCGTAAACACTATCATCCTTTAGGGGTGGACACAATATGGTGGTCATTGCTAAACGGCCAACTTATCTAAAACCCCCTATATCCTACGGGAGAGGACACAATGATGTGCAGATCACTTATCCTCTACCTGAACCCCTCTATACGGGTATAGCACTCCTCCATTCTCTTGTCGCTGGGTATAATCACGCAACATCTTTTACTATGAATAACCTCTGATCTCTAGGCACAGGAACATACAGTAAATGTGCTTCTGCCACACGGTTCTGATGGTTCAACAATCTGATTTTGCAAGTCAAATTCAACATGGTATCATCAAGACATCTGCTGAAGATGTAAAGAAGGGTTTTAAAAACATTACAAAGAGGACTGTCTTTAACACATGCTGTAATTACATACATTCAGTGCAAAGTCAAGTGCAAATGTTTAAAGTCGACTCAAAATTGAACCTAATTTATGCAGAAACTTATGTGCTAGAGCAGTGGTTCTTAACCTGTAGGTCAGGACCCTCTTGGGGTCAAATGACCATTTAAGAGGGGTTGCCGCATTCACTGAAAGCATCAGGGTCAGGAGCAGTGCTGATACCCACAAGCAGGGTGGGACTGAGGGAGGGAGAGCAACACCCTCACCCTTCTAACTAAGACGGTATGGGGTATTACACTCCCCCCTAAATTCCCACCTCACACATCATATGCACAAGCAGAGTGAGAAAATAGGGGGGGGGGGGTGGAGCATTACACTAACCTGATCGTGCCCGATGTCGTGGAGTGCCACTTCCGGTATTAGGAACAAAGAAGTGACACTCCACTTCCCTGTTCCAAATTCAGGAAGTGACATCGCTGTGAATCGCTGTGCTAGAGACATACTTTTTCCCCCCAAATGTTCCTACAATCCTTCTCTACATGTCCCGCAACTTAGGTGAGGATCCATGGTCAGGCTTTGCAATGAACTAAGGGCTTGTCATCACTTGAGCGTTGACCAACGATCGCGGGTGATTGCTGGCATGTTTTTGATGGGTCCACGATCGACCGCTGACGTGGTGTGACATGTGATCTAAAACGCGGCTCGTTTTTGTTTGCGGGCAATCGCAACAGACAGCCCATGGTCGCGGCCATGGACATGAATGGGAGTGGTTAAAAAATGTGTTTTAACCACACCCATTCACTATCTATGGGCTCCATCAGACGGGGGGGGGGGGGGGCAAGATGTCCTATCCCACCCTGCACTTCCTGCCTGCAGATGCCAGTGATCTCTATGCTGCGATTCTAATACCGTAAAGTGGGGACATAGCCAAAGTCTATGTTGTGATTTTTTTTATACACAAATTTCATTTTTTAAACATTTTGGGTGCTATTCCTCTTATAAGAATGAAGTAAATGTATAGAAGGCACTCTTATCATTTTCTAAATTTAATCAACCAGATATAAACTTATATTCTTCAATAAAGTATACAAGTTCCAATAGCTCAACAGGAAAAAGACGCAGCAAGAATAAACGAATCAAGCGGCTTTGAAGCCACTTCAGCATTCACTATTGATAACATTAATTAGCTATACTTGCTAAAAATGAAGAATAGTGCAGCTATGACAGTATTATTATTGTCACAAAAATGGGTCACACAATTGTCACTTTGTGAACAACAACTCTCTGAACTATACAAAAAAAATGACTGATGTAAGATAATTCCTGGCGACTTCCCAGTTATCGGCCCTTCAACATGTCAATGCATTTTCTATTTTTACTTCATAAAGCTTCAGATCTATAGCTTCATCCCGATGACTGGAGATAATCTGCAAGATGTCCACATCAGCCAAGCCAAGATTACATGAATGGCATATGATCACCGCTGCTATATGTCAATCTATTCTGGGCACAAAGCTCGGAGATAAAAATACTCATGAGCTCAATGTCAGAGAGAAGGACGTTAAACTAGGTCACACTATATACATCCGGATCCGTCCCAGTGTCAGGTATAGCGTCAGCTTAATATTTTCACTAACCCCCAACCAGATCGTGACTAGGACAGATCGGGTCTAAAACTACCGGAAATGTTCATAAACTGCTCGTCATTCCCAAAGGAACCATTCATATGATGGATAAATAAGAGATGAATGAAGAAAAAAACACTTTGTAACGGGGTTAGAATTATGCTGCAAGCTAAATTGTTTAGGTGTAAAGGAAGCATTACTTTATTTTTTCCACCTCTTGCCCAGCATGCTCATCCAACTACCTGGGCTATGGGTGGGGCCTCTGTGTCCTTACTTACAATGAAGGGCTATTGGCCCTTCACTGTAGTGATGTTGCTAATCCCAGAATATATATGGGTAAAATCTGCAGCAGTGGAGAATTATTAGGTCTTATGGTGCGAAAAATATAGTATATTAATTTGCCTATAAATTCTAACATGCAGCTTAAGGTTTTGGAGAAAGAACTTGGAAAACGAAACAAAAATCACAGACATAGCCATTCAGATATAAAGTGAATCTACAGAATGTTCCGGCAAAGTAGGCAGGAGTGGTCCATCAGTATTCACTCTATATTCCTCCAGCCAAAAGGCCAGTGCCAGGAGGGAGGTCTTGGCTTCAGAAGTCTGTTCATATACTAGCAGTACCCAGTCTCTGTCTCTTCATAGGTTGGTCAGTGGGTTCACATTTTACAATCTGGCAATGAACAACTTAAGCCAGCCATAGACATCTCGATTCTCGGCAGATCCACTGTGCATGATGATGTCATCACGCATGGCTGGTCGTGCCGAGAATCGCCCGCGCAGCAGCCAGCATTTACTTTGGATGGGGATGCTGGTCCCCAAGTAAGGAGATCAATCTAAAAATTACGGACATGTTTGTAATCTGTTTATAATCTATTTCTTGCTCCGATGTAAGGGGTGTTCGATTTGCGGTGTGTATGTCGTCAGCACAATGAACTGTATATGGCCACATTTACCCATGAGCAGCTATTTACATATGGGAGGAGATACAAGTCTTCATCACAAAATGTATTTATTAAAATGCAGAATATAAATGTAAATACACAACTCATGCTATCTAATTGTAAAATGTGTCTCTCCATAAGTTGGTCAGTGTGTTCAGAAAATGGGAACTGCTAGTGCTAATGCAATGTGATCTCGTCTTGGCAATGGCTCTTTGGCTTGGCTGAAGGGAAAGGAACGAATGTCAGCCTCCTGGGATGCAGAAATATTGATCCCAAGATGGTTGGGACTAAAAAAATATTTTTATAATAAATGTATTTTTAAATAATACATTTTTTACATATTCGGACCATAAGACACTGGAACATTTTCCCATTCAGGCTTCAAAGACAAATTCCAGCCTGATACAGGGAGCACACACACATTTATCGTGTCTAGTAGTTTAAATAAATATTTTTTTTTTAGTTTCCTCATCTGGTGAATGAGCAAGACTGCAAGCTGCAAAAAAAAAAATAAAAAAAAACACATGGAAGCTACAATTTTACTCCAAAAATGCGATTATTGGACTTAAATTTCACATTTTTTAAAACTTTTTCAAAAGATTTCACAATTTTCCAAGCCAATAACCTGGATAAAGAATGCAAATCAGTTAAGCCTCGTGTCCTTATCTGAAGAATTGTTAGAATTCTAACAAGTCTAATGGCGAAGCATGATAACTAGGCATTAGGCACCAAGCTTTTTTTTAAGTAGAGGTAAAGTTTCTTGCCTGGCAAGTTTTCGCTAATCAAAGTATGTAGGTTATTGTATGTGATCTTTCCAATGTTATAGAATCAGGGCTGTCACATTCTTCAGGACTTTCTAAGGCTAGATTTACGTTTCCTTGGATTTCTGCAGCCCAGGAAACCACCGGCACTCTGGCAGCAACCCGAGAAATAACTGCAGGCGCTCGTAGGTTGTCTAGATAAGGATCCCATGGAGGTCCTATCGGCCGAAACCCTGAAAACCGACCGGTGGACGCCTAATGTTTGTGTCTTAGATTTAGCGTTAAGTCACCTGCGGAATGATCAAGAGACTATTAACCTTTCTCATCTACATACTTGTTTCAACCCAGCAGCTAAGTTTTGGACTCAATAAAAAAACATGTAAATTGCATTTGCTAAGGGATGGCAGAATTGAGATTCTATACTATATCTTTAGTAAAATACTTTTTTTAGTAATCAACACCCCTAAGGGATAAGCTTGTCTTTATATACTATACTACAATATACTAGCCATATGTATTTCCTACTAAGCAACACTATTCATTCTAAAGCTAGGCATACACAGCTCGATTTTTTTATAGATTTGAGCACAACTGAATCTATAAAAAGCTGTCCCGCCTTTCTGAGCAGGATCAAAGCTCCGTCTAACAGGGGACCAACATATTGGTAAACCCTGTTCGATTTCCGATGATGGGCCCCATCCTAAGCATCGATGAAGCATTTCTACAGTTCGATATTAAGGAAGCTCGAGTGCAGCACGATGATGTCATGGCCCCTCCATCATACGGGCATCGAGCCGTGTATGCCTAGCATTAGGGTGAGATGTAGTCTGCTGGAGGACATAGAATGAATAGGGCTGGAGTAAACATTGACAGCAGGATGAGGTAAGTATGCCAACATCTTCTGTCCGTAGTCTGGATGTTACTGGACAGGACCATAATGTGATGGTCACTAGAATGAGAAAATTACAGAGATCTGCAGTGGTGTCGGTCACACAATAGAGATTGTATTTGCTGGTTTGTGAAAAATAACATCATTGTATTTCTGCCAAGATGAATTCATTCAGTCCACTGAACGGCACAACAAGAACAAGGAATTTCCGATATAAATATAGGTGAACTCCAGTGTCAAACACCCAACAACCTCAATTCACCAAACACAATGCATGTTTCCTGATCGCCACAACCAGGGAATCTGGAATGTTCCAGGCTGAACGTTTTTATGCCAAAAGTGGAAAATTCCTCTAAATAATAAAAACGTGCAAAGAGCAATGTCCTGTGATAAACAATACATAAACATGTGTGGTGAAGCTATGCATTCAATGAAGGCAATGCTTATATATACACTTATAGATATGCAACCATGATGTTAAATAAAGATATACTAATCCATTATTAGTTCTCAATCCTCTACCCATTACAACACTTTACTTCAGTGCCGATACCTGGAAGGCAATGTGTGCATCTCTGTGTGCGTTTGTCTCCATCTGGACGATTGCTGTGTATATATGATGCATGTACATATTGTATAAGATAACCTGATCTAGTTTGGCCAGCATCCCAAATAGCATAGATCTACCAACAACTATGTAGTGTCGGGTCCTCCCTGATAGAATACATAGTGATTGGAAGGTATATATCACTGCTATGTTGTGCCGGGTCCTCTCTGATAGAATACATAGTGATTGGAAAGTTTAGAAAGCTCCTCATATTACATGGTTTTGGTAGAAGAAAAGTTAATTGTATACAGATTGTAAACTGTATGGGGGCCTTAGGTTTCAATATGAGATCTATATATGATTTTTAAGATAGGTAGGCAGTTCACCTACCTAAGCTCCCTTAGTAAAAAAAAAAGTTGACCCCGAAAGAGCACAAAAGTATGTATTTAATGTAAGCCCATTGTACATTTTTATTCCGATAGGCAGTTTAATAGATATCATGAACGTTTCAGGGGCTCAACATTCACTTCATCAGGGACTTGATAGTAGAAAAAAAAAAGAGAACACGACTTAATGAAAGAAATAAAAATCTGTTAAATCAGATTTTTGGCTGAAAATTATGTATTCTTTGCTTGGAATTGTTGAAGCTTCTACTTTCCATTCTGACTGCAGCGAATGGGCACAATAGAAGAAACTGTAGGTAAACCTTACATACAGCTTTAATAATAAATACATACATTACATTAATACATACATTAGTATTTCTTTAAGCCAGTGGTTCCCACACATTCCTTGCAGGGCCCCCCTTTTCTATTTAGGAACATTATCAAGCCCCCCCCCCCTCTCTATTCAAACATAGGTTTAAGCCCCCCATACAAGTCTAGATTCTCCTTTCAATCAACTTAAAAATAAAAATTTTAGGGGATCAGTGAAATCGGTGATTAATTCTAATCTATGCAAACTGTAGTAACAGATTTTTAAATTTTTTTGGATCGACTGAAAGCGGACATTAATCTCAATACAACCAATTAAAATTTTCCAGCATGTCCGATCATTTTTCAATCGAAAAATTTCCCAATTTTAATGGTCGATCTAACCATGTGGGCTGCCATAGATTTTAAATCAATCAACAACAAAAAATTGATTGACTTAAGATGACTGAACGAAAAATCTAGACGTGTATAGGGGCCTTAAGTATGAGGGCCAGTGCCCCCCTGGAATTCCTTCGCAGCCCCCCAGTTTGGGAACGACTGCTTTAAGTAAAGGGTTCACATTGATGTTGACTAGTCCTCCATAACTACAAAAACACTACATGGCTTCAACACTGCAGTAGAAGGTTCCTTTGTCTTTAAAAAGTATCTCCTCGACTTAAAATATGTGTTTACACAAGTACAGATTCACTTCAAGCTGTGTAGTTCCTAATTATGAATTCACTTGCTAGGGATAGCAGCTAGGTCTTCTCGACACATTAATTAAAAACTTTTCAATGCAAGGGCTGACTGCGAGTGATTCACACCCACTTTAGAGAGGTGCCCTTATTTCCTGCTAAGTAATCAAATGTTTTTCTTCCTCGGTTTAGTCGCGGTAATTAAAGCTCATTAGAAGTGTATTCCCATAGTTACATGCACTGTTACTTCCAGGCACCACCTGATGCCAGCACAAAATAATGTATGGATTTTCAATCATGAGCACGTCAATCTCCTAGCAGTATAGCAGAGGGATGCGGTTACCTGTCTATAGTGGGCACAATGATGGCAGCAGGTGGCATTAAACCAATTAGGACAGTTTATTTTGTAACCAAAATTTGAATGTATAATAAATCTGCAATTTCTTTTTGCACAAAAACCCACAAACGACACAAATCAAAACATTGAAATGCTTTCTTTCCATTGGTCAGACGATGAATAGCAACCTATCCAACATAACACTATAAATGAGCTGCCCCCTCCGTTGTATAGAAGTGTATCATAAAAGAACTGCAGTGACCTTTATTAACCTTAACGACAACGTGAGAGCCCGCAGGGACACATTGTACATTCATATTGTAACATAACTCCACCACACACAAATACCAGAGGTCACCGTGCCATATGTTACTCCGAAGACTTGCGTTCCTTCAGCCATATATTTTTAAACGCACAAGACTTATGCTGGCGAGCTTCCCATACCACCGATGCCCAGCCGAGCACAGCGCGATGACGTCATTACGCTCAAGCTTTCTCGATATCGAGATGCAGCACTTCTGCATCATCGATATTGACCCGCGGTCCTCATCCAAAATAATGTAAACTGAACAGGGTATTCCCACATGGAAGGCTAGATGGCTCACATTTTTTAATAGATTTGATCACCGTGAACGCGCACAGCACTTATTTGTGCTAAAATTTATTACAAAATCGAGAGGTGTATGCCCAACTTTAGAAAATGTAAGGGGGAGTTTTCACAAGCGTATTGCTTGGCGGGGATCACATAGACTTACCTGCTCGGCGGATGCTGTCTGCACAGCGCCAAGCCGTTCCGCCGATGCAAGGCTGAAGGTAGTGGAGTGGATGTCTAAACACAGCATACGCCGAGCAGGTAAAGTCTATGTGCTCCGTCAGCTTAGCGGAGGGGGTCCTGACGGATGTGGAAACATAGCCTAAAGGATCACTTTAGCACAGGGGTGGCCAAACTTTTTGATTTGTGAGCCACAATTGTGACATAGGGGACGGACCAAGAGCCTGCAAGGGCCGCCCGGTATAGAAGTCCTCATAACTAGGACAGGATATTTAAAAAAAAGAAAATATGTTAAAAAAAAATGATAAATAGAAGCATTTGAAGCTTAAACATTCTATTGCAGGCAAACTTATTGCAGGGAATGAGGGGAGCAACCAGGGTGACTAAAGGGACAAATTAAAAGACTAAAAAGGCTGGCTTTGACCCCCGGGCCTGAAGTTTGCCCATGCATGCTCTAGCAGTTTTTGCATAAATTAACATGTTTTTACCCAACAGCCCTTCTCTATATCTCTGGCAAATTCAATGATGATACCAAGTTCAGGGACTTCACTCACAAAGTCAGCAAGTTGAATTCTCATGACCATCTTGTGTTTATGGATAAAGGTTTTTGTGAAAAAAAACACGCACGCACACAACATCCTGCAGTTGTGGTGTAGACTATATGCAGGGGAAAAACAAATGTAAGAAAACGAATTCGCTGAGGTCACAGAAAAGGCGGCTCTATGGTGAGAAAGTGTTGCTGTCCCTGTACCTGAGGGGCCTGCAGACCTTTCTAGCTGCTCATCTAAAGTATATCCCACGGAGACAACATCTTCTATTATTTATTTATACACGGTCAGAGCTTTATCAAATGTCACCAATGTGGCTTTTTCAGTACCACGTCCCATTTTAATAATGTCAACAACTTTTACCTCATAGAGAGAACATCTGAGAGAGAAACCAGCAGTCCTCTCCAATAAACAGCATGGCTTTCTCATTTCAATTGAAACTAAATTTAAAAAGAACGGTCATATTTTTGTGGGTAAATTTAAAGTATAAATATATATAAATTAACCCCCCCTAGCACACTGCTGCGGTCCAGATTTCTGTACCAAAAGTGCACCATAGACTTGTTGTAGGCCTGTAACTTCCCAGAATATGTCCGTACAAGGGTCTAATAGACATCCTGAATATAATAATGTTTAAAACAATTATGTAAAATAAAAAAAAAATGTAATAAAATTTATGAGAAAACACAAGAATCAGGGCACAAAGCTATGCTGCTATGTACTAAATCTCGCCCAAATAAAGTCTCTGGTGCCCAGTTGCCCCTTTGCTTTACACCCTCTCTAACGCTGGTGGACTTTCAAATTTCCTGCCACCTAATTTTCACACTCCCCCAATGTGACTTTCATTACGCACTCAGAGGGGGTGGGTGGGGGGGGAGAAGATGCCGGAGGATCCAGCCAGCATGTCACATCGGGGACACAGGGACAGCGCAAAACTGTAAGTATGTGCTGCCGGTGCCGCGATGTTCACTGGTCGGCAGCGCTGGACGAGATGGTGCGGTTAATATAAAACCATGGGCTTTAACAGGGTCCCCATCCAAAGTATTGTATGGGAAACAATCGCGCAAAGTAGTGTGCATCGATTTGCCATCCAATTGAAAAACGATGGAGCACAGCTTGGTGACAAGCATCCATCGATCGCGTGGGTAACTCCAGCTGTGCAATTACAAATACTGTGGTATTGTCGTGTTTATTTCTTTTGTTGGCACTAAAATAAAAAGCTGAAGGGAAAAAAAGCTAATACTTTTCAAAAACACACACATATATACATATATATATATATATATATATATATATATATATAAAATTTTACAAGAGAAAAGCACTGTTTGTCAGCTGGAATATGACTATGAAAAGTTGACCTTTGGACTGCAGATTGCCTCAGGGGTTGGTTACTAACCCAGAACATTTCAGGGTTGTACTACTGAAGTATGAGATCTGGGGGTTCAAACGGTGCTGTACTGTGAGTGTTACATTTGACCCAAAGCCAGCTGGTGACCTGTAGATGGAGACTCAATCCAGAACAGGGAGGTCCATCTGCAGCAGAATCTTCCATGCAGGAGGCTGACACAAAGGACAGTGAAGATATACATACACATATACACACACATTTTTATACATAAATACACACACAAATATATGCACACATAGCACTTTGTCTGGCAGTGTTGGCTTCATATGTCCATCACACACGCACACGGTCTGGCCATAGATGAAAACACATTCATGCCTGAGGAGCTGGCGCCACATGAACTAAATGCTGCCAGGTCACTGAGCACAGAGAAGGATTCGTCTGTGCCAGGGGTCGTTTATATAGTTTAAATCATGAAGGTAACAGTAAGATATTTACACAATATCCCCAAAAAAAAAGTTCCAGTACTCATTGCATGTCTAACAGCAATTTATTGGGTTATCATTGTAGCGGAATGGCTATGTGCTGGCGTCCATCTTCCCTGTGAATGAGGGTTTAATCACAAGGATATCCTGAAAGCCAGGAGGCCCAGCGTAGACTCACTGTCATCCGAATGTCACTTAACATAACACATCATGTTGGCATTTCACCAAAGGCCGCAGAGAAAACGATTGTACAAGAAATGCATATTCCTGAATGAAATGCTGCGTATACTTGTGAAACACAGACCGCGGATACCGTGTACCAGCCAATGCTCGGCTTTCATTCAAGAAAATTTGCATACAATATGCAAAAAATAAACGATCCTCCTTTTACAATGAGTGACAGCATACAGTTATCAAATGCAAATAGTCGTCCTGTCACTTCATATTTCATTTTATAGTCTTATTACGCCTGTGAGTGGAGATTATCTGAAGTCTGGTGCAATTTCCTTTATCTATATGCTACAAATGCTTGTAATAAATCTCCCTGAATTACTATTTATTACGAAAGTTGTGTAAGTATTGTTTTATATTCTATATACGGCAGTCGTTTTCTAGCAGATGTACTAACCAAGCTGACTTACAGTCTAACTGTATTGCAGAGATTGTGGGGTGACATGGCCGAGGGATCTACACTCCAGTACACACACCTCACTCCCCAGTATACATTCCATCAGAGGGATCTACACTCCAGTACACACACCTCACTCCCCAGTATATATTCCATCAGAGAGATCCTTACTCCAGTACACACACCTCACTCCCCAGTATACATTCCATCAGA
>CM070035.1:138457976-138478064 GCA_036250615.1 Ptychadena robeensis | reverse complement strand
GATGGGTGCCTGCCCATCCACCATCACAGCCATGGGATGGGTGCTTGCCCATCCACCATCACAGCCATGGGATGGGTGCCTGCCCCCTCCACCATCATAGCTATGGTCTCTCTCTCCTGCTGACTCCAACCCCACTGACAGCCACCAGTCACACACATGTCACAGCTGGCTTTCTAGACTCCAGCAGCCGATCCTAGTACACACACATCTCCTACTGTATAACAGCGGTCTGTCAGCAAGGAAAAGACAAACTGACATGTGGAGAGTAAGATCTCACATGAGTAAACAAAGTAAAGTCAACTCAGGAACAGCCATGTGGTGTCACAGCAGGGTGTATAAGGCTCTATAAAATTTTCAATAAACACAGAATATACAAAAAAAATCAAGTATAAAGAAGAGCCAAATACAAAACCAGTTTTCCCATTATAAAAAAATTGCTTAACTTTCTTCTGAAGTCTAAGAACATTTTTTTTGTATTTGTCGTGATGTGAGAAGAAATCTCTCCAAAGGCTAAATGTGTGAGCTGGTGTGACATTGATTCTTCATGGCAACCTACCACACATCTCCCTACAGTGATAGAGTACCGTACACCGCTGTGTTACAGAACACATACACGACAGTACATTACAAACGTTCAATAAATGTCTAAACACAAAGCACGTACACAGTGTACACCCAGATCAGCACTTTCATACCATGCTAGGCTATTGGAGTGTATGTTATGCAGCTTATTGATTATTATTATTATTATTGTACAGTATGTATGTAATGCTACAAAACGCATGTGCATTGTATAGGTGCCATTCAAGATTGGGACTTGAATATTTACACAATGCGGTCAACCAACAATGCACGCACGCACTCTCCCAGAACCTGCAATGAGGAAATGCCTGGGTACATTGACCTATATGCATGATCGCACTGTACAACAAGGAGGGCCTAGGACATGAGAAACAGCCTGGGCCCCACAATTCAGAGAATCAGATGTTCTCTGGGCACATGGGGTAATGCCCGCCCTGACCTATTAGCAGACTTCAGCAAGGTTCCCTCCAATAGGCAGAGAAACAGGTCACCCCACAGAGAGATCCAGAGATATCTTATAGATAGCACCAGCTCAGCCAGGTTAGTGGAACATATCTGCTTAATTCACCTTGACTCGTCCGGATTATCCTTTACTAGCTCTAATTATGGCAACTCTTTCATTCCGTAGTTTACCTTCAATTTACGCCATCCTGTTGTTACAGCTAGAATACAAATCGAGAGTGTGTAAAAGATCCTTATTCCTAAAGGCCGCCATAAACCTCACAATCTTACCATACAATTTCTATAAGGAGCTTTCTAAACCTTCCAATCACTATGTAGTCTATCAGGTAGGACCCGGAACTACATAGTTGTTGGTAGATCTAATGGAAATTGTAAGGAGTGATCTAAAGGTGTATGGGGGGCTTTAGGCCTAGTCTCCACTGCAATACAATTCCTGTGTTTGACATACTAACATGACCAATGCTATTCAATGGTCGCATGCAAAGTCGTGTCAGCAGCGTGACACATTAATGTCAACGCTTTTAACCCAGATGGTATGTATAGCCACATGTTAATGTGTTCAATGAATATATATTGGAATGCGTCAAAAACACACCCCAGCCAGAGGCATTTACTTGGGAGGCAAAGCTAGGCTGGGGGTCTATCCTACATCTGCACTGGTGGGCTTGGCTGTCAAATTGAAAGCTGCAGAACCCATTGGCGGGTGGCTGCACCCCTGTATAACCAAGTGCTCTCCCCATGTCAGGATCACGGATGATCACATGGAAAGAGATGTTCTCCCTGCTTAATCTGCAGCAAAACAGCTCAGATCCTGATCCCCATTCACTCGTGGAATTTTCATTTTTCCATTTTTATTATTATCCCTTTTTTTAAACTGTTCTAAAGTTATATTTCATTTACTGCATATTGGGTGATGTTTAAAGCAGCGGTTTAAAGTGCACCTCCCGGTAACAATTTAACACGCAGTTATATATATAATTGACCTCTCCTACAGGTAATGTGCAGACTGGCAGCACAACAGCAGCTCTCAGTGATGACCGTGTCACTTCGTCTCCATGACCAATCACAGAATTCCATTCAATCTGTGAAAATATACCTCGTGCGAAAGATGCCAAGAAACAGCCAATGTACTTTAAAGACTTTACTCTATGAGGGCTCTTTCACACAATACTCTCTATGTTGTGTTCCGCTAATGCGCACATTATTGGATGTGCTGCGTTAGTGTTTGCCCTTAGGCCAGGGGTGGGCAAACTTTTTGACTTGTGGGCCAGAATGGTTTCTTAAATTTGACAGAGGGGCCGGACCGAGAGCCTGTAATGGCCGCCTGCCATAGGTGTCCCAATACCTCACGTGCCCAGCTTCATTAGCATGATGCTGGGGAAGATCAGAAGGGACATTGTAATCTTTTCTTGTATGCTTTCCACGAAGAAATCATACTGCCAGGAATATACAAAAAAAAGGAAAACATATTTTTGGACAAATTTATTTCAGTGAAAATAAGGACAAGATAAAAAGACGATCTGACTTTCCTACATTCGTTCTCTGCAATGAGCTGAGATAAGGTGGACTTTTGACTCCTCTTAGCATTATGCACGTTAACTGCATTGAACAAGCAGAGGGGACACAGAGCATCTGTTCAAGGCTGCATAAAAGAGCTAAGCGGGCCGGATCTGGCCACCGGGCCGTGGTCAGATTTTTGTGACACACGTTGTGTACAATCTTATAGTGGTTCCCAAACCCCCCCCCCCCCCCCCCCCCCCCTTTCTATTTAGGAACATTATTGAGTGCCCCCTTCCTATTCAAACACATGTTAAAAATGAGGGCCTGCGCCCCCCAGTTTGGAAACCACTGCTATAGGGAACCTGTATTCCAATAATATGTGGTGGGTTTTTACCCCTTTTATAAAGCACTGATGTATGGACTTCGTCCCTACTTGTGTTTCTGTTTCCATTTAACTGAAAATGCTAATACAGGCAAATGTATAGGAATGGCAATAGATGTCAGGGCCCTTTCACATTGCACATCGATGTGATTTATGACGGGTAAACCAGTTACTAGCAAAAAGCCTGCACTGCACCTGCAAAACTGAATGTAATGGTAACGCACAGGATGGTGCTTATGCAAACGCAGGGCTAGTACAAAAGAGCCCTTAAACCGGACCCCATTTACATTTGCTCTGTGGAGGAGATTTTACATTTCCAGGTAATGGCAGAGTTGCAGACATCACATGTTACCCCAGTGGAGGTAGATTTTATATACAATAGCTATACTGTTAAATAAAGTTATAAGATGGCCATACATGGGTCAAGTGTTCCATTTTGTCAGGCGGTATAATGATTGAATTAAAATTAATCCAGTTAATATTGTTAGTAAGGTGGAGCAGCAGCAGAGGCCAGACTCATTTGAAACATGTTTGAAAATTGATTACTTTATTCAGAACAATATCAATCAAAAGTGAGCTGTGATTGGTTGGGTTGGAAAATTTCAGCTGATTAAGTACTTGGTTGGTTTGGTAGAACAAAAGTTGACGCGTGTATGGCTAGCTTTACTGGGAAGGTGCACTTGATTCCCCCCCCCCCCCCTCTAGAAACGCTTGACCTCTTGTTTCCCCCTTTACATTATGTCGTCTCACTGATGTGATGACCAGGTCACTTTAGCCCCATTCTTTTTTAACTTGACATTTTTTTATGCTGGCAGCCATCGCTGACCTTTAATTGTACCTTGGATCAGGGGACGCTCTGTCTCTGTAGGAGGGAGGCTGGCTTTGGCATGAATTACCGCCTGAACTCTGAAGCATGGGTTCAGGTCTATTTTGGGAACTGTCAGTGACCTCCTTATGTGTGCCTTCTTCTGGCAGATGCAACATCATACCCTGACCTTGACTAGGACATGTTCTATTGATCCTGCGCCACAAGCAAACACATGCCACTGCCAATGATCAGCCCCTGCCAAGCTAAATCTCTACAGCACACGGCTGTGCCTTTTGTGTTGATGACAGGACAGAACTAAGCAGCAGCTGTCCATGATAGCACTACAAGTCCCAGCATTACAGTCTCCTGCACTATAACATGAGACTGTAATGCTGAGACATGTAGTGCTATCATGGGTTTGTAGCCTCCTATAGGGCACAGTAGGCATAGAATAGCAGCTTATTGTGTGTATACTGCTAGAAATGGGCATGCATGGAGAACGTGACCAGAGGCAGGTGTGAAGACATGCACAGCCCTGTGCTGACCATGGACATACACAGACGCCTGAGCATTGTACACATGCAGAGGGCAGGCTGAGCATTTCATACGCACCTGATAACAGAGGCTACAGCCTGACCAAGACTCTCTGGACTAAATGCCTGGAGCACTTCCGACAGCCGCTGACATCACAGCTATACCCCCCTTACTAGGCTATAGGCAGGTTCGGAATATGAAACTGTCTTCGATCCAGCCGCCATTTTCTTGGGGTCCATGGTATTAGTCTCGTTGACAGATAACAGAAAACATGGCGGCCTTCCTTCCTGGGATCGAAGAAGATTGGAGACCTCCCACAGACATCGATCCGGTAGAGCGCGATACACATCAAAGTGTAGAGACAGCCAACCAGGGGCAGAGAAGGGGACACGCCTCTAAGGTTGGCCAATGTTGTATAGAGGGGGAAGCGTTAAGCTGTGCTGACATGAAGTGACAGCAGACAGGCTGTGTGGGCGATGTGATAGGTGTTCCGGGAAATGTATGGCGTGTATCTCCGGGAATCGCAGGATGGGCCAACTGGGCATGGCTGGCTGTTGTCATTCATAGCATACAAAGGGGGTGGAATGTCTTTACGTGACTCCATTAAAGGAATGTGCTCCTATGTACAGCCTATGAATCCTCTGCACCTTGCTGATCCCAACATGTGACTCATCCTTTACAATGCAGGGCCACAGTGTATGCATTGTATGAGATAGTCTGGTTCACTGAGTTATTGTGAGGGTGCAGTACAGCAGGGCACAATGGTGGAAGCGAGGAGGATCCCCAAATGAAAGACAAGCACTTAGCTGAGATAAAGCTAGCCCCTCTGTATTTGTTTTTCCAGAGTTGGGCTTTTATTTGAAGTGAACTTGTGACTTTGTTCATGGTGGAGCAGAGGCTGAGATTTAAACACTCATTCTACAGGTACAGCCTAAAAACGTTAATGTAATTGAAGAGATTTTGAAGACTTTCATTGCTGAGCTCATTCTGTTTCCTGGATTTAAAGATGATCTGTTCTCTTATGTGTACAGAGTTATATCATCTGCACCCATGAAGATGGCGCACCAGAAATAAAATCACAGCACTGAGACAGAGGTAGTATTGCAGGGTTTATTTCCTAGTATTAGAGTTACATTACAGTGAACCTTGGTCTATACTCTCGTGATGAGATCTCTGCTCATACTCTGGTAGTGTGATCTCTGCTCATACTCCGGTAGTGTGATCTCTGCTCATACTCCGGTAGTGTGATTTCTGCTCATACTCTGGTAGTGTGATCTCTGCTTATACTCCGGTAGTATGATCGTTGCTCATATTCGGTAGTGTGATCGCTGCTTATACTCTGGTAGCGTGATTTCTGCTTATACTCACCATTTCTCCTTGTTACACCCTATGATGAATGAATGGCACCACATTGTGTATCATGGATGGATGATTATATTACACAATATAAAACCTGTGCAGCATGAACACCCCCTGCTGAAGCTGGTCACTTACAATGGGACTCAAATGTCTCCACATTTTTAAACCTGTAACATTGGAAAGCAATACTGAGGTTTAGAAAAGTTACCCAAACATGGTTTTAGATCAGGGGTGGGCAATCTTTTTGACTTGTGGGCCACATTGGCTTTGCAAATCTGATAAAGGGGCCGGACTAAGTGCCTGCAATGGCCAACCTGCCATAGGTGTGCCAATTCCATGCATCTCCGGCATCGCTTATAATGGTGGTGAAGTTAAATATGTTGCCTATTTCCTGCAAAAAAAAAAAAATGCTCATTCTTTGCAACGAACAGCGGTAATTCCTAGAGACTGCCTATTGTCACGATGAGGATGCTCCCACAGTGTCATGATCACCTTACTGCATCGTCCCTAAGGCAGCGTTTGGACACGTTTAGGGATAATGTGCACTCATTGCAGAGAACAAGCAGAGGGGAGCATCTTTTCAACAAGGTGACAAAGGGACGGAAAAAAAGCACAATTAGCCGGATCTGGCCCCCGGGCCTTAGTTTGCCCACCCCTGTTAGATAGACTGATATTTCTAAGGCTAGGTCTGCATATTTTTTTCATAGTTGCGGCAGGTAAAACTGCAGTGCGAACGCCCCCCAGCATTCCCGTATGGGAACTGATGTGCCAGTCAGATAAACATTGGGTGCATTATGTGACATGAACACAGTCCGATGTATTTTCGGGCATGGTTAGTTCATGAAAATGAATAGGGCACGGTATTTCCGACATGGCCCTGCCCCAAGCTAAGAAAAGTACTGAATAGTTGCGCACAACTGTCAGCAGTGGTTACACAGTTACAGTGAACAGTGGCCACAAGGGCCCTTCAGTGGGTGTATGGGGCCTGGGCAAAGGTCACAGTAAAAATGGGTCAGTATGAGGGGTGGGTGTTTAAACTGCATGTAGATGTGCAGCTCCCAATATGAAGGGGGAGTGTTTCCCCTCTGTAACAGACAGATAGGAACAAGAACACAAGGCGCCTTGTGTCCTTGTTCCTATTAATAGGAATGGCGCCCCAAACTGACACAAACAGCGCCCAAATATCGGGCATCATGCACATGTCATGCCACCTTGTCCATAACACCACCCACATTTTATTTGTAGACCCAGCCTAATGTGATCTCTTGCTTATTATGCCCTACACACATAATCTGGTATTTCTTTCATCATATTAGGTATATCATATTTTTTCTTATAGAATATCTATTCCTGGGAAACATTTCCCTTTCCAAACTCCTCTACATTTTCCATTTTCACATAACATTGACTAACAATAGCGCTCATTGTCAGGGCAGCCTAGAAGTACAGTGTGAGAGATACGTCTTGACTGAGGTTATAGAGAAGGTAATTGTGCTTAATGAAAATCTTACCAGTAATAGTCTGGAGTCTCTTGATTGGTGACAGAGTAGTGAGTCCAATCTGTCACTGGAGATTAGTTTAAGCAGACCCTATGGAACTTGTTACTGAGCATTACTTTACATGGGTTCTATGCAAACACATTGTTTTACAGGGACTCAACATGAACAATACAATCCCAGAGACAAAAATATCAAACAACTCTGCTCAATGCCCAATGGGAAACTACTAGATACTTACAGGACTACCATCCTGTCAAAATGTAGAAGTAAGTAGTGTGTGTAAGATATAATTGTATATGTACCCCAAATTATTTGTTCAAAGTTATTATTAATTCATATTTATATGGTGCAAACATATTATGCAGTATTTTACATCACAGAGGAGATCACAATGTACTGTCCCTACCATAGTCACAGGTGTTACTAACACAGTCTTAAAGACCACGTGGTAGGTCACTGTGCACTATTGGCAGCTCTGCTGCACATAATTAGGGCAATCACTGCCCCAAAATAAAAAGACAGCAGGAGGGGCGATTTTTTCGAGATCACCCCTCTCACTGTGTGACGTTGCGCCAGGGGCTCGGCATCATACAGCCGAAAGGGCATTTGGGACATCTGTCCCAGGTGCCCCTGTGGCTGAATGAGGTTGCGTCTGCTCAGGGACCTGTCAGTAGTGCGAGTGAGAGGTGCTCTTTTCGAAATATAAGCTAAGTTCTTCAGTTCTGCAAGAACTGAATGACTAGTATAAGGCTAGAGGGGGAAATGCAGCAGCTAAAGCTCAGAAACACACAACAAATGTGCTTTTGTCTTTGGGTGTCATTATTTCAACTTGCTGGTTTGTGAGTTAATTCCAAAAAACCCTGAACATGGTATCATCACAAAAGTTGCTGGAGATGTAGAGAAGGGATGTGGGAACATTGTAAAGTAAAAAGTATTGCACATATGCATAAATTAAGTTCAAAGTTAAATTTTTTTAACTTACTGTATTTTTCGGACCATAAGACACACCTTTTCACCCCCAAAATTGGGGGGGACAAGTGCCTGCATCTTATGGTCCGAATGTGCGACCACCAGTGGCCATTTCACCGCTGGTGATCAGAACTTGGCTCCCGGCCAGCTCTCCCGTCAGATGTCAGATAGATCAGCTGTGTGCAGAGGGAGAGCTGGCGGGGAGCTGAACTGTATTGGTTATATTTGCAGAGCCCCGCAGATATAGCCAATGCAGAGTGTGTGTGGGGAGAGCTGCACTCACTGGCAGCTTACTCACACAGGCAGCGTAGAGGAGACAGGGAGATCGGTGTGCAGATTCCCCGGTGGAGGGCCCCCCCCCTCCCTCCCTTCCCTATGTGTGAGGAAGAAGAGATGCCGAAGTGCGCTCTAGTGACATTATTTTTGTGGCTGAAAAGGGGTACTGCATGAGATTTTTCACAAATTCATTTATACACATGAAATATTTTTTTCCCTGATTTCCTGCTCTTAAAACTGGGTGCGTCTTATGGTCAGGTGCGTCTTATAGTCCGAAAAATACAGTATTTTTAATGTATGCAAAACTACATGTGCAAGAGCAATATACTGTATTTGAATGTTCTCACAACCCTTCTCTACATGTTCAGGGGCCTTGCAATTCACTAACAAAATGAAGCAATTTTCATTTATAATAATCATGACTTGATTTTTGGTGCAGAGAAATTTGATTTATATTCAAGTATAAATAATAGGTTTGCCATAAAATTACTTCCAATAGCAACGTCAATGTCAATTATTTGTAACATAATTAATCATCGCTGCACATATAACTATAAAATTATTCTCCAAAAACTCAGCAGTCGAGAATGTGTTTAAAGTTTCCATAAATAGACCTACATCTTTATATCACAAAGTTCTGTCTACGTATGGCACAGCTGGCACAGTGCAATCCATCTAAATGGTAATTTAGTGTTCCAGTATAAATTATATCACCACAGGGATCGATTTTACATTTAACTCTCTTTAAAACTTGCTGCAGATGGTAATGTTCTGTACTTGTGTGTTATTCCTTTGTACAACCTTTAAATAACACAAAATGCTTGTATGGCAGCCAGGGTAAGAAGTAGGGCATTTATAACTTCGAGCCATCCACCACTTAAGGGCTTGTTTCCACTTTTGCGTTTTTGCGCGTTTGTAACCGCGCGACCACAAGCGCAAACAACGCATCCATTGGAAACTTCAATATAGTTTCCACTGGTGCGTTTGTGCGCGTTCAAATGCGGATGCGGTTTAGGGTGCGGTTGTGAACGCTGTCTGCAGCGTTTTGAAACGCATCCGCATCCCAAAAACATATCCATAGGAAAGCATTGGATGCGTTACAAAACGCGCAAAAACGCATGGCAGAGCAGATGCGGATTCTGGGCGCGTCTGGAAAAGAATTGCGTCGCGAAAACGCTTGAAAACTATGCCATGCGTTTTCATGCGGACGCGCATGCGGTTTCTTTGGTGCGGTTACAACCGCATGAAAACGCAAAAGTGGAAACAAACCCTGAGTCAAGTCCACTAGTCGTTTCATGACATCATGACACAGAAGATTAACTTTTATAAGTTCCCCGTAACATTAACAGTAAACATGACAATAAGACAAAACCGAAAGTGGGAACAGCTTAAACCAGTGGTTCCCAAACTTTCCTTGCACGGCCCCCCTTTTCTATTAAGGGACATTATTGAACATGAATGAGGGGCAGCGCCCCCCCCAGCATACCTTTGTGCCCCCCAGTTTGGGAATTTAGGCTTAAACCGTGGCAGCAAAGACACACTGAATAAGTCAACACTATATATTGTGGTTCACAAAAGAGCTCATTGTTATTATAAATATAACTGTTCCCACATGTGCGGCCACCCACAGCCATGTTTTTGAATAGGCTCTTCCTCAGGTCGTGATCGGGGGGGCGATCTGGAGATTCAACAGACTTGCAGATTGTGCAGGTCACTGCGCAGTTTGTGTGGTCCAGAGTAAAGTATTTCCATACTTGTGATGTGTGTCACCTGCTATCTCAGTTGCCATGTCTTCTTCATTCTGTGTTTAAATTCCCGCTATTTTTGTGAGGTGATTATAGTAATTGATTACGTAACGTGTGTCAGTGTGACAGAGGCAGAGATTGCATTGTGTATACATGTGCGCATACAGGAAAAAAAACTTCTCTTGTGCCTCTGATGTCGAGCCGCCAATCTAAGGTCGAATCCTTGACTAGTCGACTTCTCCGTTACTGCCCTAGTAATGTTAAGGTATAACTAATCAGAATCTTAAAATATATCGGGTCATTAGCCTTTAAAAGTATTTAAATCAACACCCTATAGAGTTAATAATATTATTCACCAATGAAGGAGGCCAAAATGGAGCAAGCATGTGTGAAAGTATGTACACCCCATGATTGTAGCTTGTCGAACAACTGTTAGCTGCTGTAACGTTTGATAATAATTTTCAATATACTTGATCAGTTTTTAACATGCTGGGGGATTTCAAACAAGTATTCTTTAAAATATTACTTCCATTGATTGAGGTTTGTGGCATTCACTTATGTACAGCTCCTCTAATGTCCTCAGCATTCAATGAGTGGAGGTCTGCAGGACCATTGCAACACATTGAATCATTTCTTTTCGGTCACTGTTGTAGTATTGACGGTGTGTTTAGGGTCATTGTCATGTTGCATCAGAAAATTTTGGCCAAGCGTTAGCTGTTGCACAGATGACCTCTCATTTGATTTTAGAATACTTTGGTTTATAAAGGAGTTCATGGTCATCTCCAGTGGATGTAAGATGCATGATCCTTTTTTCTGCAACACAACCCCAAATTATTACCCCTTCACTGCTGTTATTATAGTTGCAATGTGGTGTGTGTTCTGGTATGCTGGAGTCGTGCAGAAGGCCATACATCTCCACTTTGGTCTTGTCTGTCCAAAGGATATTTTTCCAGAAGTCTTGTAGCTTGTTCATATGGAACTTTGCAAACCTAAACCATCAATTTTCTTTGGAAACCTTCCAAGCAAACCATATTGTTGTTGGTAGATCTAAAGGATATCTGACAGAGATCTAAAGCAGGGTACAGGCGCTTTGATATTCAAGCCGTCTGATGTACCCTGCAGCAGTGTGATGACGTCATCACGCTGCTGTCAGATATCGGAGGAGCCGGGAAGAGACAGCTCTGCTCTCCCAAGCTCAGCCAAGCTTTGCCTGGAGACCAGCGGTCTCTAGGCAAAGCATCGGACATCGGCCGTATTTACGGTCATGTCCGATAAGGCTGTTTTAAAACGGGATTGATTTGTCACGCTCGAAAACAGCGATGGGGGCAGATTATATGGGTCAGACAGATGGCCGTGAGCGCGCACGGCGCTTGAAACGGCCATCGATTTGACCCATATCTCCACATCTGTACCCTGCTTAAAGGCGTATGGCCAGCTTAAAGGCTGCCATACACACCCCGACGGGTGCAGACAGACCTTCCCCGATAATCACCGGAATGCAAACATGATAACGTCATCACGTTTGCACCCTGGTGCATTATGGGGCCCCTTCAGTCGGCCGGCACCCTTTGTGTGCCGGCATTAGCTTCAATGAAGACGCCGGTCTTCATTGAAGCTAATGCCATCGGCTTCAATCGGCTAGAGATTATCAGACATGTCTGTCGGTCAGGTGAAAAATCGGCCGCTCATCGGCATGTGTATGGCTAGCATAAGGCCTGTGAAATCTGAGATGTAGCTCTTGCATGCAGCAGACTAAACTTTATGCTGTCTGACCTTGGGGTGACTTTGCTAGGACTTCTATTTTTGGAAAGACAGGCATACTCATTATCAGCTTCTGGCTGCTACTTACCTTCTTAATTCCTGTAGAAATGTACAACATTTTCACACACTGCTTTTGTATTTTAATTTGGGTGTCCTAAGCTATATTTATCTATTTGAACAGGACCAGATGATGTTTTGTTATGTTCTTAGATACCGTAGAGATAAGTGAAAGTGTACTACTTGAGCCCTTAAATCTTGGGTTACTATAACTAGAAAATGTAATCAATACCTGATATCATTGAGACAAATGGTTCATCCTATTTCTACATCTACATAAGTTAGCTTTCTCCACTAGAGTTTCTCCAAAGGATTCCTGTGTTTACCTGAGCCAGGTCGCACCTACATCTTATAGGGCATAATTTTCCACTGGCATCCAATATAAGTGGTCAATTTGACACCGACCAACAATATTAAGGTAACTGTTTTCCAATTTAAGGACCCACAATATTGGAAGGCATTTCTATTCCCATCACCTCCAATATTCGTCTACTGACCACTGAAATAATGAACAGAACTTTTAAGGCCATGGGACCCCTGTGTGGCCCTTTCTAATGCCATTCCAGGTGATCTTCTACACCTGTTACACCTGCACTTCATGCACTATATAAACCTGAATGATGAATGGTTGCCCTTCCTGTGAGGGTCCCATGTATGACTCTGGCTGTGTACATTGACCACTCTTCTTTTTAACCCTTTGGCCCTTAATTCACTCCCTAGGGGGTCTCTGGAGGGTCTGATCAGTCTCAGGTGGGATACTTTTTGCTTATAAGTCCTGGGGGCAACTGAAGTTGGGTAGATTTATTGTGTCTCCCGTTGAAGTGGGGGCTTGGCCCAAAGCAAAGACCGCAGCGGAGATTGGTGTATCCTACCTGAACTGCAGTCCTGGGGGCAACTGAAGTTGGGTAGATTTATTGTGTCTCCCGTTGAAGTGGGGGCTTGGCCCAATGCAAAGACCGCAGTGGAGATTGGGGTATCCTACCTGAACTGCAGACTGGTGATCCCTCTGAGACCCTCACAATAACAATTTTTTGTGGCTGTTATGTCCAATAACATTTATTTGTTTGGGTTTTTTGTGTTACCCAGTCATTAAAGGCTTTAATTTGCTAAAACGGCAATACAAATGAAGACTAAAGCAGGCCATACACAGGTCAGATTTTCAGTCAATCGTCTTTAAACAATACATTTTTAAGTCGGTATAAAATTGTATATCGATTGTATCATGCCCCATATATAGTACAAGATTTTTGATCGATTTTTTTTTCAATCGACATAACCTATGTCCATCAAAAATGGTCAGATTAAAAAGTTCCATCAGAAGTGATGGGTGTTGACAAAAAAAATCGATCAAAAATTGGTTGACCACACTTGGTTCTCAAAATACAAAACCAATTTTCAATCGACCGATCAAAATTTACCATCCAGTCCGATCAAATAACGACTGAATTTTCACTCAATTTTGATCGGATTAAGTCGATTTAACCAGGTGGGCAAAACTAAATTTTCAATCAATCAAAATTTATCGTTTTAATTTGATTGATTGAAAATCTGACCCGTGTATGGCCTGCTTTATGCTTTTATTAGCTCCAATGCCTCATGGTTTGATCCCTCTGCTACATACAAGATAACCACCTAAAGGTATTTGCTTTTTATTACACTAAACGTGCACTAATGAGATTGTAGCGATCTGCTGAGACAGTACAGTACTGTGAGTAACTAGGTTAAGTATTGCATTAAGGCAGATAGGTCTCCTTGAAAATCATTTTAAAACATTAACAGTTTATTTGCACTCAGTGCCTTGGTGTTAACCCATGTTACAGCAGTAAGATCCATTCATAAAAGAGAATTATTCCATAAAACTCTATGCTGGAAATATACCTGACTATAGGCTAAGGTAGGGCTTGTTTCCACCGGTGCGATTTGCTGCGGCTGTATCCGCGCGGCTGCAGCCGGCACCCCAAGCTGTTTTTATGCGGATGCATGCGTACGTCCGTGCGTTTGGATGAAGACTCTGGGCAGCCATGTGAAAGGATGCGGTCGGTTGTGGTTTCTGCACGAGAACGCTGAAGCTAGCGTTCGGAACCGCACCACATCCGCACCGCATCCACACTCACTCGCCTGGAACCTGGCTGATGGTTTGCCTATGGATGCGGTCGGAGGGGCGGCAGCCGCGCGGATACAACCGCGGCAAATCGCATCAATGGAAACAAGCCCGTAGTGTGTCAACATTCTTGCTGCTTGTACTTTTGGTTTATAGAGAAGTTGATAGGCCATAGGGTTGCAGCTGAATTCTTAGATATTCTCAGGGGTGTTGTTGTTTTTTAACTCCTAAGTGTCCTTGAGCATTGCTTTCCTGTGTTTGACAAGCAATTATAACACACATCAATCACATGTCAGAGAAATCTAATAAAAGGCATGCATTTGCCTTTGAGATGCATACATAGTCTGAAGACACTTATGCTAAGAATTTAGTGATAATAAAGACTCTCCGACAAGACCTTTGTCATAGGGCCAGTTGGTGTAGGTCAAAATACCACATGCCAGAATATGACACGATCTCAACAACACAGAAGCAGGGGTGGCATATAGGGATATATGAACCGGATGGCAGGTGGAGCCACACTGACCCCCTAATGCAGTGGTGGGTAACTGAGTTGATATGGAGGGCCACAAGTGCGGCCCTCAGCATCACTAAAGGGCCGCACATAAGATTTTCAATCTATACTGACATAAGCATTTTTTAAAATAAAAAAATTGCATGCATAGCTAGATGCCATTTATTTTAAATAACAAAATTTGTTTTAAGTTATACTATTAGTATTAGGGAACACTGTAGTATGGTTATTTACATTTTGTGTATCATCAAAGGTTATGTGCCCCATAGATATATCATTAAAGCCTTTGATGATATCTGTGGGGCACAAAATCTTTGATTGAAAGGTTATGTGCCTATTCTCAGGTATACAATCATCCCCCACTCCTTGGTGGAATAGTGGGAGCATAGGCCGATCCCCTGCCCACATGTCTTCGCCCGGGAATTACTTAGAGCAGGACCTTCTGGGTCGGTTTTCATGCATTCCAATCAGTGTGCTCAGCAAGAGCCTGAGCGAGTATTTCTCCTCTTCGTGCTCTAAGAAGATCCCGAGCAAGGACGCATCAAAGGCAGATCGACGGACAGGTGAGTTCCTATGCCCTATGCATTAAGAGGATTCGGAGGGTGCTAGTGGAGGAGCGAGGGGGCCGCCAAATAATGCCCAAAGGGCCGCATGCGGCCCCCGGGCCACAGGTTGGGCACCTAGGCCCTAATGCCTATATTGATCTCCATGCTTTACATTGGCATGACTAATAACACATCCTACAAAGCCCATTAATATGCAGTGCAATGGTAGCTACGATCCTCCAAAACGGAGAAAGAATGGTCCCAAATTCGGCTCACTATCTCGTCCTCATCGTTGGTACTTAGTCCCGGCACACCTGGCTCGCCTGTACCCGAACTGCTCGGACCTTTGTTTCTGGGGCTGCTCCGTAGCCAGGGATATGCTCCATATCTGGTGGACATGCCTACTCCACTCACTCTTAAACACCCATTACCCAAGAGACCCCTGGCTTGATCTCCGCCACCATTCTTTTAACCTATTTCAACACAAATTGGCTACCTTCCTCTTTCTAGCAGCCTGGCAAACTATAATCCTAGCAAGCTGGAAGAAACAGCTCCTGCCATTTAGGGAAGTTTCCAGCATGGATGTTTTCTTTATAAATGAACACCTCATCAGTATACTCCTTGACTGCCATCGCCAATTTAAATACATCTGGCTGCCGTGGAAAAACTATTCCCACCCAGAGATGCCAACTTCCAGCATCTACAGTTCGTGAACCCCTTCCCCTCCATTGCCCCCCCCCCCCCAACATCCCCAGTCTCCCTCCAAGTTGTTGTTGGCACTGTTTTCTTGTATTCCCATAACTTTTGGTATTGTTGTCTGTCATTGATACAGCAAAGTTTTGTAATATTGTACAACCATGCTTTCTTTATTTATAAAAACCATTAAATGCTGGAGGGAGGGTCTATAGTAGAGTTGGTTTATGTGGAAATGGGTGGACGGTTAGATTAGATTGAGTGGAATGACTTTCCTATCAACATCACATACCAGTGGTTATTCTCGGGGTTAGGGTTGATGTTCCATAACGCCTCAAAGTATCGCTATTATTACATTGGCCATCGTGTCATTATCTTTTGTGGTCTTGATGGAGGTATGCTTGGGTTGGGACTAAACAATGTGTTGCTTATGGATCTTGTATTTTGTTGTCTAACCCTCTGGGCCTTACGGGCTTTTCGCGCCATTTTTTATGGCACGAAAAGCCGTTTGCCACGCAAGTACACTGTTCTCCACCGAAATTGCCGGCTCTCTCCCCAGCCCTCTACACACCGCCGGTGCCAAATAGACGCCGGCGGTGTGTGGAAAGAACAGCGGCGCCCCTCCATTAACATGGAGGTCTATGGCACCGCCCCCTTTGGTGTCACAGAAGACGACGAAGACACGGGCCGGAAGGCTCAGTGTGTCTGCAGCTCTGTAGAAGAGCTGCAGGCAGACGGAGAGCCGGCGGTTGTGCCCGATGCTGGCACAGGCGCAGTTTGATTCACGATCAAACTGCGCCTGAACTGGCTTCGGGCATAGCGCCCAGGAGGTTAAGGATGGGATAGGGAGACTTGTTTCGGTTTATTCATGTTAAATATTTTATATGTATTAATATAAAGGGGCTTGGATGGTCATTTAATATGTACATCTATACCTACATGTCTGCTTTTAACATATGATTCTGAAATGCTATTCTCGATAAAAAACCATATGCTAAAAATAAAAGTGTTGAAAAGAAATGCCGTTATTTCGATGCATTAGACTGGCCTGTTGGAGCTGTCCTGTCTGTGGGGATGTTATGTAGGAAAGCGAATGTAATGGCGCTCTTGCATGTCAGATTTAAAAGCCAGTCAAATGCATTATTTCTTTAGGGAAAGTGGAATATTAAGTGGAACTTTACCCTCTGGAAATCAAATCTGAAGGCAGATTCAGTGCACTTTTGGCAGCAATCATTGCCGCTGCTGTAGAAGTGACCAAGGTTTGTCAATGACAGTAAAGGATGGGAAGGATCTTTTTTCAAAATCAAATAGGATATCTCAGCACCTCGGATTAGCGGTGCCAGCTGCAGGCCGCGGGATAGAGTCTGCGATGTATGAAGCACCGCTGTTTCTGTCTCCATCCTGTCTGTATGAGCATTGGATCAATGATACTTTAAGTAAATTATATACTTCCAAAGCATATCAGGTCAAGGATCATTTCGAAGAAGAGAACACTATAGAAAATGAAACATTAAGTCTTCCATTCAATAAAAAGCATTACCGTGCTGATGTGCCGTCCATTTCTAATGATGGGTCAGGTGCTGGCGTACTGAAGTACTTTCTCCTTCAGAGCTAAAGGACCTTGTCCATTCACACCTTTGACCTCCTGTCTTTATATTATTATAATGCACGATTACAGTCAAAATAGATTTTTCGCAGAATCCTGTTCAAAAAAGTAAATAAATTATTTAGTTTTTTTTATCTGGAGACTCTCCTGTGATGGAGGTGAATTCTTAAGCTGGGTATAGGCGGGCCGATTCCTGTCCTATTCGACAGCCAATCTGATGTCGTGCATGTTCCCGCATCCGCACCCGATCGGTGGTCGGGTCGGCAGGGAATCGGGTGTGCCAACCGGTCATATTGACCAAAATCCGCCTCATGTCGGATCGCAGAGTGATCCAACATGACGGATAATTCAGATCGGATCCCAGATCGGAAATCGGCCCGTCTATGCCCAGCTTTAGACAGTTACACAGCTAGGTCCATAAACATATACAACTTTTTTCTACCTTTGGTTCTGTACATTACTGCAATTATTTTTTAATAAAACAACTCCGAGGTAGTTGAACTGCAGACTTTCAGCTTTAATTCAGAAAGAGATTGCAAAGAAATGTGAGGAAATAAAGCCATTCGTCAAACACAATCATGCAATTTCAGGTGCTGAAAAGTAATTGGACAAATTAAAAAGCTGGAAATAAAATGTAAATTTCTAATACTTGGCTGAAATCCCTTTGCTGGCAATTACAGCCTAAAGCTAGCCATACACGTGTCGGATTCCATGTCCAATCGATTCATCATCCGATCGATTCCGGCAATTCTGCCGGGAATCGCAGGTGTGATCAATTGGCCAATAAGGAGTATCCATCACAGCATACCACCTTGTCCGAGCGGATTCTGGCACGATTCCGTGTGCGATTCCACCTCCGATTCCACCTCAAAATGGCAACTCCCCCTGATCCAGGCAGAATCGGATGAGAAAGACCAACATGTTGGTTCTCCGTCGGATCCGATTCTGAGCCCCTGAACGATCGGACCTGATCGATCGGACAAGGTGGGCTGCATGCGATTCCGGCACGATCGTTTCACGTGCACGCGCCCGGAATCGATCGTGCTGGAATCCGGTGCGAATCCGACACGTGTATGGGGGCCTTTAAGTCTTGAACTCATGGGCATCACCAGATGCCAGGTTTTCTCCTTTTTGATGCTCTGCCAGGCCTTTATTGCAGTGGATTTCAGTGCTTGTGGGTCTTTATGTCTGTAACAAGTGCAATTCACCCTCCATTGGGTTCAGATCAGGTGACTGACTTGGCCATTCAAAAATAAACTTTAATAAAGTCCTGGCTTTGGCTGTAAGTTTTGGGTCCATCTTTATGATGAAACTCATCCCAATCCATGTGATGTAATTAAGATGGATGTAAGCAGACAGTATGCCTCTGACACCTCAGAATCCATTCCTCTGCTTCTGTCCTGTGTCACAGCGTCACTGGCAGCCATGCAAACTCAAGCCATCACACTGCCTCTGCCATGTTTTACAGATGATGTTTTATGCTTTGGATTATGAGCTGTTCTCCATATTTTTCCTGAACTGTGCTGACATTTTAGAGGTTTTTCAGCTTCTCTTTAGTAGACTTGGATATTAATATTCCTACCTCCTGGATAGTATTGTTCACTTGGTTGGTTGTGTGAAGGGGCTTCTCTTCACCATTTTAATTATTCTGCAATCATCCACCGTGGATGTCCAGGTTTTTGTTCTTTTTTATGATGTACTGTTAAAGGAGATTTCTGTACCAAAAGCGCACCGTAGACTTCCATGGTACATTTTTCTTTATGTTGTCAGCCTGTAACTTCCCAAAATCTGTCCGTACAAGGGTCTGATAGACATCCTGACTATAATAATGTTTGAAACACACAATTATGTAAAAATTTTTTTTTAAATAAAATTAATGAGAAAACACAGGAATCAGGGCACAATGCTATGCTGCTATGTACTAAATCTCGCCCCAAATAAAGTCTCTGGTGCCCCAGTTGTGCCCATTTGCAGTTAACCCTCTCTAACCTGGTGTGATGGATGTGGTAAAATCACACCAGGTTAGAGAGAGTTACTGCATATGGGCACATCTGGGGCACCAGAGACTTTTTATTCTGGTATTTTTTACATAGAAGCACATTGAAATCAGTTTTCTACATAGAAAACTGATTTTATGCAATGTACTTTCAAATTTCCTGCCGCCTCCCCGTCTTCATGTCACTCCAGGGAAGAAGAGCGGAGGATCCAGCCAGCATGTCACATCGGGGACACCGGGACAGCGCAAAACTGTAAGTATGCACTCCCGGAGCCCCGATGTGTACTGGACGGCTTCATCTCGTCCAGTGCTATAGTAGGAGATGGACGAGATGGTGCCGTCCCGACCGCTAGGGCGGTTAATATCCCTAGTTAATATGCACCAGTGGTCTATATGCACCAATATGTTTTGTGGGTGTGTTTATCCTTTTTGGCCAAATTGATAAAAACACAACAATTACATTTCCTAGACCTGTCTTTAAAATAGCCTTTAAGTTTATTGCACCATGCATAATAGTATAATAGGAGTTCTCTGCCAGTGCAGTCAAAGGTTTGGTGTTACCATTTATATATATGTGGCAATGTGTGTGTGTACGTATGTATATATCTGAAGTGTTTTATTTACCTTTGCTTAGCCCTCATCACGTCATCACGTTAGCCTCCCATTGCATTCTGGGGCCCCACAATCGGCCAGGCACCC
>CM070035.1:138447024-138457876 GCA_036250615.1 Ptychadena robeensis | reverse complement strand
CGCTCTTTTCCTGTTTAAAATTAATTACCCTGTTGTCTCGCAACTTTCTAAATTAAACTGTACTTCCAGGATGTCTCAAGTAACATTGTAACAGACATGAATAACAGGTATATTGTGACTGCAAACTGACACTTCTGGGCGATACAGAAAGGATTCCATGGATTTCAGTAGCCAATACAGGGAGAACAACTAATACATTGTTAGAAAAAAATAGAATGCCTATCATGCCAAAAACATAACATTTATTAAATATATTTTATTTGGATGAGGGGTACGGGGTTGGTTGCACTATTGGGGGTTTAATACAGTATGTGTTCTTATTTTGGGTGTTGAATCCTAAATTGTCCTGTTCCGGATAGTAAAAAATAAAGGAAAATCCAAAATAAATAAATAAATAAGGGGAGAGGGGAATTTCAATAGGTTAATTTGTTCCATTAACCAAACAAACAAAAAACCTTGGCAGAACCTTTAGCTGTACCTACCATGGCTTAAGCTGGCCATTGACGGTTAGATTTGTGGGCGATTTTGCTGCAGATTGACCGCCCCGCACGCTCGTGGTGATCGATCTGCCGGGAAATAGGCCACAAATCTAATGCTCCCACCATAAATCAATTCAGAAATCGATCTGCAAAATTACGAAATTTTAGGGTCGATCTAATTATTTTGAATGGGGACCAGCATTCCCATACAAAGTAAATGCCGGCACTCAAAGGGTGCATGGCTGATTCTCTGCACTACTGGCTGTTTATGGTGACATAATCATGCATGGTCGATCTACCAAGAAGTCGGCCCGGCATCTATACGTCTAAGCCCAGCTTTACCATTAGGGCAATAAAGTTTTTGCCAAGTTAAGTCATCCAACATTTAAGTCGAGTCGACTAGTTGTTTGATGACGCCATCACACAGATGCAGCGGGGAAACAGTGGCCATCATTTAACAACTTTTATTAAGGTTCTCAATACCATTAACAGTCAATAAAACAAATCAAATCAAGGCCAATAACTTTAGTAGATTTTTAGTAAAATATTTAGCAAAACAGAAAGTGGGAACAATTTAAACCGTGGCAGCAAAGACACACAGAATGAGTCAACACTACACACTGTGCTTCTCAAAAGAGCTCATTGTCATTATAAAATAAATATAACCGCAAATCTACTCAAAGTTCTGTTGTGTTAGCTCCCAGATAGTGTTTCAGGTGGCCGTGCATAACTGTAATACTTTCATTTAACACGGACTTGCAGGTGTGTTTTTGTGGTCTACAATAATGTATTTCCATACTTGTGATGTGTGTCACCTACTGCCTCTGCTGCCATGTCTCTCTCATTGTGTTTAAATTTCAGTCCTTTTTATGAAGTGACTATAGATATAAATTGGTTATGTCACAGAATGTGTTGATGCATAAGCCAATCAGAGGCAGAGACTGCATTGTGTATACAAGTGCGCACAGAAAGAGAAGAAAAAACACATTTGCCGATTTTTCTCAGGAGTCATCGATTTGTGTCTCTGAAGTGGACTAGTCAACTTTTTTACTTAATTTTAAACAGAGTGAGAAAGAATAAGAATTCTCCATATTTCCATACAAGTAATGTTTCAACGCCTTACAACAAGTTAATAAAGACTGTAAAATGTAAATTCATTGCACGGATAAGGTGATCTCTTGTACTAACATGGCCTCCAGCAATAGAGGAGAGGTGCCCATACAAGTTGAGATTTTTCAGTTTGATCGACTTACTAAATGTTTTGGTAAATTTTAGTTGATCTGACTTATCTAATAGGTTTTCTAGGTATTTACTTGGATTTATACCATGAAGCATGGGCACAGAGATTAGGAAAGGTAGTACCATTAATGTTGTCAGTACTTAAATTGCACAACTTGGTTAAATCAAAGACTGATTGAGCAAAGGTTTTACACATTAGGGCAATGTGCTCTAGGCCCTACCTTTGGCTCTAAAGTCTCAATTCAATCCTACAGCCTTCTCATAAATAGAAGCGGGCTTCCACACTACCCTCCACACTAAGGGTAGCCATACACAGGTCGATATTTCCATTCAATTTGATCATCCATAAGTGATTGAAACCCACCAGAAAATTGAGAAGAGATCGTACTAGTCGGTAACATTCATTTGATATTTCACATGCCGTTTTTTTGGTTTCCAGACGCCCTCCTATGGCAGAAAGCGGTAATGACTAATCGTTTGTAAATCTATAACACTTTATGGTGGTACAAACGATCAATGCTCAAATGGTGATACATTTTTATGATTGGATCAACGATCAAGTCGCAAAATAATCGACCCATCTATGGCTACCTTTACATGAGCTCCTCTGTTCAGAGAGAAAAGGATCCTGGCAGACAATAATCTTCCAATTTTCTAAATATTGGATGAGGGGTTTATTACCCATCTCTGTACCAATCTCTGACACTGGCCCTTGCCATCCTTCTCAACTGACCCTGACTTTTTAAATAATATTGAGTCATATTCCCTTAACCTCCCTAGGTCCCTAGGTCACACAGGTTCCGGAGGTTAGAGGGAGCAAAACCTACTTCACTCAGTACACAGGCTAATACTAAATAATACTATAAACACATACCCTCAAATAAGTGGCTCCCCGTTCTCCCTATGTTTTACTGAAATGTGCTGGCATGGCTGAGATACCCACACACCCGCTAAGTTCGGGTTCCTACAAATTGACACGTGATCCCCTGATGAAGTACAAGCAAAACATACGTTGGGGTTGAGTGGGAAGTACCAGATACCATATGGAGAGACTGTCTTGCTGTGTTCAGCCTAACAATTAATGGCACCAAAGAGATCTACCATTTGCAACTGATGTGTGTTTTTGGACTACCCATATGGACATTCAAATAAAAAAATAGTTTTTACTTATTAACCTATTGTTACATTTTTCATTGTGTGTGGCCTACAAAGTCCCCTTGTCCCTACTATTTGTAGGGAAAACTTCCAAAGTAGACTTCACGGTCTGCTTAGGCTTTATTTTATATGTGTTTGGGATGTTGGCCTCTAGAGTAATGCAGTACCTTTTGCATATATAACCTCCCTAGCAGTTACTCCGAGTGTGGCTCAAGGTAGATTTTAATGATCAATATAGGTAACCTTGAGTCACACTCAAGGTAGTTTACCTGTTTCAAGAATGTCTGAATTGTCCTGAAACATCAGCATTCATGGCTCTTCTTCCTGGATCCACCTACCTGATGTAAGTGATGATGCGAGGGAGGTCCGGGAGGGGGGGGCCCTTGCCATATACCTGTATTGTAATATAGGCATAGGGGTCCCAGGTCCTCACATGATGCTGGGACTGTGCAGGTCGGGGACAGAGCGGGCAGGGATAATGGAGGGATTACATGATAATCTGTTTCTTGTTCCTCTTTTGGAAAAAAAAAATCTGGAATATTCGTACCGCCAGGGATAATAGACATTACAAGCAGGACCATGGAAAACTTTTCTACCTTGTTACAGGAACTGTTTTCCTCCACCAATAAAGTTTAATAATGCACAAGAGGCTAAAAACACATAAAACATATTTTGAAGGTCTTTAACACGTATTCCCAACCTTATACGGAATACAAAATACTTCATCACTTACAAGTTGTTCCTATGTTTTGACACCGCGAGCCCTAGCAGAGGACAAATAAGATATCCAATTACCGGACGGCGATAAACACTTATTAAATGCGGTGACTTCAGAGCTGTCACTGTGCCTACTGCTACAGCGGGATTTGTTTGATTGCCATTGCCTGTCCAGAAATAGTTCACTTTCATATCCAGAACATGGCGGATTCAATTTTAAAATAATTATAGGGCAGAAAATAGCGAGGGAAGAAAAAATAAACTGCAAGATAAGAATGATTCATTTAGCAATAGCCATATTTAATAAGGCGTTACCGCCAGTTAATGTGCCTCATTTCCCAGATGTCTGCATGGCGGACTGGCACAGTCATCGCAATGTTTGTGAAATGCTCAATGTGAAAACCTCGGATTGGAAATTTTCTTTTTTTCTTTTTGTGCTTTGAAAAAAATTCTCTTTCCAACAGTGAGACATTATTCAGGATTAAATGCAAGCACATTATAACAAATCACTGTGCCCACTGCTAGGCTTTGTGGAGGAACCACAAAAAAAGAGAAAAGAAACAAGAAAAGATAAGAGAAAGTGGCTGAAGGAAGAAAGTGACTGCTGGAGGTAAGGCAAAGGAAATTGAAGTTATCATGGCAGCTTTAATTCCATATAATGACCTTCCCAAATGTAGATTGCATTTGAGGGAGGAAATTATATGTGCAGAGTCAGACTCTTTATGACAGCAGAGAATAGGCTTACCATGTGGTCATCCAAAAATTCTTGTTATTCCCATCAGTGTATAACCATGGAGGTTGAGATCTCCAGATGTGCAGTTTTCTGCTTAAAAAGAACATAAAAGTAGGGGCGCAGATACACAGCCCCAGCTCTGGTAATCTAAAAATATTCAGTGTGCGCTACTAGTTCCCTGGGAGGTCAGTCAATTGCATACATATACTATGAAGAATAATGAAAACCATGTTTGTGAATTATGCAGCAATTGTTTTCACTGTATGAACTTTATGCAATTTGAAGCTGTGCAAAGCTTTTAGGGAGAAACTTGTTAAATGTTTTTCCATCAGATTTGCATGTAATTGTATATGACTCTCTTTAAACACATCTAACTGACATTAAATTTACTAAATCACTGCAATTTATTAAACGTTTTCAAAATATGTTTTTCCTTTTTTGTCAGAGCACAGACCCATCAATCTCCTGCAACTTCTCCGTATCTGCTACGTGCACTCTAGTGATAGTTCTGAGAAAGTTTTGGAATGGCCCAGCCAGAGCACAGACTTAAATCCAATAGAAAATCTGCTGTAGACCTGAAAAGGACTGTGCACAAAAGTTACTGCTCCATTACATTATTTTTTTTTATCAGTGTTCACTGTCCACTGGGAAAGAAAGGCGTGGGGGTACTTGGACTCCATGTGACGCTGGTCTGGCTGAACATTTTGAAACCAATGGGAAACCATGCGGCTGTGTGCATGTCAATTTTCAGTGTATGCGCACTGCATCTGACTTGCAACAAAAATGCAGTAAAGAGCCCTTGTTTTGTGCCACACGACAGGTGTGCAGGCATTGGCCCATTACTTTGAATGGGCAGTGCTCCTCCGCGTCTTGACACATTGGGAGTGATTATACAAGGAAGAGTGGATGCGTATTGTCAGGTCAAGATGTGCCATGTTGATAGACCCAAAAAGGCTGAATGATGTAATTAAATTCTCCCTAAAGGGGTAGGAAATATACTGATTACATGGTGGGCACTATTAGCGGGCGGGCACACCTACGTCTCAGATGGACGGCTGTATAGGTAGGGGGCCCTATTTGAGCAGGCACACTGACCTGACTCTGGCCTGGCCCTCCATGGCCCACCCATAGTGCTGGTGCTGACTGATTACCATGTTACCTCTCCTCCCCCTACAGATTCCCGGTTTCAGTGGGAGGACCCGGCCCCCCCCCCCGCACCTCCCCATCACTGATGCCAGGTAGGTGGGTCCCTAGTGACAGGCCCACAAGACACAGAGGGATTGCACGGGCCAGGCAGGGAAAGTTATCCTGGGTGTGGCTTGGGGTTACAAATATTGGTGATGGAAATCTACCCCAAGACACACTTTTCTGCAAATATCCCAATTTTGATATCCATATTATCACATTCTGTTATTTAATATAAAAATTAAAATGTAGTGTTTGCATGGAAAACTAAAACTCTTCATTTACGTCAACGTTCTGTGTGATCTGAGATGGCTATTTTAGGAAGTAGGTTGTGGTATCTGACAGAACATTTTATCCAGTCTCTTCACTATGTGATCCTCACTGTGTCTGTGTGACACCATGCCATGACTGTCTAGGAAAGGATGAGCTCGAGGGTGAGACGCCAGCTGGAAATTATTAAAGGGTAAATACATCCAGCCAATAAAATCTTAAAAAAGTACCAACTGTATACACTTGAGAAATGCCGGAATATGGTGAAAAAGTCACCCTCAACTTATACAAAGGACTAGCTTCAAGTGCAGCAAGAGAACTCCTATCTCCTACACACTATAATGTAAGAGTGTCTGTCAGTCTTTGGCTTGCTCCCAAGTTTACACAGAGCTCTGCCTGCAGCCCTGTGTTGTGCCCGTTTGTGCTGGCTGCTTTAACATACAGATTATCCCTATCAGGATGAAGCATTAAGGTGAACAGTACTGGGGAAGCTTCCTACTGTTTCCCAATATTCCATAGCTTGGGGAATGGTCAGAACTACTTCTGGGGTTAGATAAAATGTGGCTGGACAGATGGGAGGACTACAAGTCCTGGTCTCAATGGTTACTGCTTAACAATAATAATGCCAAGTATGTATGATAGAAGAGATCTTCTCCATGTTAATGGTTCAAAGAATGTCAGACTAAATGGTCGGCCCCACACATTTTTACCTCACAGAACCTGTTAAAACTTATTATGAACAGTTTAATCAATGAAAATGTGTTTTTCCACATGTTATTGCACTGCAGCGGTGGTAGCGGTTCTGGTAGCGGTTGCACACCACCGTTGGACATGACCAGACCTGTCTGATGGACACTTATCAGAAGCTTGCGTAACAGGGAAGCAGGAAATAAGCATGGTTATGCCCGAACATTATATGGTCAGATATAGGCTGGGTCTACACTTGGCAGCCCCAGGAACCGCAGGTGACTTGTCTCTATTGGCCGTGCATGGTTTGCCTGCTATTCGATGTTTCTGAGAGCCTGTCATGTGGGTGGCAATACCATGCCCTATACTTTTGCGCACATTACATAACTTGCTCATTGGTTAGATGTCTCCGGTGTGTCCGTGGCACATATGCTGCACTGCCCCCTGATGCGAGAATAGACTATACCAGGCTAAGCGAACTGATTGCAAAACCTCTGAAAATGGCTTCATCACCAAAATTGCTGGAGATGTAAAGAAGGGCTGTGGGAACATTGGAAAAAATGTTTTGCTCTAGCATGTGTCGTTTTTGCATAAATTAGGTTCAAAGTTTTGACTTGACTTTGAACTACTTGTGTTAAGCTAGCCATACATGTGTCGACTTGTGAGCGATCGATCGCCCATCTGATCAATTCCGGTAAAGTCACAGGCGTCGATCGATCGCCCAATCAAGTCTGTGTCTACCACCTTAGGCCACCGATTACTGGACGATTCTGTGCCCGATCGATCGCTTCACAAATGTCAACGCCCCTTGATGTGTGCTGAATCGATCAAAAAAGACCAACAGGTTGGTTCTCTGGCCGATCCGATTTGGGGGCCATGTCAATCGGGCGGGGTCGATCGGGCAAGGTGGGCTGCACTCAATTCCTTGCCAATCGATCGGCGTGCACGTGCCCGGTGACCGATCGGCCAGGAATCGTGTGGGAAATCGACCCGTGTATGGCCACCTTTAGAGCAATACTTCTTCTGTGTAATATACCCCCAACCCTTCTCTACATTTCCAGCAAGTTTGGTGATGATACCATGGTCGGGGGCTTCGCCATTAACTTGAAAGCGTCGGACACATTTAAAAAATTCATCCATCTCTACTGATAACAAAACAATTCATAGAGTTCAGCACACATCTGCTTGGTGCTTCAGGGTGCCGTTAAAAATTCTTCACAGGACGTATTCAGGGAAAGTTAATCTCAAAACTGTAAAACTAAAGAAACTGATAAAAGTTTTTTGAATCCTGATCTGAATCTTGTCAGCTGATATCGGATTGGTTCCTGTGGTAAGTAACTAACCACTAACAGTACAGTTAGAGCTCGGCCATAAGCTAGTAATTGTCTGCCAACAGAGACACCTGCTGGGCAGTTTATACCGCAGACCCACCACTGTGTGTAGCTTAGTAAATAGGGAAATGTACATTTTCATTTTCTCGGTAAAGCTGTGGATGTTAGCATAGAATCAATTCACCCTTGTCGGTTTTCCACCATGACCTGGGCAGAAAGCTAGTGGCTGTCAGTCACCAATATCCCACCCACAATCAAACCCTATGGACAATTGCTGGGCCAAAGCAACATACCGAGTACAACCCAAGGTTGCTCTTCATGTTTGACAAATGAGCGGCTATTGACTGACCAGATGAGCATGTATCATTCCAGGATACGATGTACAGGATTATCAGTTACATTTCAGCATACCAACTGCAAGTGAACCAATTATAAGATATAAACACAGTGCAGTGCAACTGGACTTTAATGACAAAGAAACTAACAAAGTTAATAAATCAAGTTAACAGTATAACAGGGAAGGTTCTTTCAATAGGAAAATTGCATATGTTCTAAGGCAGTGGTTTTCAACCTGTGAGTCAGGACCGCCAAGTTCACTGAAAGCATTAGCAGCACTGATTCTCACAAGCAGGGTGAGAAGTTAGGAGGGAGAGTAACGCCCTTTCCTTGCTAACTTTGGAGGGATGGGGAGTTAAGGCCGCACCAAAGCTCAGTTGGCCAGAGAACGGACATGTCCGATAATCTCTGGCCGATGCCATTAGTTTCAATGGAGATCGGCATCTCCATTGAAACTAACGGTGCCTGCCGATGCTGTGAGCGACGGAGTGCAGGGTGATGACGTCATCACACTGCACTCCAATGCTCATCTGTCGGCCCCCACTCAGTACGTGTGTGGGGGCCTTTACTCTACCTTCTAACTTCCCACCCTGCACAAGGGTGTGAGAATAAGAGAGCGGGGACATTATACTTAAGTGACCATGCAGGAAGTGATGTCACAGAGTGTCACGTCCGGTATTTGTAATACGCTGGTGTGGAGTATCACGTGTTCCAAATATAGGAAGTGACACTTGACATCACTTCCGGGGTCGCGGCTCTAAAAAGGTTGAGTAACCACTGTCCTGAAGGATCATTATGCAATTAAATTGTGCAATCATTTGATCCAAGAGTAAAGGTAGGAATACACGTATAGATTTTTGCACAATCAACGATAGATTTGATCAGGATGTTTGATATTTTGATCCTATATCGAATGTATACACTGTATTTTTATTTGACCGAATGAAATTTCGTTCGACTGTTCTTTGAATGAAATTTCATTTGATTTTTTAACAAGAAATGGCTTCATTCAAATTCATTAGATCGAACAAAACTTATCGAATGAAACGATGGTAAGTTCGATTTACATTTGTTTTTTTTACAAGATAGATGAAAATTAACCAACATGTCTGATCAGCTTTCAATAGATTTTTTGTTCAATATCATTTTCTTTTGTTCAATATTGGTCAAACTAATCCTTTGTTCGGTTTTAGATTTTCGTTCCAACGATTGAAAATCTATCTTTTCTAATCTATCGAACGAAAAAATCTACCCATGTATTCCCACCTTTAATGCAATAAAATCAGTGTTTTGACGTGACGCATTTCGCATCAAGTTGCTTCATCAGGAGATGTGCCTAAACAAGATGTGCCAGTGCTGCTCAGCTCCGGACAGGACTGGAAACAGGCAGCATGTAGGGTGCACACATCTGTGCCAACCACTGGAGTAATATAGATCTGTATGTCCTTTTTATTATGGAGTAAGTAAAAACCATAAGTTTTGGTAAATTAGAGGACGATGGTTCAGGATGAGACAAAATAGAAGTATTTGAATAGAAATCACACATGAAAGTCTTCAGAACACCTTAAGTGGCTGCGTGTCCTCCTTGGGTAAGCGCAGGATGAAAAGCGATGTAGTACAGAAATGTAACAAGGAAAATGTTTTGTAATGAAGGGAGAAGGGAAAGAGAAAAGCTGAGGTGAAAGGAAGAGCAGGAGGAAGTGTCCGTTCGTCCTGCAATGTCAGCGGAAACTTTTGTATTTCTGAAAGGAAAATACTTCCTGTAAACACAAGTTGGCCAGTCACCAGACTGTTATTCTGGCCCATCAGGCCCTTCCTATACCCACTGTTGTTCCACAATGACAGATACTGTGTCTGGGAATCTTATTGAGAAATACAACATGAAGCGACTGAGGATGGAGCCAGTAATCACAGCTTAGACAAGAATTACATCGGAAAGACATAAGTATGAAAATGGCTGTAAGCTGCTTGATCCCAGAAGTATCACGGAGCTCAGGTAATTAAATAAGACAATCCGATCTGCAGCTCGTCTGTAATCTGCGCGGCACCTGCACATGGAACATCACGCAGTACCAGGCAGAAGGTCAGCCATACGAAATAACTACAACGAAAATCCTCTGCTCAACAAACTTTAAAGCCGGGAACACACGGCTCGTTATAGAAGCCGTTAGAGGTTCCCACCAATGGCGCGATGATGTCATAATGCTGCTGCCCCATATCAGAGGAGCCGGAGCAGTCTCCAGCTCAGCTCAGCAGGTCCCCATGCAAAGCAATGGACATTGAACGTGGTTTACGGTCATGTCAGATATCCATGTTTTTATGCGGGATTGATTGGTCACGCTCGAAAACAGGGATGGCTGCATTAGATATGGGCCAGACACATGGCCGTGAGTGCGCTCGGTGCTTGAAGCGGCCATCGATCTGGCTCATATCTATACGCTTGTGATGTTACAGGAGAACTTTATATCCTAAGAAAACAAGAATTGTGGAGGGCCAGACCTCCAGAAGCATCAATTTAGGTACAAATTGTGTCAGTTATTTTACATTAGTCAACATTCCCAGAAAAACATTCAAAGCCGATTGGAACCTAAAACTGAAGCCAAGGCAGCGTATCTGAACCAGTGTCTGACAGGTTCCATGTCTGTCACTGCGGATTGTGAAAACTCACCTTGATCCAGAGCACACAGGTATTGCTTTGTGTATCGTATTGGTCACAAGCT
>CM070035.1:138428794-138440999 GCA_036250615.1 Ptychadena robeensis | reverse complement strand
GGTCAATCTATAACGTTACTATCTAGTAAAGAGGGGCCTGCAGGGAACGTTTGGAAACCACCGCTTTGGCCAATACTCAGCAAGAAGCATCCCCAATGGCAGATTGTCGTCGGGAGCAGAAAAGGCAGCCATAGACGTGGCGATTCCCGGAAGTAGTTGCAGGCGATCGACCGGCATGTGCGCTCACGCCAATGCATGTCAGTCGGTTGCACGCAAATAAATGAGGTGTCCACCTTGCAGTTTAGGCCCATATTAATGTGACTACAGTCTCCTCCCCCTCTAAGTTAATTGGCTACAATCTGCCAGGAATCCCATATTAGTGGAGCATACAGGATGCCTGTCCATTCTATAGCCGACTCCTCACAGTAATGAGTCTGCTACAAGCCGCCCATGGATCGAGACGTTTATGGCCGGGTAAACACTCCCACTATCATCTTGTATTTATATGGACGATGATAGTCCTCATAAACCAAAACTGGTGGCATTGGATGGACAGAAGGAATTTGAACAGTCACCAATTCATGTGAATACTACCATTATGCCATTTTGCTCGCCTTGAATTTTGTTAAGGAAACATTAATGGGGGGTATTAAGAAAAAAAGGTTTATGGTCTGCTGTAACCATTATTCGAACAACCAAACATGAGGGAATTGTATCAGTCATTTTCTCCAGGACAGCTGACTGTCCCTTATGTGGTTAATTAGTGGCAAGTACCACTGAACAGTGGGGGACACTTCTGTATTTGGTGGTTTCTCCAGATTCCACCAATGCTTTTACAGGACACATTCTCATTAACCAACTCTGGTATGATAGATGGTACAAGGGCATAACAAACTATGCAACCATCAATGTATTAGAAGGACAATACTAACAAGACAAGGATAAAATCAGTTATATACAAAGTTTCTTCTGCCAAGTTTTATTTGAAAAAGGATCAGTTCCCTAAAATGTGCACTTTGTAGCTCAAAAGCTGAAATACGGTTGCCTCAATTCCCTCACAGCTTTTACAAGGTTTTGCTTGAAATTCAGGTCTAGAATTTGAATGCACTAGTAAATGTCCCACCATGATGGAGGGCAGAATGTTAATCCTCAATATCTGCAAATACTGCATACGGCATGCAATTTACACCCCAGTTCATTTTTGTATAGCAAAAACAGAGCCAGGCACCATTACATTTTCAAGCACATGCTAAGGGGTTATATAATCAGTGGCTATCCAGAGGTAATCAAGGAGAGAATTCCACATACGTTTTTGTGGTCAGTAATTTTTAGGGAAGGAAATTTTAATCCATGCTATATATCTGTAAAAGAATAAAAATGGATTTATTTTGAGACCAATCACCTTGACGGACTTCTTGGCATATTTTTCCAATGCAGCACCTTGAGATTTAAAGATTTTCACATTGGCCTTCAGCAAGTCTTTTCTTTCCATTCCTTCCCTCCTTGGCATGGAGCCCACCAGGACAGCAACATCCAAGTCTTTAAAGGCGACCTCTTCCTTGTCTGTAGCGACAACACCTAAAAACAAGGAACAGCCAATCAATATGAGAAAATCACAACTTATTTACTCTTCTAGCAAGGTGGGATAATTGTGCCCAAATCTTAAACGTGAACGTAGCGGTGGGTGGGACCGGGGTCCATCACATGGGAAATGTCTATGGGTGCCGTTGGGGGAAAAGAAAAGCAATAAGTCATGTTGCTTCTCCTTTGCAGTCAGTCCTACTCACTGTATCGGGGTAAAGTGCACGACAGTATGAGGGAAATTAGTCGGATGACGGCGGTTAGCAAAATAATGAAAATAGGTCAGAAAATTGAGTGGTGGAAACCATTTTCTGAAGGAGGCAGCTATAGAATGAAGGAAAGCTTAACAGGAAATATAGACATATTGTTTTCTTAACCTCCCTAGCGGTTTGCCCATATTAGGTCGCAACAAAGTACACAGTACCGGTTTCCTGCCCTCCTTCTCCTGTACACATCGCTGGCTTAATTGACAGGAAAGCAACGCCCCTCTATTAACATGGAGGTCTAAGGCGCCCCCTGCTGTACTGGAAGAAATCATCGGGCCCACAGCAATGCAGGATCACTATGGGCTTGCAGAGCACAGCCAAGTGTACATGATCCAGACTGACTGTTAAACACCAAGGAGGTAAATGGCGTCCTGTACTTTTAAAAGCAGGAGTGCAGTTTCAAGAAAAAACAAAACAAAAAACTGTACCATGTACATTTTGTAGCCCCCTCTACCGTCAGGAGACCTTAAATAACCATTACTGTATTGTAGAAGTAGAGATGGCATTTCACCTCCACATTTTCCCTGAATAGTAAAATTGTGCCTTCCCAAAAATAAAAGTTGAAAGCATCTCAAGAGCCCCATGCCATCTACAACCACCCTCATTCTGGAGAGAACATCTACACCCCCATACACCTTACAAATTTCTGTATAATCAACCTTTGTTCTGCCAAAACCATGTAATATGAGGACCCTTCTAAACCTTCCAATCATTATGTATTCTATCAGGGAGGTCACTATACTACATAGTTGTTAGATCTAGAAGAAAAATTGTATGTAGTGATCTGGTGTGTGTGTGTCAACATTCTTCCTATTTTTTTTTTGTTCACACAAACATTAGCATTTAGATCACAGATGACATTTTAAGCACAAAAGCCGCTCCATTTTAGATTTACAATAAGTTACTTTTGTATTTAAATCTCTAATGTGAAAGAACACCTTGCAATACAGGTAGGTTACAGATAAACAGCAGTTTTACCTATGACCTATAAATTTCAGAGCTCTGTAGCTCCCTTCTCTGCAGAATTTCATAAACAACTTGAAAACAGTGTAATAAAATTATGAAAATGTTCAGATTGTTTTTAAGGGTGAGTGTAGAACTAACCTTTACCCAGGAGATTAGCAAAAACACCAACAAACACTTTGGACTCTTTCAGGAATAATAGGGTAAAGGGTACATCGGAATCATAATGAAATACAACTTTATACACTAGTCTAAGTAGTATGTTCCTATGTCAGGTGTAGACTGTGTCCATTGCATGGACGTTAATTTGAATATTAGGCATGTATCCACTTATATTTTAGTGCCATGTTTGCAATTTATAGGCATGTCAAAGGCAAATTAGTTGTTTTAACCTTTTATAGTAGTTTTACTTTATATGTGGAGGGGGGGGGGGGGGGGGGAACAGTTCTCCCCATTGCTTGTCAGATCGACCGGGATGCCCGTTCCCTCAACCTCTTCAACCAATACCACTCAAAGTCATACACGGCTCGATTTTTTTTTTTTTTTTTTAATAGATTCAAGTACAAGTCTAGCTCAGTAAATGTGCAAATTAAGAAGAAAAAAAAAAGTATGCTTAGCATTAGTTTTATTACTACAGTAATTGCAGAATAAAATACATGAAAACTAACCAAGGGTAAACTCTGTTTTCAGATCATAAAATGTATAAGTTGCAAATCAAAACTCTTTACATGGCCTCTCTAAATAAGTTAATACATACTGTTCAAAGTTTTAATGCCCACTTTCAACCAGGTTACTCAGTCCATTGTCCTAAGTGCCTGGTGGCCAGGGGGGCTTTTCTTTACTTATTGTGGTCTTGTCCGGTGCTGCAGGATTTCTGGGCGCAGGTGATTAGGTTCCTGCATGACACTATGGGGTCTCCTGTGGCTTTGGACCTAAAATGCTGTTTATTAGGTGTATTGGGGGGGACTTGGGGTGAGCAGGGCTAAATCTCAGTTTTTACACATGGCGCTGTTTTATGCCCGCAAGACTGTGGCACGGCTGTGGTGTAGTTCTGCTTCCCCCACTTTAGATGGTTGGAAAAAGTCACTGAATGATATCCCTCTTCTTAAATGCATTTATATGAATCGGGGCTGCGAACAGAAATTTTACAAGATCTGGGGTTTGTAGCTGTCTAAAGTCAAATCCTGCTCAGATGATCTGGCTCTGCTTCCCCTCCCTTAGTGTCCTCCTTCCCACCTCTTCCACGCAGGGTGGATTGGTGTGAACCCCCTCTGGAAATGCCTGGACCGTATTATATCATATTCTCTTGTATAACATGACTGCTATGTGTACTGTTTCTTTCCTGGTATGCCTTGTGTGGAAATTACCTTGATTGCCTTACTGTACAGTTTTTTTTCATAAATTCTGTGTGCTTTTTTTTCATTTCAATAAAGCTTTATTGTTACTTAAAAAAGTGAATGTGAGCCAATGGATTAAAGCTGGGTCTACTCTGACGCCCCAAAAAGTGCAGGAGGCGTTATGGGCATATGTCCATAACGCTCACTATTTGGGCGTGGTATTTGCCACTTCGGCAATACTGTATCCTATACTTACCATTAGCAAACCACTCCCGGAAACACCACCCCAAAACCATCATGAGTCAGTGTAAATGGACCCTGCTTTTGCACTGGGAATTCCCATATTAAACACTAAATAGTCTGGACCACTCACTACGGCCTGGGGGACAAATCTGGCCCACAGTGTACTTCTATATGTCACACAAATTTTTTTTTCACATTACACTATTGCCACAGATGTCTTTTATTTAAACATTGAATTTCAAATGTGTTTGATTATTGCACTTTAACTCAGGTTTTACCTCATTATCTGGAACAAGCAGTTTCCATATTACGGTAAAAAAAAAATTATTTTTATATGATGAGTAGGAAAATCTTCCACAATTGTAGACAAGTCATGTTAAAGTCCAGACGAAAATACTGCCCTTGCATTTTAATTTAGGTGCAAAATATGATCATCCCACACCGCCCCTTTAGATCTACTATCCGAACAGCCAATATATACATGCTTGTCCCCAGCAAGCTGCCACTAATAAAAACTAAATGGCAAAAGTGAAGGCATATTACTTCAATGAAGTTCATAACGCAACTCCCATATCTCAATGCCATCTCTTCATGCTCCATAGAACATGTGAAGCAAAAAGTCACAATTGCAATCTTTATTCAAACCATCAGCAGAATATAAAACCAGCGCCAAGTGTAAGCAGGTTACTGGACATTACTGGGGTACAGCAAGGTTGTCAATAGCTGAAATAAGCTAGAAGCAGATTTTATGTTGTGCTGTATGGCGATAGTGTGACTTTAAACCAATTTGTTTAGCACCTATAGATGAAAATATTGGTGATTGCAGAATATTCACTGCAAGCAAAAAAAAGGGAGTGAATGAAAACCCTACAATAGATCTTCATTTCTCTTTCTGTCTGAGTAAATGAAATATGAACATTACGTTTCAGCAGAGGTAGGGCACAGTCCTCAAGCTCCATTACTACTCCATCCAGTACTCCCATCATGGGTGTGATATCCAAGAGGATCAACTCCAAACCCTGCAATCAAACCATACACAGAACAAAGCTCATTAGCCAAATACACCATCAAGCTAGATCAGAAATACTGAATAGCATTGGGAGAGGAGGGTTTAGAAGAATTGTGCATTTCTGAAGTAACTTTTAGTTAAAAAACAGATTCTAAAAGTTTTATACAAACGTCAAACCCCAATCTCTATTGAACAAGGAGAAAATGGCTTTTGGCCAAACAGAAACAAAATGTTTTTTATTTAAGCTTACTGTAGAATTAATATCATTACTAGAGATCACTCATGAGATGCACAAAATGCAACAATAGATTGCGGCTAAGCCAGTCAAACACCACACCAGCTGCAGAATTTAATTGTTCAACTTTTATCTGCGATCAGTGAGCTAATGCTAGGCATACACATGCCGATAAGCGGCCGATTTTTAATCTGACCGACGGGCGTGCGCGCTCACGCCGTCAGTCAGGTTAAAAATCGGCCGCTGATCGGCATGTGCCCACATGGGGCGACAGATCCCTGTCGCCCCACAGCTCGGCCGGCTAGAGAATGGACATGTCCGATCTTCTCTGGCCGATGCCATAAGCTGCAATGAAGACAGTGTCTTCATGCAGCTTGTGGCCGGCACACAAAGGGTGCCCGGCCGATAGAAGGGGCCCCATAATGCAATGGGATGCTAACGTGATGGCATCATCACGTTAGCATCTCGGCATACATTGGAGCAGGTCTGTCTGACCTGCTCGGTGTGTGTATGCCGAGCATAACTGATGAGCCGGGGCTGATAGACAAGTGACGCAGTGCAATGGGATGACATAATCACACTGCACTCCGTCGCTCAGGTGGGTGGGCACACTTTGTGTCGGACATTGCTTTAGATAGTTACGCCGGTCCCCATCCAAAGAAATGGCATTGGGCAGAGATTTATGGACATGTCCATTCTCCGACCTTTGGGGTGACAGGTATCTTTCGCACCCACGATCTGTGGGCGATTTTGCAGCGGACCAATGGCCACGAGCGTGCATGCACATCGGTTGGCCGAAAAATCGGCCGGGGTTCTCTGGTGTATGGGGGCATTAATGTTGAATTTCATGCATCTCAAATTGCTATAAATGTGAAGTACAGACAACATATAGTTACCTGGTCTTTGCCGAAGACATCACCTTTAGCAATTCCATAGAGCAGTGAGTAGGCAATCTGACCAGCAGCACCAGTCACCAGGACTTTTAAAGACTGAGCCTAAAATATAAAGACAGAAAAGTCCGTCAGCTGAGAAGTATATTCATACTGGTCGCAGAGAGGCATGCAAGAGACCATATATGTGAAAACAGAGGTGTTGTGTGTGTGAGATCTATCTTGTATGTCTGCCACATACAATGCCATTTAAACACCTCTCACTGGGCAGGTTAAGAACACCTTACAGCTCCAATCATGCTAATGTAGTAACCTACCTCCATGAGGCTCAGACCCCATACTGGGTAAAGCTGGGCATAGACAGGCCGATTCCTGCCCAATTCGGGTGGGAATCGGGTGTGCCAACTGGTCATATTGACCAAGAATCTGCTCATGTTGGATCGCACAGTGATAGGTTAGGTACAGTGAAAGGATAGGTGCATTTACCACTTAAAAAGATTGTTTATAATTAAAAGCGAGTGCTGCTTTTTTTTTTAAACAAATACACGCACACAATCATTTAAACCAGAGAGATCTCTATAATACAAGCTGCCACTTTTGACCCGCTTCTAACATATATAGCTTAGTGTTTTGATCCTCAGCCTTTACTAGTAAATCAGCTTTACATCCAGGCAATTAGCAATAGCGTCTTATATAAAGCTGGCCATACACCTTTAGATCTCTCTGTCAGATATCCTTTAGATCTACCAACAACTATGTAGTGCCGGGTCCTCTGCGATTAAATACAGGTAGATTTGATTGTTTGGAAAATCTCTCATAGTACATGGTTTTGGTAAAACAAAAAGGAGATCTAAAAGAAATGACAGAAAAATCTAAAGGTGTATGGGGACCCTACTCATCAGTGATCGGTCTGCTATTCTACATATACACAGCACTGTTGCGATGCAGGTTTCCAGTGACAGTGTGCTACATGGACAAGTGACAGATGTACTGCAGTGTAGTAGTGCTGACTGACAGCAAAGCACAGCATCAATGTGACCTAAATCTTGAGCAGCATTATGGCTCGTTCACACAAGCTGCATTGCAACTGTGGGGCAGTATGGTACCGCAGTACAGGGCAGCTACGGTCAACCTGTGTACCTTGCACACTAGTGCTGCGCTTGCATTTTACATATCCCACGTTACCTAAAAGCACTGCAGCATGCAATTTTGCACGCACAGCGCAAGCATCTCCTATACACTGGGGAGACTAGCACACGGCAGTGTTTTGTCTACACTGAAGGAACCGCTGAACAAATCCATGTTCAGGACCAAACAATAGTGAGCAGGTTGGGTGCTCTATCTGAATACTCTGGGACATTTCTGGTACAGTCGTAAGTATACTTCTATCATTACATCCACAAGCTAGACAGATTTGTTTTAGAGCAGTTAAGCTAGCCACACATGGTTCAATTGACATTAGATTAGATTTTGTAGTTCGATAAAAAAAAATAAAAAATAGAAAAGCGAGAATCGATTTTAATTTAATTGTACACCACATGGGGAGTATGATTGTTTAATTTCGACTGAAAAGTTCATCGAAGTAATAAAAAAAAAAAAAAAAAAAAAAAAAAAAAAAAAAAAAAAAAAAAAAAAAAAAAATCGATTGAATTCATCTTACAGTTTTAGTTTTAATTGGAAGTGATGTGTTAAGGGGAAGTAGCCACGCAGAGTATCATTGACTCCACCAGTAATGTCGTTCGACCAGTAATGTAGTTCGATTGTACAATCCACCAAAATTCTCCAACATGTCTGATCACAATTCAAAACAACAATTGGACAAAAATCAACCAATAATCGTTGATCGTACTATGTGGGCAAAAAAACGTTTTTCAATCGATTACATTTTTCATTGAAAAACGACGATTGAACGCTAAAATTGAACCATGTGTGGCTAGCTCATTCTCAGACAGAAGACATAGTGAAGTATAGAAAGTCTAAGATTTGCCTTATTTGCTTCTAATCTGCCACTCTTTCCATTTGTCACCCCAACCCCTGTGTGATCAGGACGATGTGTAAAACCTAAATCCCTGATGAAGTGTTGGCAGCCATGAAGAATGCCAGACAGAAGACAAGCGGGCCTCTGGCCAGACAGATGGTCACCCGGCTCTGCATGCATGTCCTTTCATGTAAGGTTATTGCTGAGCGCGGTACCTGGAAGACAGATGCTGGAGTAGCATATGACCCAGGTTTACATAAGGAAGTAATCCCATATACAGGCTGTAATAGGTCACATACATCTCTAGTAAATGCACTTCAAAGACTGAGCAGAGCAGGAATCGTACAGAACAAAGCCCCAACACATACAAGACACCATGTCATTGCCGACTCCTTGAGATCTGTTTACACATCCACCTGTGCAGAGGCTCAATGTACTCTGCTACGTTGAGCCTTGCAGCGGCAGAGCGGCTTAGCGCCGTGAAGACAGATCCTCCGCCGAGCAGGTAAGTCTATCTGCTAAGTCAGGACCCCCAAGGAGAGGGTCCTAACGTATGTGGAAACAAGCCCTTAGATTCTAAACAAAGAACAAGTTAGATATTTTATTATTTACAAAAGGTTAAAAATCATTGGCTGGGAAGTTCCAAAGTAAAGTGTGGGGGTCCCCATGGAGCACATACACATAACCTGCCTTGCACATCCTCCATTCACATGGTGTTGTGTCAATCCAGGGATTAACGTAGTGCAGTACATTAACCCCTGCATCATCAGATGTGTGAACAGAGGTTCCACGCATGTGATGCGACAGGACCCCACCGAGCACTGCACTTAACGACAGTGCACACAACGCAGTGGAGACATAGCCTTAGGCTACATTTCCAGGGCTCCTCCATTTGACGTGCTTCATTACATTCAATTAGCATGTTTCCACGTTGATGTAATGTGTGGAGCTTCGTTGGGCTAAAATCAATGTAGATCGCTATGTCGACATCAACGCAACAGAGCCCAATGCAAGTATAGCACCCCCCCCCCCCCCCCCCCCCCCCGATTAAAACAACATTAACAGGAAGTATGTTGATTCAATCTTTTATAGACTAAAGGCCCCCATACACGTTGATTTTTCATCCAATCAACTTAATTCAATACATTTGGATTTCATTGAAAATCTATGGCAGCCCACATGGTTAGATCAACCTAAAACAATTAAAATTGGGGAAAAAATTATTAAAAAAAGGATTGGACGTGTTGGTAAATTTTAATTGGTTGTAATGAAATGCATTACACTTTCAGTCGATCCCAAAAAAGTTGATCAAATATCTGTTACTACAGTTGGCAAACATACAATCACCAATTTGCCTGACCCCAAAAAATTGCTCTTTTAAAGTTGATTGAACAGAAAATCTAGACGTGTATGGGGGGGCTTAACTTCTACACCTTACCATACAATTTCTGTACAATCAAATGGTCTTCTACCAAAACCATGTAATAGGAGGACCTTTTTAAACCTTCCAATCACTATGTATTCTATCAGGGAGGACCTGGCACTACATAGCAGTGATATAAACCTTCCAATCACTATGTATTATATCAGGGAGGACCCCGCACTACACAGCAGTGATATATACCTTCCAATCACTATGTATTCTATCAGGGAGGACCTGGCACTACATAGGTGTTGGTAGATCGAACGGAAATTGTATGGAGTTACCTAAAGGTGTATGGGGGGGGGGGGCATAAGGCGTCTCTATGCTCCACATGCTATTGGCTGGAATGGACCAGGAGAGCTCTGCTCCAGAGTCACTGCAACTACATCTAAAAAAGTTAAAGAAATGTGAACTCCAACAAACGGGTTTAATATCAGGAGTTTCCCCATTACTGACAGACCATAAAGGTGTAATAACGACATGTGATAACATGATAAAACACAAATTACACCTTTCTCAGGTAGATATAATAATTGTGGAACTGGCATCATTGGGGGAGGGGGATTCCCTGAACAATCATCCAATAGCAAAGAAGGAAATCAGAACAGCAACTTACTCCAATGGGCAAAAGTTTTCCTATCTGTATGCTGGGAAGTATGTATTACTATTGGTGTGTTAGGGCCTGGTGACGCCAAATCCTAAATAAGGGATCATTTAAAAAATCCCAAATCATCACCTTTATCCTTGCATGGCCAGGTCACACATTTTGATTTATTAGGGGGAGGGGGGGGATAAACACTTCTCCCCCACCGTGGAGATATATATATATATATATAAAGCTTGAGTTGTAGTGAAAGTGGCAAGTATCCCCATTGGTACATGTTGAAGGGGCCCAGTATGTGAATGTGACCCCTAGAGTGTGTACCTCATGTCTGTACCGTGCACAGCTCTCCCGCCACCAGCCCGGTGCAGGGACCCTTCAGCCCGCTCCCATGTACAGGTGACGGGAAGAACGGAACAATAACTACAATAGAACAGAGCTGGCGCGCTGCCAACTCTCTCCTGCGCGTTACAAGAATAAAGGCCACAGTGCGGGCTGCACCGGGAGCACCGCACGCTGAGCTGTAGCGGGGGAGGAAGCCATACAAACCATGTTGCTCGGTATATCGCTGACAGGCCGGTAGGAGGAGAAGGAAGCAGGCGACTATCTTCTCAGGAGCTTCTGTCAGAAGTGGCTGCAGGTCACCTCTACTAGACGTATCAGAGCCGCAAGGACGCACGTGACTCACACACCCCCTGCCTGCATCGGCGCCCATGTGACCAGGTCCTGTAGTCTTTTAATGAAGTGATGTGCTAAACTTGCAATGCAAACGGGGGCGCACATGACTACATTACCCACAGTGCTCTGCGTTGCTGCACGTTTTAATATTCCGCAGCCAAAATGGGGTGACCTATTGCTTATCGCGTGATCAAACGCGAGGATGGGGGGTGACAGGCTGGGGTGTACTTATATAACACAGGAGGACAAGGACAATGTGCTTACTCAGGATTTCTTTATTTATTATATAGGTTGTGAATGAATGTCTGAATAATGTTACATATCTTCATTATATATACTTATATTACATATTATAATGGAAATAATGCTTATCATTACTGCCACAATTATATAGTTAGGACCAGTAGTTAGAGGAATCAACTTTATACAATGCATATGTTCTATTGGTCTTAGGAAGGATGTAAGCCCAACAAAATTTAACACAGATCCTTAAAGTGGCAACAACCACTCCACTGTATCTATGCAGCAACAATGTAGCCACCCTTGGACATCAGTATTGTCATGGGGTGATGGGGAGTTAGTGCATTTCATAAATAAAGCTTACATCCTACTAACCATTGTTGCAGTTAAACTGTTTTTTTTTTCTTCGCCATAAAGTTTGCAACTGCATGGATAACAACTGACCATTCATATTTGTCAGTTAAATTGAAAGTATACTCAAAATCTAAAATATACATATGTAAAATATAAGTTTGACTTACCTCTGAGCTGGTATGATGGTGGTGGAGCGCTCCACAACCACCCAAAAATATACTTATCTGCTGTTGCCTGGAATTGTATGAGCATATTTATCTGCTAGGCTTCCGGGGGTTAACTCAGGACACAATATTGTGAGTGACCACTGGGGTCATTTATAATGGTTTTCTATGGGAAAATATGCATTTGAATAATTGGAATCCCACTTTAAAAGAAAGGCTCGAGTTGAGGCGCCGCAAAAATTTTTAATACTCCTTTATTGTTAAGAACAGAAATACATCATGGAGTAGTGTGGTTTCTGGAAG
>CM070035.1:138376910-138403390 GCA_036250615.1 Ptychadena robeensis | reverse complement strand
AACCTGTGTTTGAATAGGGAGGGGGGCTCGATAATGTTCCTAAACAGAAAAGGGGGACCCTGCAAGGAAAGTTCGGGAACCACTGCATTAAGGTATACATTAATATAAGGATCCTGGATGTATAAGCCTCTTAAATTGAACAAAATTTTTAGTTTCCAGAATGTTAGTCTCCAAAACTTTCTTTATTTGTGTCTGACACGCTCCACCTCCCAGTCAGTGCAGGTCACAGGATAAAGACTGTCAGTCCAGAAAGCAATGGGCATTACTTAGGCGTGCCAAGGTACTGACTGAATAACAGATACTGCCTGCCAACAATATTTTATTCCGGTATAAATGCAAACAGCACAGCCTACATGAATTTGAGCTGAAATAGTAGGATGTCACTAGGGGGATAAATAGGTATTTGTGAGATTTTTAAAGCAGGAATTAAACAATAATTCTACACCAATCATTTGTTACCAAAGACCTGTATTACTTTACAGTATGTGCCCAAAAACTGACCCCAGCTTAGGCTATGTTCCCACTTAGGGGATCAGCCACGGGATGGACGAGATTTCGGGCGCAATTGACCAGGCAATTTTTACACACAACTGTTTTTTAAAATTCACCCCCATTAAAAAAAAGAAATCACCCCTTGTTCGCACCCATAGAGAGAGAATGGACTAAAGGCAGAAAAATCTTGTCCGTCCGTCGGCCGTGATCTGAAGGTGGGGAGCCGTGAATCTGATCGATTGCCCAACTGCTTCTGCGCCCGATTGCGGGCTTCAGTTGAAGTGGGAACAAGCCCATTCAACTAATGGAAGCAATTTAAATCGCGGCAGCCCCACGGCTGATCGCCTTAGTGGGAACATAGCCTTAGATCGGATGTTAACTCAAAAAAAAAAAACTAAACATGTATACACAACTCACCTACATCGGGTCTTCCTCCAGAGACAGTGAGCCCTAAAAGTAAAAAAAATGCCTGGAGTGTTCGATCCTCCAGGCAACAAGATGGATGAGCCAGGCTCTTCCAGGCTGGCTTCCTCCCCCAATCCGGATCTTAATCCAGTGACGCTCCACCTCTCCGCCTCCCCCGATTCAGATCTAGCTGGCTGTGGGCGCATGGGGAAATGAGAAGGTAGATGTCAAAAGTGAGGTCTAACCTCCCTTGTTCCCTTGCGCCCGCCATGGAGGTTCTTCACTGGGTATATAGTGTATATATAAAACATTACATACATCTGCTATGGAGTCTGGAGATGAAGAGGGGAATGTATTTTATTTCTGACCAAACTGATTGGTCCAGCTACTGCCAAATAATTAGAATAACATTTGAATGGACAAAAAGGAAAGTAGGCAGTTAGCTATTCAGTTTGCAAGTGAGCTAGCTACTAGAACCCAGTAAAGTCATTCTAACATATTTTATGTATTGGGAGAAGGTTGGGAAGTTATTAGGCTACTCACAAGGAGAGATGAAAATGGACAGATGACCAGAATTTGTATGCCACTCTGTATTTCGGTAAGCAGTCTGGAAGTGATACAAGAGAATGCAGATTATTGTCAGCTAATGACATACCCCCATGACAGTAAGAATATCTGAATCCCTTTGGGCAGCATCCACACTTCATATGCATAGAGATCTATGTAGCTACATCTGAGAATAAATACTATTCACAATGGTGATGATATTATTTTATTTGCTTGCTTTTCACACGTGTGTCTCATTTGTGTCAGTGACAGTATCATCTTGTTTCTTTCTAGCTCCATATCCACAATATGGATTCCTGGAGGAGAGGCAGCAACTTGCTGAATGTAAGAACAGCTACAAAACATACATCAATAAACCATTTCCTTAGTCTGAGTGATGGGAACGTTATTTACATTTTAATTTCATTTGGGGGTGTGCTACTACTTACAATTCATATCTTATTTTGTATTAAAGTTTATTAACACATTTATGTTTACTAACTACTACACTAAGACTAGAATGCTAACTATAAATATTACAATCGACACTGAGTCTGTGTGTCTTGTTAATATGTCTAAAAACAAGATAGATAGTTATGCTATGTGATGTGTACTATACTATAAAGAGAAATAATTCTCTTTGTATCACCCTGCAGTCACTGCTCGGCATACACAGCCCATATCAGCTTCTTGTAAGCGCATCCGACTTGTCAATGCATGCCTGTGGTGTACTGTCACAGCAAAGTTGGATTTAAATAAGCGAAGAAACTGACAACTTGTTCAAATAATTCAAGAAGTCTAATATCAGCATTTAATATCAGGCGTAAGCTTCCCATAGACTTTAGGTAACCATCAAATGTCAGAGCAATGATTTTACTGTGATTCTATTGAAATGCTACAGATCAATGGACAGTTCTATTGTCTTTGTATTCTCTTGAAACTTTGGAGAGCTGTATTACAATCTGTAATTATACAATTGCTAATATTATTAATAACAGCAAGTAAAAATAAAAAATAAAAACATTTCCCATAACATAAAGCAACCACAATTTCACAGCCAATACAGTATATTTTTTAAAGTAGTTTTATTGTTCTTGGCTTAATACATATTAACATTTTATTATTGATTTTACCTGCCAAAGGCAGTATGAATGCTAACAAAAATGATTAAAATAAAGTAATCTAAGTGGAGACATCCATTTTCCTTTAAATCGTAGTATTATGATAAATAATATTTTCCAGTCCTGATGCTGGACTGCAGTGGTAATACGTCCTAGATGTTTCCCTACTGAAACATCTCTAGAAAGACATAGAGTTCATCCACTTGTTATCAGCAACGTTTCTTTAAGGGGTGTCCGACTCAGGCCCAGGGGCCAAATCTTGGCCAAAGAGTAATTTAATTTGACCACAAGGTTTTGACCACCCGTATTTCCAAAATGAATGCCACAGATGTGTTTTTATTTGGCATTTGATGTCACTTGTGTTATAATATTACACTTTGCTTTTTACAAATTCATTGTTTAAGCAAGAAATAAGTTCATTCCCATATTAAAAGGTTTATTGTTATATATAATGAGAAGGAAACACTTTCTGAATTGTAGGCACTGTTTCAATTAATATCAAGGTTAGCCAGTGACTTTGTCCAAGTTTGACACCCTTCCAAAAAGTTTTACTAAATAGTATTTGGAGATGGTGGGGAACATTTCTAAAAGACAAACGTTATCACATTCTAGAAGTTTCACAAAGGGAAGAGGTAGATTTAGCTACAGGAAACTTGTAAGGATAATAGTTCATATTTAAAATTCTTGCATTGTCAAAATGTAACGGTTGAATATTGTGCATTTTGATTTTTCATATATACTGTGTATATTTTTTTTTATATTTATATAGCTATAAAATATAGTTAAAATGTACATAATTACTTCACATTTAAATTAATATTACAGCAAATTTCTCTTTCTTTTTCCGACTTTAATTTGATTAAAAAAATATCAGACAAATGCCTACACAAAGCTGCTATTACCCCTAAATACTTTCATTAATAAGGTGCTAAGCTTTGCAGGGTAGCATAATAGAGCCGCACAAACAAGAAACACAACAAAACCCGGTGACTATAGAGTGAGTAGCAGGGCCCCTAATAAGATGTATCAGGTGACACGTTCTTCTTTGTAGTGAAGGTGAACAGCCTGCTGTACCCCTTGTGATTCACAGATCGCTCTCCACTGATGTCATTCTCTCTCTCTCGTTTTTTTTTTTCTCTTGTTTTGCCGCTGAGTGCTACACTCTTGCTCTAATCTTTCCTTTAATGGAGATTCCAAACTCCTTAGGTATGGCAATGAGATTTGAACAATCTCGAACAGGATTTTTATCACACTGTTCAGCTTCAGTGCGGAGTATCAAGGCAAGCATGGAAAACAAATTGGAGAGGCTACAACTAAGAAAGCTCTTTTTAATCTCTCTGTTGTATTTCTGTGAGGTGTGCCGTGTGCGTTCCTTTAACGTGCGGACAGTACAACTGCGGAGAAAAAAATCCAACCACAATGGATTGTACCAATTTTCTAATATGTCTGAAATCTATCAATTGTTCAATGTTTATGACCCCCCCATGGATGTTATTGAAGATGTTTATCATGTTCCATGTAGCTTGTAATTGTAGGTGTCATTTTCTTTGTACACAGAGGAAAGAGAATGTGAAGAAGAAAAAATATAGTTTTTGTCATGTGCTTGCGCCTTTTCATACATGTTATTACATGTTACATGTTTTTTATATATACACAATATATATATATATATATATATATATATATATATATATATATATATATATATTGTTTAAAGAATTTATATCTATTGGTCAATAAGAATATAATAATCTAATATGTGCTATATCCAATGAGATCAAAAGGACATCTTTTTGACAGTACAGGTACATTTACATTCAATAACTGTCATACAACATACTTATTTATTATTTGTGATACTTAAAAATGAAGATTCTAAGTTGATGTAAGAAACAAGAGCGGACAGTACACATGGTTTAATATTCTTTAGAAGCCGCCCCAGGGCCCTGAACCCTAGTAGACACAGCCCCTCTCATCTTTAATGGTTTATGTCTGGACAGCAATGCTGAAATTTCATATTTGAAAGTTGAATTTTTAGAATATAACTCTTTACTTAAATTAAGAATTGTTGATAGAATAAAAACTTTAAATAAGAAATATTTCTCAAAATCAAAAGGATCCAATAGAAACTTTAAAAGAAGATAGTTGGAATTTTTGTAATTGGGCCTCCCGAGTTTCCAGCTTCCTGTGATGATGCACAAATTATTTCAATCCACTGTATATGCAGTCAACCCTGTTGCAGCACATATTACAGTTTTAAAGTAAATACAGATTCATATTAATTTGGAGCTGAAACCCCGGGGAAAGGTAAGGGTTAACTGTTAATTCTGCTTGAATATGATGGGCATAATGGATAAGTTAAGTTAACGTACCTTAATGCTTGCTCTTGCGGGAAATGGTGGCTTCCTCACATACAATGAAACACTGCTGGTTGTGATTGTGACTGTCCAGGCAGCCATTAAAGAAAGAGGCTTCAGGGTACCAATCACATAAAAAGGATGATGGCTACTGTAACAAATAATAATGTAAATGTATCACCTTATTCATCATCTTCTATGCACCGGGAAGAGAATCCACATCAAGGTATTTGTCTGAAGTTCAGCTGTAAAGATGATATAGAATTGTAATGCCACTATCATTATGTTGGTCAAAATGTCAGTGTTTTCGGTTGCAGTGTTTACAAACTAAATAACATGTTGAGAAGTATCATCACACCACAATGTGTAGGATAACTAAATGTATTCACAGCTATGAAGTCAGTTTGATTGAAATTTGAACTCATGTATAGTTACAATGACTGGGTTAAGATGTGTGGGGACACCCTTAGGGCTACTGGGAAAACACCACTGTGCTTCACTTAATAATGCTATAGCTAAATAATCCATAAATCTGTGATTTAAATACAATTCAGAATATACTCAGGGCTGAAGTCCGAGAAAAAGCACCCCCTTAGCACAATAAAAAGACGCTTCCAAAAAATGACTAAAAAGCGCTTATTTACAAACACTATAATGTGCAAACATTTATCTACTAAAGGAGTAGAGCATATCTATTTTTTTCTTCATTGAGACTAACAGCATCGGCCAGAGATTATCGGACATGTCCGTTCTCTGGCCGGCCGAGCTGTGGGCCATCAGCGATCTGTCGCCCCATGTGGGCACCCCCGATCGGCGAGCACGCACGCCCATTGGTCGTCAGCAAAATCGACCGCAGCTCGGTGCGTGTATGGCAGCCTTAACTCTCGCTGATAATGAAATAAATGTGTGTTGCCGGACTAGAGACGCTTGTATAAGTGAAGGGAATGGATCGCCAATAGTTCAAGACTGAAGCTGTAAAGCATTCGGAAAACCGCTGTCATTCAGCTGAGGCTACAAATACTTTACACATGACTATGGGATTCCAGGGAAATCATGAATCATGTTTGAAGTGCCCCTTCGCCCTGCCTCTTCTTGGAGCCTTCCACTGCCCTATATTCAGCAGAAGATCAGAACACTTAAGCTTGGCACACACAGGTAGATCTGTAAAAAGATTTAAGTACAATCAATCAACGTGCACGCTCACGGTGATGGATTGTACTCTAATCTGTTTACAAACCTACCCGTGTGTGCCTTCCTTCGGGCGGGATCAATAGAGCCAACTCGAAGGAACTTGATTGAACGGGTTCCAATATGTTGAAAAGACCCCGTTCAATCTCCAATACTTTGCATGGAGACATGAGTCTTCATGGAAAGTATTGGAACAGCTGCGGCTCTTCCCTACTCCACAGCCGTCGGCTGTCAGTGTGAAGGGGGCGGAGCCAGCACTGCTCACTCGGAAGCTGTGTGAGTGAGGCAGCTGTATGAGACAGGCTGTTTCTCCCCAGCTTGTGGCATGTTGTAAATCACACACTGCAAGCTGGGGATAACGGGTCCCCATTGAACAGTAATCGATGTGCCCATGTGGTGCACATTGATTTCCGCTCAATTGATCCCTGATCAATGGCAGCGTGGTGCCTAGCTTAAGGAAAAAGCAGCAGCATTTTCTGCCTAACTTCCTTTCTTTGCTTTAATTGGCCATCACAGTACAGTGTTGGTTTCCTAGCCAGTAGTTCTGTGGTTAGTGTATGTCGCCTTCCTTTACTTCAATGGATGGAAAAATACATTAGCATATTTAATACAGAGGAGTCGGAATAATCTGAAACGGAGGAGTCGGAGTCTGGGAATTTATCGACCGACTCCACAGCCCTGCCCATGAGCAGCAATTGTATTTATTGCACTGAAAAATGTTAATGTAATTACACAACTCATGCTATCTAATTGTAAAATGTCTCTCCATAAGTTGGTCAGTGTGTTCAGAAAATGGGTACTGCTAGTGCTAATGCAGATAAGATCTCTTCTTGGCAGTGGCTTTTTGGCCTAGCTGGAGGGAATGGCACACATTCCAGTCTCTTGGGTTGCAAAGCTATTGCTCCCAGGATGGTTGGGGCAAAAAAAACATTTTTTTTAACATATTCCAACCATAAGACGTAGGGGCACTTTCCAGTTGATTTTAATGGTAAAAAAGTGTGTCTTATAGTACGAAAAATATGGTAATAAGTTTGGAAAATGTAATCCATCTCATTTACTAACCCAGTGGTTCCCAAACCAGGGGGGGGGGCGCAAAGAAATTCCAGGGGGGCGCAGGCTTAACCTCTGTTTAAATAGGGAGGGGGCCTTGATAATGTTCCTAAATAGAAAGGGGGGCCCTGCAAGAAAGTTTGGGAACCACTGTACTAACCGAACATAAATGTTCTAACATTAATGTTTGTGTGTAAATCAAGGAGTAATATAAAATAAAATCATTTTACAGTTAATAAATCCTAAGAAATAAAAGAAATGAGAATTATATTGAATAATAAGACCCAGTGGTTTCCCTTTAAGGCAGAGCGAAGGCGCATATTTCTGTTTTGACATGTGTTAATGGTAATACATGGATATTTCAGTTCTAATGACGGAGCCACTGCTTTCTGCCTTTCCAGTGTCTGCAGATAGGAGGCTGCAGAGCATTCATCTTCTCCTGATCCTCTTACAAAAAGGTTATGTGAAATACTAAATCTGCTTTAATCCCCCGAATACCAGAGAAGACAGCAGTGTATTACTGTATTCATTTGTTGCTCCTTTCTTATTTGCTGGCACACGGGATGTCATGATACATTTGATCACTTTCACTTCTCCTAAATATTAAAGCAACCTGTTGAATTTTGGGGGACCTCGAACAAGCGGCTACACGTTAGATCAGGTTCTTCCATAATATATATTAATTACAATGGTGCAGTGTGTCAGCTGGGTTAATGGGAAGCAAAACTCTATATTTCAGTCATTTTTTATAATTTCCTTTTATTCAAATAGTTTTTAGAACTATATAGATATATGCATGTTGTGCCTACCAATGGGCTACTGCCAGTTACTACTGCCTGTATTGTGATTTAGGGTATGTTTCCATTATAAGTCAGGATCCCGATGACACAGATAGACTTTACCTGCTCGGCGGGTGCTGTGTCTTCACTGCGCCGAGCTGTTCCGCTGATGCAAGGCTCAACGTAGTGTAAACACAGCATCCGCCGAGCAGGCAAAGTCTATGTGCTATGTCGGGATCCCTGCCAAGCAATACGCTTAACGGAGGAGGTCCCTACATATGTGGAAACAAACCCTTAGATGCTCATACTAGAAACACTGTCTGTTTCCTTCTGTCCGGGTCAGCACATACAGCTTTATACAGAGGTACATGCTTTTCCGGCCACCCATGGCTGACACACACAGTGTAGACAACCCTCATTGGCTATTTTTACTTTCCCTGCTGGGCATAGAGAAGGGAACGGTTGCGTAGCAGCCAGCAGAGAAATGGGTTTGTTTCTGCTGTGTGCGAGCAGCAAACAAAATTGGGTTGTCTCTGCTGTGTGTGAGCAGCAAACAAAATGGTTTTGTCTCCACTGTGTGTGAGCAGCAGAAAAAGAAATGGTTTTGTCTCCGCTGTGTGTGAGCAGCAGAGCATTAGGTTTGTCTCCGCTGTGTGTGTGCAGCAGAAAAAGAAATGGTTTTGTCTCCGCTGTTTGTGAGCAGCAGTGAATCGGGTTTGTCTCCACTGTGTGTGAGCAACAAAGAAATGGTTTTGTCCCCACTGTGTGCGAGCAGCAGAGAAATTGGTTGGTCTCTACTGTATGTGAGCAGCAAATAAATTGTTTTGTTTCCACTGTGTGTGAGCAGCAGAGAATTGGAGTTATCTCTGCTTTGTGTGAGCAGCAGAGAATTGGGTTTGTCTCCACTGTGTGTGAGCAGCAGAGAAATGTGTTTGTCTCTGCTTTGTGTAAGCAGCAGAGAAATGGGTTTGTATCCGCTGTGTGTTAGCAGCAGAGTAATGGGTTTGTCTCCGCTGTGTGTTAGCAGGAGAGTAATGGGTTTGTCTCCGCTGTGTGTGTCAGCTGGTAGTTCCATGCTTGTTTTACCAGCCGGACAGATTACTGGGCAGACCATTGGGCCTCCTGCAACACCTGCTCAGCCGCTGTGTTGTGCCTTTGCTCCTTAAGACTCCTTAAGGGTAAAAACATCTTATATATACGTATAGTAATATGAAAATTTTTTAGGTATTTGCATAAAAAATATATCTTATTGTTTTTAAAGAGTACATGCATACCTTGATAATTAAGTTAATGGCTCCAATATGCCAATAATGTTTTTGTCCTTTTTTATTTAAGCTCGGGGTTTCCCTTGGGTCTTGAAGAACAAGCGTCCAGAAAAGCTCCGAGACAATCTCATGGAGCTGGAGGTATGTTTTTTGAGAAAGTTACAAGAATGGCAGCAAACAATCCTCCTTTCAATCACCTTTCAGCAGCTTTAATTTTCATAAAGGATCAGGCATCACAGTGATGATAACAGTGCTTTTGTCTGAAGAACTGTTCTGAAACAGTTGCATCTTTGTTTATGTGGCATGCTAATCTCTCTCTGCTTGAAAACCTGAAGCACTTAAAGCAGTGCGAACAATGTACACAGCCGACTCTCTAGAGCTCACTGTTTTCTCTTGTCCTGCAGGAGCTGATGCAGAGCAGTGAGTGTGTGCTCAGTAAATGGAAGAACAAATATGTCTGTCAGGTAAAATGTTTTGACATGCCCTTCCTCTGCTGAGTCTGTGGAGCTGAACGCTTTTTTGCTGAGTGATGCCACTGTTTTATTAAGGAAACAGGCTTAGATAAAAATGTATTTTTTTGCAATTATGCTTCCTTGCTAGTGATAAGTGGCTGCTTATTGACAGCCTTAAATAAGAGACAAACCCCAAATGAATGACATTTAACTGGTTTAAAGCGGACCTACCACCAGAAATCTATGTTTTTATGAATGGCACTAGAAGTGCCAATAATAGGGAGCAATGCAGTAAAAAAAAACTCAAAAACGTTCCTATAATGACCATTTTAACAAGATTACCAGACAGCTCCCCTCACTTCCTGGTTCGCTGAAGGCAACACATGAAACTGGGGGTGCAATATCGCGGGTGGCTACTGGGGGGCGTTCAGTGATCTTCTATGGGAATTTTCAAAGCAGATCACTGCTTCCTTTGACGTGCTGCATATTTCTGTCTAAAATGAACCAGGAATTGAGAAGAGCTGCCGAATTATCTTCTTAAATTGCTCATTACAGGTAAGTTTTTTTTTTCACTGCATTCCTCCCTATTATTGGCACTTCTAGTGCCATTTATGAGATTCCTGGAGGTAGGTCCGCTTTAAGGTCTTTGTATCATAGACTTCCCATTATCTTTTGTTGCATCCTGTATTGCAGTGGTGGCCAACTAAGTTGATATGGAGGACCACAAGTGCGGCCCTGAGCATCATTAAAGGGCCACACATAACAATTTCAATCTATACTGACATTTTTGCAATGAAAAAATTACAGCATGCATAGCCAGAAGGGACTTGCTCAGGCACTACCTGGATCGCTGATTGGCTTTTACGTACACCTATCTTATCACAAGTTTATCTCCTCTCATCCTCTTCCAAATCTAAGAAAATCCCGGATGAGGACCTGTCAGCGGGGGATCTGCAGACAGGTGAGTTCCTACGCCCTATGCATTAACAGGTTTCGGGGGCCACAGATGGAGGACTAAGGGGGATGCCAAAGAATACCCAAAGGGCTGCATGCAGCCCCCGTGCCACAGGTTGGGCAATGTTGGTTTTATGATGGTGTCAATAGTGGACTTTGCCTGCGTAATATGCATGTTCGTCCACATCAGAAGCCCATGTGACATGGTGATAATCTGATATAAAAGATCTTGTTCAGGCAATTTAATTTATGTTATGAAATAACAACTATCTTCAAATTTTATCAACCCAGTTACACACATCTCTAAAGCCGGCCATACACGTTTAGATTGAGACCCGATGTTTTGGCAGATCGACCCTGCGTGATGACATCATCGCTGTCCCTCAGGTTCCCCTAGCTACTCAGGCCATCAGGTTGAAGACAGCTAAGGCGACCCGGCAGACAGCATCTAGGGACCCGGCCGTGAGGACTGCAGTCTGCGAGATCACAGAATGTCAGTCAGCTGGCAGCCTAGCACAAAGGGATTTGTCGTAGTTAAGGTGACATACCCACCAGCAAGGGACTAGTGCCCATTTAAAGTATTAGATTGATCTAAGAATTACGGACATGTCCGTAATGGCTAGATCAATTTGGCGGCTGATTTCAGCTCTTTAAGTTTTAGATCGGCAACTGTTTTTACGGCCGACTGAGGGCGCACGACAGGTCGGTCTGACAAAAAATCTAAGCGTGTATGGGGGGTTTAAGTGAGACTACAAATGACTATTCAGGCACTTATAGAAGTGAATAAGAATAAAATATAGAATAAAATAACATTTAACAAAATATTTTGAAAAACGTTTGTTTAGTTCTACTACTTTTAATTTACAGTATTTTCGCCTAAATTGGCACTTGGCTAGGCTGGCAGAGGCGGGGAAGCTCTCAGAAGGAAGATCCCCTTGCTTCTCCACCTACTCTCGGCTGATGGATTTTAGCTCTATGCTACCATCTACCCACTGAGAGGGACAGGAATCCACTTTTCTTCCGCTTGAGCTAACATACAAAGCTCAAGCTCTACATACACAGATCAGTAGCAGAGAGATTATCCCCCTGCTACCAATGTGTATGGCAGAGTGGGGATGGGGATGCTCCCTCTATGCCAGCCGGAGCACTGACTGGCAGATTCAGTTGTTTTTTTTTTCTGCAAATAAGACCCTTTGGTTGATGGTGTGTCTTATCTGCCGGAGCATCTTTAAGGGCATACATACAGTATAGCTACAATTAATTAAACCATTCAGACAAGAATGTTACAAAAACAATACATTATATGTGCGTACAGTGGTGGTTTTACATATGGGCAGTATGGGGCGGTTTCCCAGGGCGGCATCATGAGGAGGAGGGGGTGGTTGGCAGCCCATACTGCTTAAATTTCAAACCGGACATCTCCTCCATGTGCCGCCAACATCTGACTCCAGCTCCGTCAGGGGGGGTGGGGGGTAGGAAAGGCAGGTTTCTGTGTTCCAAAACAGCTGCCCCCCCCCCCCAAGAGCTCGAAAAAAATACAGGCATGTCGCGGGGACAGAGGCAGTGCTCTCCCAGGTCTCCTAGGACCACCCCTATGAGTTCGGAAGTGTGCAGATTAAGATCAGTACTATATAACACACTGCACGAGGAGTTTGTAACAAACAGAGCGGACCATCTATCATTAAATTCATCTTTTCATTAATGGAACTTTCAATAAAAAACAAATAAAAAGAAAAAGGAGTCATTTAACAAGATCCCTTGCAGCCCCTCTTCACTACCTGGCTCTGATGAAGAACTGCCACGGTGCCCCCATCACCGCAGAGATAGACGGCTAAATCTCTAATCTCGGCTCTCCATTGCAATGTACACAGACATATTTTCCCCCCAGAAAACCATTATAAATTCCAGTGGCCAGTTGTAACATTGCCCCCTGAGTTAACCCCTGGAATCCTGGAAAATAAACATGGAGTATCCCATAAAATTCCAGGTAAGTATATTCTTTAAGGATTGTGGAGTGCTATGCCACCATCATAGCAGAGATAAGTCAAACTTTAATTTTGCCTCTACATTTTTTTAGATTTTAAGTATACATCCGCTTCAAGAGCACATATCTTCTAGTACAGCCCTCCCCTATCTCCTATACATACATTAGTTTAAGTGTCACAATGTAAATATCACAGTCTCCAGAGAGTACCTGGAATTAAATATGATATTGTCAATATATTCTCAAAATGTGGTATAGCTCAAAATTCTGATTCTTGGATATTACATTAACCTACAGATGGCTTAGTTAACCTGCCTAAATCTCCTGGTGTTCACTTAATAATAGCAGAAAATCTCTGTGGAGAAGGAGACAACATATTTGCTCAAGGATTGTGTCAATGTTTGCGTATTTGGTACACTCTTTGTGTAAACCAGTAGGAAGTAGACTGGAATCCTCCTGTCACTCTAACTGTCGTCCTATGTATTGTAATAATATGGCTAATAGGTGCGCTGTGCAGCCAATCTAGTGACATCCAATACTTACATTTGGTATTATCACTGCACTCTGGACAGATCTGATATATTGTGTTACCGCAGAAAGTAAAATATATTTAATTGATAGTGTAATGTTTGTGTAAGACGCACCCTGTTTTTAGAGCAGGAAAAAACAAAAAAAATTTGAATTGTTCTCAGTTGGAAAAATTTCTGCAGATGTAGGGGAGGGTTTTGTATAATATAGCTTCAAAGTTGAAATTTTTTGAGTTGGCTTAACTTTGCAAAAACTTCAATGATGCCATAACTTCATAAGCAATACTTCGCATTAGCTGTGTAATTCTGTGCTTTAGCTGCTGCCCTAGCCTAATACTTGAGTCATTCAGTTTTTCCAATTTTCTTTAATAACATTAGCTACCCTGGTTTATATTCCTGATGGCTTATACTTGAGTATATACGCCACTTTGTACAACATCTTTTATGTAGGTTTGTTTAAAAGATGTTCTCACTTAAGTGTTTTTCCGTGTACGTTCTGTACCATTCAAACAAAGGTTTAAATTCCTCCTTAAATAAATAATCTATACGGTAAAATGTCTTATTTGAGGTTAGGATTACTTGTGTTTGTGTGTTTGTTTTAGTGTGTGTATGTATAATCATTAAGGGACAATTCAATCGGAATGATTTCAGTTGTACAATTTATGTTTTGTTATTTACTGCACAATGTTTGGTGCTGGAGGATTTACTTTGCTGATAGAACTTTTGTTTGTTAAGACAATGTTTGTGTTACACACGATTGCAAGAAAAAACAGGACTTCTGAAACATTGGCAGGTAAATGATTGGCTGTTGGGTGATCAGGTGATCATAGGGATTGCTTCACACCTTCTGGTGCATTGTTCTAGCCTAGACCACCACTGCTGTTTACGCGGGTAGAACAAACAATTGATTTTTTTTTGCATAGTAATTGTCTATTAATTAATTCAGACACCAGCACAGATTCTGACTGATGGAGAACAGTTGTGAGTAGAGATAAGCAGCATAGGTGATATTGGAATTTGCAACATTTTGCGAATCATTCTCCAAATATTTTAAGTACCGTATTTCTCGGACTATAAGACGCACCGGACCATAAGACGCACCCAGTTTTTAGGGCAGGAAAACCAGAAAAAAAGATTTAATAAGTTTTCACATCAATTGGGTTAATGCAATAAATTTAATGGATACAATACTCAATTCAGCCAGCAGGTGTCACTAGCAGCAGTACACTCTCACACTGATCTGCAGGAGGAAGGGGGGGGGGGCTGGGCTATCTTCTGCTCTCCTCCCCTCCTGTAACGTGCAGCTAGCTCTGGCCGCAGCCAGCTCAGGAAGCTAGGGGATTTAGGGAGAGTAGACGTCACTTCTGAGGTCTGCCTCCCATAATCCCTGTGTGCCTGCATCCAGTGATGCTAGAGGGGCGGAGCATCACTGGATTCAGATCCGTATTGGTGGAGAGAGAGAGACAGAGAGAGTCTCGCTCCTCCATGCTGGAGGTTTCATTATCCAGTGAGCCACTGACTTGGAAAAAGCTTTCAGAAAAAATGTTTAGACTTTGCTGGCCACATGCTTAGCCCAGGTTAGGGATTTAGCTATGAGGCTATGAGTCAGAATGAGCTATAGCTTCCACTCTTACAATCTAATAGAGATGGTCAACTGAATTGTGGGTTCATTGCAAAGCCCCTGAACATTGGGAAGGATGTGGGAAATGATTATGGAAACCATTTTCTTTTCAAATTATTACTCTTGCAAATGTAGTTTTTTGTAATGCTTTAATAAAGTTCAAAGTCAAAATTTCTACCTCAAAAATGTTACTTGAACCTAAATTATGCAAAGACTATATGTGCTTGAGCAATACTTAAAGTGGACTTACCACCTCCCTATCTCCTTCCTATAATCGGCCCCTCCTGTGACTTCGCACCCTGGCGGGCTCTGGTCCTAGGGGGAAAGTAGACATCAGCAAGCCCTATTGCGCCCGGCAGTCAGCCAGATCTATATACAGTGACGCTGGAGGCGGAGCTTCACCAGATTCAGATCTGCATTGATGGAGGTAGGAGACCTGCAGAGTCTTACATGGTGGAGGACCAGACAGTTTAAGCATGTCGGCGCAGGAGTGAGAAAGAAGGAAAGGTAACATTGGGAATTTAATTTACAGGGATCGGTTTGCCTGGATAAAGACTTTATGCAGGTAAGTAATATTTTTTGGTTTTCTTTAAAGTTTAAAACGTCTTTTTTTTTTCCCCCTACAATCCTTCTCTACGTCTCTAGTGAAGACTAGTGTTGAGCGGCATATGGTATCGATGCGAATGCGGATTATTCGCAATGGTTCGAGATGCAGCTTTAGAGCTTCTCTTCTTCATTCTGTGATCTTAGCCAGTACGAGCACTGTGTGTATTGCGCATATCCATTCGCAATGTGCACAAATATGCGCAATGTATAACGGTAAACAATGTTGAAGCATATTATGGCGAATATCCATCATTGCGAATTCTCGAATGACGGATATTCGTCTAATATATTAGAATATTCTTGTTCAACACTAGTGATGACCCCATGTTCAGGGGCTTTGGGCCTTGTAACTTACAGCTAAATTTCACAGAAAATGTCACAATCATCTCGTCGTACTAATTTGTATCATAAGCTTCCCCATATCTCTATACTGTAACATTCACTTCTGTTGTCTGACAACCAATATAAGATCACGTTTTTATAGTAAAGGAGAATATAAGACTTTCAAGACTCAGGTGGGCTTTTAAGGATTCGGGCACCAGTGCCAATGATGGCGGCAGCGGTAATATGAGGGAACAGATGGTAAACATGTTGTTTTTAGGTTTGTAGAGAGGTTTTCCAGAATGAAGACAGCTGACAGGCAAGAAATATGTTGATGTAATATATGTTTTATTACATTTTTTAAGAACATAGAGTGCATCTGGAAAGTACTGTATTTTTCATACAATAAGGACACACCAGACCATAACACCCCAAAGTTTTGGAGAGAGAATAAGGGGGAAAAAAACAGAGACACAGCCATTCAGTTATCAAGTGAATACACAGCATATGCCACATGTTACAGTAAAGTAGGCAGGACTGAACCATGCAGTACTCACTCTATCCTCCACTCATTCCTCCAGCCAAAAGGACAGTGCCAGAAGGGATGTCTTCACTTTAGCATGTGTCTATACACTAGCAGTACCCATTCTCTAAACACACTGATTAACTTATGGTGAGACACATTTTGCAATCTGGCACTGAACAACAACCATAAGCAAAATCTATTTATTGCAATGCAGAATGTTATTGTAAATACACAACTTATGCTATTTAATTGTAAAATATGTCTCTCCATAAGTTGGTCAGTGTGTTCAGAGAATGGGTACTGCTAGTGCTAATGCAGATAAGATCTCTTCTTGGCAGTGGCTTTTTGGCTTGGCTGGAGGGAATGGAACACATTTCAGCCACCTGAGGTGCAGAGCTTTTTCTCTCAGGATGGTTGGGACTTAAAAGAAGAAAATCATAATTTTTTTTACATATTTGGACCATAAGATACAGGGACATTTCCCATTGATTTTAATAAATGTGCGTCTTATTGTCCGAAAAACACAGTATTAACAGCGCATCACTTTTTCCACATTTTGTTACAGACTTATTTAAAAATTTATTACCTCATAGACTCCTGTATAAGCCGACTTTTTCAGCCCAAAAATGCTGAAAAAGCTCCCCTGGGCTTATACTTCAGAGTCACTTACCTGTCCTGGGTCGCAGCCTCTGTGAAGCTCCATCGTGTTCTCCGATATCAGCTGATGAAATGTAAACAAACAGAACCACACTGCCATCTGATGGCCCGTTTATTTATTGTTACTAGAGAATGAATTTAATAGAAATTCAAATAGAACACTCTACTACTTAGGATCCAAAAATGAAAATAAGTTTCCATACCAAGTATTAGTCCCAATAATAATAATAATAAAAAATTGAAATTTTGTTTCATGCTTGAATCATAAGAATTGCCTTGAAAACCCATACTGTCATAACAATAAACCTTCTCCTAACTTTATTGAGGGTGTGGCACTAAGATTCACCTGTTTGATTCATTTCTAGGGGCAATGGTGCATTCTCTATATTATTCTCATTTAGAAAACTCCACTATCTGACTTTGCATTTCCCACTCCCGGCTTATACTCAAGTCAATACATTTTTCCAGTTTTGTAGATAAAATTAGGTACCTCTGCTTATACTCGAGTATATAAGGTAAATAATTTGTTTTCGACCTGTGTATGGCTACCTTAACTCAAGCTGGTCTTGCCGGTTGTAACGTAAGAGTCCACTGTATACGTTTTCTCCACTTGGCCTTGACCTGCGCTTTAAGCCAGGACTAAAGGATATGTACACAGCAACTCTTAAGCACCCCATACACCTTAAGATCAAATCCATACAATTTCCATTAGATCTACCAACAACTGTGTAGTATAGTTGCCTACCTGATAGAATACATAGCGATTGGAAAGGTCCTCATATTACATTGTTTTAGTAGAAGAAAAGTTGATTGTACAGAGATTGTATGGAAAGATTGTAAGGTATATGGGGGCCTTTACAGCTCAGGGAATGATCAGGGGAGGTTTCAGCACTGGATTGAGTTTAACTGCATTACATGAGTGCTTTTTTACTCGAACCCATAGAAACAGGGCAATTAGCCCGAACACACACAATTGTACATCTTATTTATAAATTGTCGAAGCTGTTAGAAAATGAACATTATCATTTCCTTGTTGGCAGCTGCCTCCATTAGATTTCACAGCTTAACCTATTAGTCTTGGTTCCTCTTCAGCCTGGCTGCCTGCGCTGACATTCGGCAGCTTCATGCATCTCTAATAGAGTGCTCTTGAGAATCCAGAAATCCTAACAAATATCAAATCTGCGACTGCTTGTTTAATGTATTCACTTCTGGGATTATTACAGGTGTTATTACACGATGTAGATCTGTTGTATTCTGTTATATTTGGCTGTGATTGATCACCACCTGCTAACAACCACATGTCATTGGAGTTTTATTGCCATGTTTATCTCACATCTTCATCACACTAACACATTGCACTTGGCAGAACTTTGCTTTGTAGTAAAATAACGATGTTATCTTCATGGTTTATAAGTTAAAGGGTAATTTACAGAATTCCTCAAAAACATACTCAAAGCTGAACCATGGACAGATATAAGACACTTTCATATAACTGAGGACATTTTTGCATCTTAATTTGTCTACATAACAGCTTCATTTGATTATATGTACAGAGAGCCTACAGCAAGGCTATGTCTTCATTGGGCTTCATGGACATGTCAACTTGATGACTCCATGGCACCCAATGGATGGTGCGGGTGCATTTTGCCAATGCCTAAGGTGTTCCTTCAAATCTATGGGCGTGATGTGTACAACACACACCCGGAAAATAATGTAAATTGAACAGGGTTTATCAACATGTTGGTTCCCTGTTTGATTGAATTTCTTAGAGCGGGACCACAAAGCTGGTGTCCGCTTGTTTTTTTTGTATCAATTTGAGCACAATCAATCACCGCAAATATGGGCTGGAATTGATACAAATATCAAGCCCTGTTTGCCTAGCTTAAAGCAGGGTACAGACACTAAGATATGGGCCAAATCGATGGCCGTTTCGAGCGCTGTTCATGCTCACGGCCTATCTGGCCCATATCATATGCGCCCATCGCTTTTTTCGAGCGGGACAACAGCCAATATTGGACATGACCATAAATACGCCCGATGTCCGATGCTTTGTATAGAAACCGCTGGTCTCCAAGCAAAGCTTCAGCTGAGCTGAGGAGAGCAGAGCTGTCTCTCCCCAGCTCCTCCAATATCTGACAGCAGCATGATGACGTAATCACGCTGCTGTAGGGTACATCGGACGGCTCAAATATCGAGCCGTCTGTACCCTGCTTTACTGTCTTTCAGAGGCGCTTACAATCTAATGTCACCACCATAGTTTAAAGTTTTAAGTAGGTAAGACGGTTAGCACATACTTGACAACAGGGCTTCCCAAAATCCTTAAGGTGCCCATACATGCATAGATGGATGCTAGATTGATGGCCGCTTTAAGGGTGCGCGCTTGCAGCCATCGATCTAACGGCCATCTAATGTGGCCACCCCTGTTTTCGAGTGGGATCAACCTATCCTGCTCGAAGAAAGGTCGGTGAAGAAGGTATCGGACATGTCTGTAAATCCTGCTCAATCCGCAATTTTTGGATGGGGACCCGTCCAATTGACGAGCGTCCGAGCGCAGCGTGATGATCAATCAGGTTATCAATCGAGCACCCGTCGCAGAGTGTGTGGGCAGCTTTACTTGGTAAGCAAACATATGTGCCACAATAACATGACTATCTGTGGTTTAGCATGAACACAGCATTATTTAAACAAAATGTTATTAATTTCAACACAGAAAATCAGCATTTACAATGATTAACTGCCAACCCTGATCCACCAAACCTGATATCATTTTTAGCTTTTACTTTAAAGTTGAGTAACAGAGAGATAAAAGTCTTAATTAGTTCCATTATGTGACTGAAGCAACTCATTATTTTCAGTCTTTATCTTACTTTCTAGTTTGGCTGTATGTGTTTTCTTCAAATTTAAAGAATTTTTTTGATTGCTTTAACACATTTAAAATATATACTTCTTTCCTCTGTGCAGTCCATTTATATCTTAATATTCTTGTGAAGTATACTGGTGTCTCTTCTCTCCGAAGCTACACTTTCCTGGAATTTCCCTTAAGTGGCCTAGCTTAATAGTTGCCAGAGTATCCTGGTATATGTGACGTGGGTATCCCTGGAGGCTGCAGGTTCAAACTGCCAATCAAATAAACCAGAGGTAAAAAACAGGAAATTAACCTTTGTGACTAAAACTACATTTTGATTTTCTCTTATTATTATTAATATTAATAAAATAATAAACACCCAATGTGACTTGTGCCAAATACGGACAAGTTTTAACAAGAAATAGGCTAACCAACTAGAACAAAAATTAGATGTTTGTACTTCCGCACACCATACTTATTATATAGTAATATCATATATATGAATAAAAAGGAATTGCAGACATGTTTAGTCTATTATTAACATTAGCACAGTAGTTTCTATATTTTCTGTGTGACCTGTTGATCCTACCAGCAATTCGTATTAAGCTACCTTCAAGAGATCAAGCAAAAGAACTGAGGATAGAGAAAAAAACAGATCAGACAGTGTTCTTATGTTGATAATTTGTTATTATTATTTATATTCTTTGGGAGTAGAGCTAGCCATACACGGGTTGACATTTTCATGATCGATCTTAGATTGTAAATTGTAATGGTAAATCAGTCATAATTATGACTTGCTCAAGTATGATCAAGTCCATCGTACCAGGTGTGCTGAATTCTATTTCCATGTGTTCGATTTAAAAATCGATGGTTATTTAGAAAACTCCACTATCTGACTTTCCCACCCTTGGCTTATACTTGAGTCAATAAGTTTTCCTTGTTTTTGTAGATAAAATTTAAATGCAACATTATAATAATATTAGCGTTTTTGTTGTTAGGTTTAGATACACTTTATAAGAAACTTGTAATATCATGAGGTCACTACATTGTATTTATTCGCCTCCCTAGTGTTCCTCTGGATTCTATGCAGATACAAATGTTTGATAAGGGCCATATCTAGTGTCTCGGTGTCACATTGGTGATCTTAGAGTGGCTGCTAAACACAAATGAAAACTAGAGCAGTTCCAAATGCAATTTTCTGTTTGTCCCAAACGTTTTTATTTTTATTTGATGTGCATCAGCAGCCCAGAGTGTTGTGTAGGTGTATTGTAGTCTGCCTGTGCAGACATAAAACAAATTCAATGTTGCGGATCACATGGAGCCTTTCTGAGCCAGCACACTATTTCTAGAAGTTCTATTTGTTCAGTGGCGCCTTTGAAAGGTTTTGTGTGATGTGCACCCACTCAAGGACACGGCGTGCTACATAGAGCGGGAGCTCTTTTCTCTATAGAATGTCATTATTTGGGCGGCAGCTTGTCGGCAGGCCAAACCTATAAAGCTCTGTACTAGAAGGAAGAGCAGCAAGCAGCATGCCTTAAATTACTAATTAGCTAGTTGAGTATTGAGTAGGAGTTATAATTAGTCTTTGGTAACCTAATATGAATGGCCACCATAATCACCTGAGGCTGAACCCATCAGTAATTGTCGTCATCTAAGTTAGATCATTCGTCCATAACTTGCAACTCCCATTCATTATCACTTAATTATAGCAAACAAGCAAGCTTGTTATACAACCAGCAAACACATTCACAACACCCGTGTCACAATGGAAATGTCTGCGATATGTATAATGATGCCCCTTATCTGGCCACCGGAAATTATCTTGGAATTATTGAATTTGCTGAAAGCAGCTCTGTCTATACTCGGGGATTAGCGAGGATGAAGCCAAAGAGGAAAGACCTGCAAGGCATGTAGAGAGTTCTTAGCAAACCTCCAGCATCTGCCGCTTTGCATTATTAATGTTTCATTTAAACTGCTCTTTTTTCCCTGAAATTAACCAATAGGAAGACAATCCACCACCAACAGCCAATTCAGCCAATTCAGCCAACAGCCAATTCAAATCCGGCAACACAACTCTCCAATATTGTTGTTTTGGGTGCCTAAAAGTATCAGTTTTCAAGGAGTTTAATGCACTGTAATCCCAGCAATCACAGCCCCAATTACCATGGTTCCTTTTTGTTTTTCCTAATATCAAAGGTGTTGCTTGGGGGTATCTCACAAAATCTTGTTTGGTGGGAGAGGTCCTTATTCTTTTCCTTTTTACAGTCTCCATCGTGTAGACTGTAATAGGTTAACCTCTGACCCTCCACTGCGCCAGTAAACAGATGCAGTTTGTTTTGATGACAATTCCCACGGTAAATATTTCTGCAGTTCATTGTTAAGATGAAATTGAATCTGCAAATATTTTCTTTTTTCCTGTTTCCTCCTTTCACCCTTCGTTAACATGCTAATTACATTTTAAATAAAACCTATCCATTTATATTGCATAGCTAATTTCAGACCCAGTGACATCATTACTATAATTTCTATGCATTAGGCTATGTTCCCACATGTGCGGCCGCCTGTGGTGCAATCGAAGGGCATTCACGTCTATGGCCGTGGGCACTCACGTCTATGGTTGCAGCCATTCACAGGCCAGTGGCAGCGTCCTGGGATCAAGAGCATGGTAAGCCGAGTTTTTGGGTCGCGCCGCGGCCGCTCCCGATCACCCCCTGATCGTGGCCGGGGAAGAGCCACATTGAATAACATGGGCGCAATTAGAATCAGGCCGTGGGTGGCCGCACATGTGGGGGCATAGCCTTAGGGAGTGCATAGTTGGTTGAAAAGGATGGCAGGGTAGGTTCAGAAAATTGGAAAGCTTTGGTTATTCCCATTTGATACTTGTCCTTCATGATTTTAAGAACTGAAATCCAGTGAATATTTGGGGAGGGTCATCCAGAATGAAAGGAAAAGTGCTAGACTTAAGGTGGCCATACACAGATCAATTTTGCATTTGTTTTCCAAACAAGTGATCGCCGTGCTCATTCGTCGAACGCTTCCCATCTTGGCCATCACTGGTATAGGTCATTGTTTGATTTCCCAAGGTGGTGTGCATCGATTCCTCGAATGATCGTTGTGTGATTCAGCAATCAGAAAATGCACACAATCGCTACCAACTTCAGATATCCTTTTAAGAGATTTAATTGGGTAATCCCCAATAAAGTACAGTGTAGATTGATAAGTCAGTAGCCATGGTCAGGGACAATCCAAAGTCAGGGCAGGCAGAGTTCAAACGATGTCAGAAATCAGGCCAGGTCGCTGTTGGTATGCAGACAATTGTAGTAGGATAGGCAAACAAAACACAGGAGCCAACCAAGCACACTGCTATGCACAAGCTATAATGGGCAACTGTGTGCATGACAGATCCTCATTAAATGGGCAAGTGCCCAATTGCATTGCAGCTCCAGGCACTATAGTAATGGTGATCTTTGGTGATTCAAACCGAACATGTACTGCCCTCCTGCTGTGGGGCAGCCAACTCATAGCGCCAGTGCGCCTCTTTCATCAGCTCTCCTCTGGACTGTACTGTGCATGTCCACAGGGATGCTGAGAACTGCACTGCACTCGTCCACAATGATGGTGGGGAAGCCATTTAACTGGTATGCTTAGCATGCTGTATTTCTAGGATCTTCTGCAGTGGCTCCTTTAAGACTGCCTGTGATGCCTGGGGTGGAGGACAACATGGAATGGCCTTACAATGAGGCAACAGTTTCAAACCCAAGAACAAAGGCAAAATGGAGAACACCCCACTGAACCACATTTAGCTGCAATAATATAAAATAATTGTTTTAGTTTTTAACCTGTAGGTCAGGACCCCCTTGGGGGTTGAACGACCATTTTACAGGGGTCACCGAGATAACTGAAAGCACTAGAGCTGCTGCTAACAAGTGGGGTAGGAAGTGAAGAGGGAGGAACCACCCCGCACATAATATGCACAAGCGGGGTGGAAAAATATAATGTAATGGGGCACTTATGCATTCCAAATACAGGAAATAACACTTTGCAACGTCACTTCCGGGGTGGCGGATATAAAAAAGTTGAGAACAACTGATCTAGATTCAGAAATAACAAAATGACAGTATTGGGTAATGTGTTGTAGGCTGAGCCACCCTCACCAAAGCACAAGAGATGTCACAGGGTTGATCTGTCTACATGTAATCAGTTCCTGGTGTAACGAGGAACATCAAAGATGTGCCTAAAACAAAGGTTTATAGTAGGTCTGAGCTGTATTTGTGGGCCAATTACAATGACAATGTACCCAAGGATAAGAAGAATTTATTTTTAAGCTTTTTATGCCAGTAAACAGCACAGATGCAAATTTTGTACAAAGACAAAGAATGACTTCATAAGGATTAGCCTTGTTTTGCAAAGTCATGAAATGTAATCATGCATATAATATATTCCTCAGAATAATGGACATCTGAAAGGAAAACGATCTGAAGAATGGGCTTTCTTTAATTTTATGCTGCTATTATGATGTTTAGGTTGAAATTTAATTATGAGATTCATTTATATAATCAATACAAAGAGAGTGTTGAATGATAGCCGTTAATTCTATACTGGTCGATTTATACAATAAATGTTAGATTAAAGGTCCCCACACACGTATCGAGTGGGGGCCGACAGATGAACTGTGAAGAGCAGCGTGATGACGTCATCACGCTGCTCTCCATTGCGCACAGCATCAGGGCAGGCACCCTTTGTGTGCCGGCCGTTAGTTTTCCCATAAAAACTAATTGCATCGGCCAGAGTTTTACGGACATGTCCGTTCTCTGGCCGACCAAGCTTTGGGGTGACAGATCCCTGTGGGGACCCAAAGGGCTTGTTTCCACTGAAGCTGTTCCTTGCAGATGGCTGTGGTGCTATGCGGTTTAGCATGTGGTTTCACGTGGACGTCCGTGGGATCGAATGCGGAATTTGGGCATGCCCCTTGTCCAGGGATGCGGTTGGGCGTGGCATCCGAAAAAAAAGCAGTAGGGTGGCGTTCAAAACCGCACTGGGACCATGTCCAACCGCATTCGTACTAGCGGGGACTGGCCGATGTATTGCCTATCAGTGCAGTTGGCAGCACTGCAGCCATCCGCACAGAACTTTAGTGGAAACAAGCCCTAAGGCCACGTGTCCACTCTCAGATCCAAGACATGCGCCATCAAGACATTTGCCGGGTGGGTTCCCCGCAGCTTGCAGGCAGTTTGGAAACACATGGAAAATCAGTGCTCAAACTTTTTTTCCACATTTTGGAGACATCTCCATTGTTAATTTATTTGAGTGCCATATGTTAATAACATTTGAGTGCTAGAAAAACACCTTGGTGTTTGTAAAATCATAAAGCATTATTATTACCATTTCTTTTAGCAGCAGTTAATACATCTGTTGTCTTAAATGGATAAATTCTCCAGACACCTATAATGCATATTTTTGGTGTTTTTACAGCTTTTGAAAATTAGTTGAGAATTGTTTCAACTGTCCAGGGTGTCAGTTTACATGTCAAGATTTACCAAATTCGGGACCAGATGCCCTTTTTGGTATAGAGCTTGTTAATGGGTGCCAAGGAATGAGCCTCCAGGCCCCACCAAACTGGGCTTGGAAAGATCTGGAGAAGAGGGATGACAAAGGGACATGGCCCCCTTCTCATATCTTCCCTTCAATATCAGGTCCCAAAGCAGACCTGGCTGGCCAGGGAAGGGTGGGGAGCAAGCATAAAGTCCCCCTTCCTGACCCAAACCTTCCCTGGCCAGCCAGGTCTGCTTTGGGACCTGATATTGCCAGGATGGATGAAGCCACACGCTTTACCAGGCTTTGTCATGCTCTATACCTAGCAGGGAATGCATGACCTGGAGAAGGGGCCATGTTTCTTTGTCATCCCTCTTCTCCAGATCTTTCCAAGCCCTTTTTGGTTTTGCCTGGGGGCTCATTTCTTGGCACCCCTTAACAAGCCCTATACAAAAAATATATCCCTGGAAAGTTGAATCAATTCTCAATTATGTATGCCATACTTTATGGCTTGGCGTTACCAAAAAAAAACATGGTATTTTCTGGTAGTACCTGAGTACCTACTCCAAAAATAATAGTGTCTAGTCAGCTATACAAGTAAAATCGATTGCAAGTAAAAAAGAATGCAAATAAACCCTTCACCAAGAAAAGCAGGCACCCCCAAAAATCTGATGAGACCCAAAACTATTTGGCACCCCAAGGTACCGGACAGCAAATCAGTGTTTGGAGACTTTTGATGATATTCCAGAATGTGATCTCATGACTAGATTTGAATAAATGAATATTTTGAAGAATAAATGTAGATTGTTGTTCCTCTGAAAATATGCCTGACGCATCTTATGGAACAAACATGAATGAAGGATCCTGTCTAAAAAGTGTGTAGCTAATTACATTTAATCGTCCATCCTGCACACTTGCTCCATAGCAGTGTCTCACTAGGTAGTAACTGGGGTAATTTTGGTGGTTCTTGCCCCCCCCCCCCCTTATACAGCTTTGTTTCACTATAGCTAGCCACACATGGTTCAATTTAGCATTCAATTGAAGTTCGATTTTGTAGTTCGATCCAAAAAATCGAAAATCTATTTTTATTTAATCGATGTACACCACATGGGGAGTACGATTATTGTTCAATTTCGACTGAAAAGTAATCCAAGTTATCCAAAATCGTCGATTGAATTCCTCTTATGATTTTAGTTTCAACCGGAAGTTAAAGGGAAGTAGCCACACAAATTGAGCCAAAAAATCAAGCCCA
>CM070035.1:138339476-138369637 GCA_036250615.1 Ptychadena robeensis | reverse complement strand
TTCGCAAGGTGCAGGTCCCCAAAAATTGAAACATATGAAAGAAGAAAGGAGGGTTCAGAACTTGAATGAATTGAATTGAATGAGGAGCAGAGCAATAGGTTGCTGGTTTGTACAGACCCAAGCAAAAGCCCCCCATACACGTTCCGATTTTTCGTACGAATTTTGCCCGACCGACCAATGTGGTCGGGAGATTTATTGATCGGGAGATTAATCGGATACGGAATTATGTACCCGACCGATCCCGATTTCTCAAAATCGGCCGAAAATTCGGTCGGGACCGCTTTGGACCTGTCCGTAAATTTTTGGTTGATCTGCTGTTAATAAATAGGGTCGAGCCGATGGATCGGTGATAACTCGAATTCCGATTTTTCGTGCCAGCCGACCGACCATAACATTTTAGGTGAAAATCGGGTGACAGGATCGGACCAAAAACGGTCGGGAGAATAATCGGAACGTGTATGGGGGGCTTAAGCGGTTCTATTTTATCCAGCAACCTTTTACAGAAGACAGGCGAGTGGAGAACTTCTTCCCACTTTCTGATTACAGTATTTGTGTGCTCAACGCCTGGTCGCGCTCAGGTAGCCTGTGGTATAGCGTGCTGGGTCCTTTACTTCCGGTAAGTAACAATCAGTATTGTTTCCCACTGGAAAAAAAAGGTTAATGGAGAGGCACCTGTGGCAAAAGGGTGTCTTTATTATTCAGATACAGTAATGCATCAATGCTGGAACTGAGCATTTTGTGACTCACTGGTCACTTGAGTTTGGTCTGTGGTGCATAAAATTCCAGTATCAATGCTGTGCTATTGAATCAAATCTGACCATTAAGCTTAACGCTGGGTTCCTGATGATACATGATAAAACATAATGATACATAATATATGATAAGACGTAAAAATATGATATACCTTCAATTCGATACATAAAGAAATATGTATTTAGTAATTACAATCATGTAAAAGTGTATGTGCATTACCATACTACAGTGTCCTTAATACTTGAAGTATCATTTAAACCATATTTTGTTATTTACATTTTTTTACATAATGTCTTCTAGTTCTGCCTGCTGTAATTGTCTTCATTAAAAATGCTTATACAAGTCAGTATAGATGTGCGGCCCTTTAGTGATGCCGAGGGCCGCACTTGTGGCCCTCCATATCAACTCAGTTGCCTAACACTGATGTAAATCATAGGATATAAAATTTAGAAAGTAGAATATAGTATAAACCTTAAGTCGAACTATAATTCATAATAGTGTACCAATGCAGAGAGATGGAAAGAGTTTAGTTAAATTAAATCTTAAAACATGGCTTAACTGAATATGAAATAAATATATAAATAAAGCATAAAGGTCAATGAAGTTCAATAAATAGGTATAAAACGTGGTCGGTGAGTATAAAAATGTATTTGGTGTGATGCTAAGAATATGGCAAATACATATATGGATTTCAGGATGATGCTGATTTGTCTCAGGTTTACTTATTAAGATATCAGGCACATATGAAGTGCATTATTCTCAGTCAGCTCAAAAACTATATTTGCAAGAAGGAAAAAAACAGAAGGAAGGAAAAAAAATGAAGAATTATAAATCATACACATGAACAAGGTTCATAAAACATTATTTTAATGGTGAATTCAGCTGATTAGATATAGATAGATGATAATGTTGGAGGGATTGGCAGAGACTGACAAACAAAACTTTACTAACATGATGTATGATTCATTGTCAATCTTAAGCCCCCCCATACACGTTTAGATTTTCTACCGATCTCCCAGGAAATCGACCCCGTGTGATGACGAGCATTGGCCGGGCACCCATTGTGTGCCGGAACTTACTTTTGATGGAGACACTAGTTCCCATCCAAAGTCATGACATCGATCTAAGAATTACGGACATGTCCGTAATGGCTTAGATGGATTTGGCAGGCGATTAGATTTGGCGGACAAGCTATAGATCTCCACCTTACTTTGCGACCAATCGACCGCCATGAGAGCGCACGGCGGTCGATCGGCAGAAAAATCGGGTGAAAATCTAAGCGTGTATTGTGGCCTTTACAAATACATCAAAATACCAAAATAAAAACAAAAAACAGACACTTGCACAATAAACTTACATTTTCTAATCAACCAATAACAGCTCCATTTTATTCCCCTTTTGGTTAATCAAAAATCGATTTGCAAAGATTCAATTAAATAATCATTTTTACAACTCAATCAAACTGAAAAATTTACCTGTGTTTGGCCACCTTTGCACATGGATATGTACTTTTATTATTTCTTGATGTGATAACCCTGTTCTGGCTACCAAGCCTTAGCACAGTCAGGCGGGAGTAATGCTAGGAATAGACGGCTTGATATTAGAGCTGTTCGAGAGTCCCGGCAGCAGCGCGATTACGTCATGGCACTGCTGCCAGACATCAGCTGCCAGCAGACAGCAGCTCCTATATTTTGGATGGGGACCCTCGGTTCCGATTTAAAGTATAGGCATCGATCAAAGTTTAAGAACGTGTTGGTAACCTGTGGTTTGGATTCCGCCCGAAGCAACCCATACACAGCTGGATTTTTGTATAGATTTTTGCACAATAGAGCGCTGTGAAAGCAAAGGGCGCTTTTGCACTTTTTATTGTGCAATAATCGATGCAAAAATCGAGCTGTGTATTCCTACCTTAAGATGAGTAAAGGTGGCCATACACCGTTTGATTATTCAACTTAAAAAAATCATCTTGATCCAGGGATTTTAACATGGCAGCAATCAAGGATGAAGGCAACTTAGAAGTAAAAAATAGGAGGTAGCTTTATTGTGATTGGGATTTTAGTTGGGATGTGTTCCTTCCTGAGGAGGCCATGTTGAAGACCAAGGGAATCCAAATGAGGGGCTCTCTTCACAGACCCCTCCTCAACTTATTTGGCATATGGACATTATTCTTTATGCAGTTATGGTTGTCTAGTTGTGGGCAATCTATATTTTATCGAATGGGTATGACTGCCCCATGGACCTAGAAGTCATTTTTTTTTTACAATTAAGCTACCTCCTGATTTTGACTTCTTTGTTGACTACATCCTTGATTGTTAAAAACCCTGTTGGCTAGCCACCTCATTGGATTCGGCTTTTGCTGAATCAATTCTCTTTGTATCGATAGACAGTACCAGCACATAGTGAAATTGATATCCATTACTTTCCAGTGCCATGTGCACATGCTCTATAGTACCATAAGATACAAATCAATCAAAATACCAAGACAAACCTGTCAGATTCTTGAACGGTCGACTGAAATTTACCAATATGACTAATCACTGCTCAATATTTGATTTTTTTTACCACCAAGATCATCCTCCTTTGTTGTCTACACTTAAAGTTCAAACTTTGCATGTAAATCTACAAATGTGCTGATTCACATCACAACAAGAAGGAATTACAGTTCATGCATGACTGAGGTTGCCTTTGGTAAGATTAACTGGAACTCATCATTGATCAAATGTCTTTGCCACTTGATAGTCTATCTCACCCGTGCCATATGCCAGGTCATACATTCTGTATAGTGGTTTTTGGTGTCAGAGGTTAGCACTGCACTGAAATGTGAGATCAAAGGCCTACTTAAAGCAAATGATATTAAAGCTGAATTTCAAGTAGATTAACACATAATGACATCTTGTTGTGGATGCATTAAAACGTGTACCTGTATGTATAGTTATGTTTGCCTAAATAAGCGCAATAGACAGTGGGAGACAGAGCTAGATCAAGATATATGAGCAACATGTGCTCTTTGACTGCTCTGTAGCCATTTTGAGATTTCTTGCTTGACTATGATGGATCACAAGACTGGCTGAACACAAAATATTTTGCAATAGCAAATAGATATTTCAGATGTAAAATTTGCTGTCTGCCTGAAAATATAAAACAAATAGTGAGATTTTGCAATGCTTTACAATGCTTTACAATGCTGACCATACCTTTCTATTAACTTCTAAGAGCTGCCTAATGAGGCCACAGATGATCAGTAGAGATGGGTGCAAAATTCGACTAGCTGAGTTAATTGCAAACTTCACAAAAATAGTTGGAGATGTAGGGGTAAGTTGTAGAAACATAAAAAAGTTTAAAGAACCGCGATCTCTCATCTTCCCTGCCGGTGACTCTTACCAAACAGTTGGGAGATAGAAATCAGTCATGTCATCACATCCCTTTTACAAGCCTATGGAGCTACATTTTCCCATAAGAAATAATATTTCTGGCCTCCTCCATACGTGTTACTGCAGAAAAACAGATGTCAATGGTTAAACATGGAGATTGCCACACACCAGAGCAGAGCAGTTTTGTTTAGAATTTTGGAGTGATTTTGAACCATTGACAGCTCAGATGTAAGTATTAAATTACCATTTTTAGGTGCACTTTAAGGCCAGTTTGATCGCTGGAGTAACACAAATGTCTAGCATCTGTCAGCTATCCAGATGGGTACTTCAGCAGCATTTTGGATCACTATACAACATAAATAAAGCTAGCCAGACACATATAGATACCCCTTCGATCATTGAATGATTAATTGTAACATGGTTACATCACGGTGCTGTACGCACCACCATGGGAAATTAATCCCTGGCCAATACTTTGGATGGGGACCAAGGGGGGACCTTCTTGGGTCGATCGGTTTAGGCTGGGGGCATTTGATTCCCAAACAATCACCATGAATGCGCATGCTGAATGATCATTGGGGAATTGACTGCAGAATCGATACTTGTATGGCTACCTAAGATCCAATATATAATAGTAATATTACATATTTGCTTAAGCAGGGTACACACATGTAGATATCGGCCAGATTGATTGCCGATTCGAGCGCCATGCGTGCTCACAGCCATCTATCTACCTGGCCTATATCATATGCGGCCATCCCTGTTTTCGAGCGGGACCAATCAATCCAGCTCAAAAACAGGGAAATTGGACATGACTTCGGACAGCTCCTATATTGAGCCATGTGTTCCCTGCTTTATTGTAGCTTTCTGCTGTTTTTACCTTGCTGCAATGCGTCATTACAAGAAGTCTATTCCTTTATCATAACTCTCAGCACCATTTTTTTTAAAGAAATGCAATATATATTAACAAACATCAAAAAAAGGTATAAACTAAAACTGTTAACTATACAAAGTAAAAGGATATTCAAAAGGCTTTATAAATCTGACCTTGTGTACCAGTGTGTTTGGCCTGTTTACCCCCCCCCCCCCCCCCCCCCCCCCCCCCCCCCCCCCCCCCCCCGACGCACATAGATCAGCGGGGTCCCCACCAGTGCGTATCACTTCCCTGTCAGATCAACGGACGATCGACTATGGCCTGATGATATCATCACGCAGGGTTGAATGCCGGACTAATCGGCTGAAGATCTATACTACTATGGGAGGCTTATGAGCAAAGTAGAGATGGGTAAGAACCCATAGAGCTGTCTGGTCTCTGCCACGTACAGGGGAGTGGAAATAGCATCTGAAGTGCACTGCTGGAATTATAGGACAATAGGAAAGCATAGATAAAGTATGTGTGATATGATAGATAGCTTTGCATAATGTAATTTACTATTTCATATGAATCCCGCATGAGCTTTGTTTCCCATTTCCAGCAAGATGATACAGCAATGTACTTTAGGAGATTACAGAAGTCATATTTAAAGCATCAGCTTGTATTGTCTGTGGACTGATCTTCTGTCATTTGTTCTGGTACCAGAATGCAGCCACACCAGGGTAACACTTTCTTATCCTCTTTGTGTTTCAGCTGTATTCACAGATACTTTCATCATCGTTTCATTTCTCAAGGAAAACAAACTTTGTTTTATCCACTTTACAAAAAAGACCTCTGCTTCCCCAGATATAAACAAACACATGGAAAAGCTCTCCTCTCTGGATATGAAGGTATATTTTATGCTTTTTTCCCCCCTCTTTTTAAAAGTTGTCTTTAAATACACATTGCTCCCACCAACTTGTAAAATAGCAGGTGTATTCTAAAAGGTAAAATGAAGATACTATTTTTGGGGTATCAGATCAGCTATTAATTAAGCTGGGCAAAGACAGGTCGTTTTGCTGCAGATTTTTTGGCAGATTTGCTGTCCCCATCCAAAGTAATCAGATTCAAATTTACTGCCATGTTGGATCACGGTGCAATCCGTCATGCAGCAGATTCCTGGTCAACTCTATCAGGTGGGCGCACACGATTTTAGGCTGACCATCCAAATTTGCCCGTCTATGCCCAGCTTTAAAGCTCTGAACCATTACCTATAAATGAAAACCTACAAATTGATTTTTAGGATTTTTTCCTTCCTCTCTCCCTGTTGTGGTATCTAATAAGAGAAACATAAAGTCTTGCATTGCTGACCTCACCAACTGGAAACTAGGGCTGGGGCTTTGGCACCAATATTTACTAAACCTTATAAGCTCAGTTTTAGTAAACTTGCTTTAAAAGGTTTACTTGTAATACTTGTGTGAATACTGTGCAGTCACTCATATGATATGCACTATAGAGGATCCTAAGGGTCCTAAGGGTTTGTTCTAAATGGGAAATGTGTCACCCTATTTTATGGGTTGTGGCCGAAGTGTATTCCAGGAGTCCAGGGTTAGGTAAGATCAATCGTTTTCACATGGTTCTGGACTGGGAAATGAGTGGAAAGGAACAGAGTGAGATCTTTAAATTACACCCTGGTACACACTGGGATTTGTTGGCTTTTATCCAAATAGGAACCCACTGAGATGTGCATGGGGGGTATAGGAACTGTTACAAGGTGGATAACCTTAAAAAAACTAAGAATCTCACGTTGCTCTAGCAAACTTGAGTAGGGGGTGGCCAGACCCCAGGGATTTTTAAGGTGCAAAAGTAAATACCATAGACCGGAAAAAGTGCAGAAAAAAGAATATTTATTACAATAATAAAAAGAAGTCCAAATAAATAAGTCCATATAAAAAAAAAAATAATAGACCATTTCCATAGGAGTGTTTCCAGTGAAGTGCTTCTAAGCCAGGTCTATAGATAGTAGGGCAGCCTTGTTCTCTGACTTGTTTTGCCCTGTGTGGGGGGCTTCTTCAGTGACCGTAGTTCCTCAAATAAACAAACAGTATATGAGAGCTCAAAATAGATATAATCACAATAATCAGCCATAAGTGCATAGTCTGTTACTGTAGTGTAGTCACACTACCAAATCAGGACACTGGTCCCTTTAAGGAGGATGCCCAGCAGCCCCTGTGGCTCTTGGAGTACAAATGCGCACCCCAGAGTGAGGAGGGGCAGTCCAGAGGTACGATTCCTGATGAGACGGCAGCAGCTGGGCACACTAGCGGTCTTCAGGAAAACGTCTATACCGGCGTGCAGGCAGCCGGTGGACCCAATAGCCTGCTCTTATTTGATCAGACCCGGTGGCAGTATGTGTGGCAGCTGTTGGGGTCAGTCCCAGTATGCTGCTTAAGTGGGGTGGAGATTCCCTTATTTTCCGGGCCCCGGGTTTTATATGTTGGGATGTAGTGCCAACTCTATAAGGTGTCCTTATTGAATGTATTTGGTAAGGTTGATTACTTGTTTGTACTTCATCTCCCTGGCTTTGTATATGCTCACATGGAAAGCCCAGGAGGGCTGGGGGACTTTTGAGAAACCCAATGGCAAGCCTAAGCCCAGATGGCAAAGTAAAAGATTAAACCACTGGATGTCTGTTTGATGTGCTGAGTACAAACTGATATATTTTCTGGCTGCAAGATTTGCTTTTGTTTTCTTTGTTTGGTGAGAGTAAAACTGGACTTTTACTTATTGAAATCTGCTGTGCTGGTGATCCCCATACCCTGAACTTTTCAACAAAACGTGTATGCTACAAAGACCTTGTCAGTTTGCAAAGAAGAAGTGTTCAAAATTGTCAACAATTGTCTAACTTTATAATTTATATAAACCAAACAAGGGTGTTTGTTGACAATTATGGCCAACTAAAAACTTTACCATCTTTTTACAATTAGCCTCCAATTTCCCTAGACAACTGGTGATAGTGCTTGATTGGGTAGGGTTTGGTGGGATCTGGACATGAATACAGGACCTTAGCTAGCAACACATAGGTAGGCACCAATGGCCAACAAGTCTTAAGGAAAATAATCATCTGTGGGGGGGGGGGGGGGGGGGGGGGGGGGGGGGGGGGGGTTCAGACAATTTGTGTTTTTCCCCAGTGTAAAAAATTACTAATTATTGACTAAACATTGACTATAACAATCATGAAATACAATATACGGTATTGTAGATGTTACTTGCCTATTAACAGATGTCACTTGCTTATCCTCAGTCATATTGCTGCCCTATATGGTACATGTCTGGTCTTCCTTTCATCTTGATTGACTGGACATTCCTTCCCTATGGACTTGGATTCTCACACAAAAGTTTTTTGCAGTGATTCAATCATCTGTTACAAAAATCATACTGTTAATAAGTACCCTCATCTTGAACATTTGTTTATCAATTCTGAGATAATGGTAATAAAAGACCTTTTAAGACAGTGTACTACCCTGTTTGCTCGAAAATAATTCACCTTTACATTTTTTCCTCACGCAGAAATATAAGGCATCCCCTCAAAAAATATGCACCCTTGAAGATACGGCACTGTAGCTCTGGACAGGGGGGATCAGAGGGAAGAATCAAAATGACACAGGAGGATCAGAAGGGGTTACTAAATTTGTATTGATTCATTTTGATTCCCCCATCTGATCCCCCCCGTGTTTTAAGTGATCCCCCACCCTGATACCCATGTTCTTCTTCATGGAAAAATAAGACATCCCCTAAAATAAGATGTAGGTCATCTTTGGGTGCAAAAATTAATATAAGACACGGTCTTTTTTGGGGGGAAACGCAGTATTTAGTAAATGCCCATAATACCATCAATATTGGGGTTGGTTTACTTAAGGTAGCCATACACAGGACTAATATTTTGTGATTTGATCATCAATTCGATCATCTTGTTTGATTTAAAATGGATTTCAGACAAACATTGATTGTTTGGACAACCACACAGTGCGATTCCCAACCATTCAAATCCTTTCCTGAGTTTGATGTGCATTTGCCATAGAACAATTAAATACAAATCTTTTAAAATACCTATAAAACCCATCTGATACTTGTACGATCTCAGAAAATTTACCAACATGTCAGATCACTGCTCGATAAATTTTTGGTTCAATATCAATCACTTTTGGTTGATTGTACCAGGTGGGCAGGAATCGATTCCTGTCTGATCGACGTCAACGGATGGTTGATCGAATGAAAATACAGAACTGTGTATGGCTACCTTTAGAAGATTAAAGAGGTTTAGTTTAAAAATTGTATTCTGGTTTTGCTTAGAGAATGAGCTGTATTGATTTCATTCAACCAACTATGTTAGCAAGAATCCAGTGTTTTCAATATTCTTTGCACAGATTTTCACTTAATTTTACTTATTTGGCCTTTCATTTACATCACATTGGTAGTGGGTCAATGACCTATCTATGCTGCCTAACTGAACTGGAAAAAACATTTAGGTCGACAACCTGGCAATGCTGTCTGCCGGATATGCCTTGATCCCAGCATTAATAAACAGAAGTGTAAATATTTTCTCAGTTAAAACAGTTCTCATACTGTAGACAATTTTCTTTGGGTGTGAAGAAGACGGATACTCTTTGCATCAACCCCAAATGAAGACTAGGGACTTCTTGGAGGACTTTAAATGCACCTAATTGTATACACAATAATCATGCATAAAATGTTACACCATTAATTTAGGCAGTGTTAAGTAATCCAGTAATATTGTCAATAACAAAAATGTTACAATGTCATCAATTCAATAGATTAACATAATGTATAAATAAGATAAAATTTACAAACATGTATCTTACACTAAGGTTTTACATATACAGAGCAATGAGATTGTGCAAGATTGGGAACACATTTTCTAGATGCATTTCACCCATTGGCTTCTTCAGGAGAATTCAATGTTTCCCATCCACAGCAAGACGAGACCCAAGGGACCAGAGGGGTTAACCACCTGCCCACCACGACAACTGGGGACTCTAGTGGGTGCATGACCAGCCACCTGCGGATGATGATAACATGAACAGGGTTATTCACACCCCAAGAAAATTGTCTTTGACATGAATTTGGGATGTGGCACACATACAAAAACTAAAACAACAAAGTGAAGCTAGATACTATGGAACACATAGCTCTAATACTGTATTTGCATGTAAAAGTTTATACTTATATGTTTATACCACCTCTAGAATATGAAGTTTACTTTTATGTATTTCCACTTTTAAAAACTGTTTCAAGGAAAGAGTTAATTGGTTTTGGGGGAAATTTACTACAGCATACGTAATCACAGCAAGAACACAACACAACACTAGTCAGTTAGTGACCAGCATTTTTACCTATTAAAAAAATCAATGTAGTAATGTAGAGGCAATTCCAATATGTCTAAACTTGGTCAATTAAAATCATTGTTGGATAAAAAATAAACCAACTCTCCAACTACCTGATTGGCAGAACTTGCAGTAGGAACATTGTGCCATCTCTCCTGTGCCAGTTTGCAGGTAATGTGTTTCCTGGTATCAGGCGCTTTGCATCTGCAAAGCTGTTTGGAGCACATGTTTAATTTAGGTCTCACTATATTTCATTTGATTTTGCCTGGAAGGAAGAACTGTCTGCAAGGAAGAGATGAGAGTATCTCATCCATTTTTCAGGCTGTTTCAGTTCAAGACCCCTATTCCATATTGACTTGTACGTTCAGCATAGCTGTCCACCGCGAAGTTAGCTGTAATGTAAAAAATGCACGGAAGCACATGAACGCAAGACACAGCACTGCAAGATAAACCGCCGTTTCCAGTCCAGAGAAGCGAGGCTTGACATTGACATGCTCTTTCAAGTTAAAGTGTCTGGCAAATTATCATTTTATCTTTTCTGTCACCCACAGGTTCAGAGCGCCTGGTTAAATGTTCCTTCTCTAGGGAGCTAGTCCAATACTGAGAAAATAAGTCACTAGGATCAGTTTATTATATCTACAAAGCTTAACTTTTTTAAAAGATCAGCTACTCAAGGCAGAAGTTATACTTTTGCAATGACAAATTTTCTGTATATATGGAAAAAGCCATATAATGAGTAGATGCAATAAAACATGCATTAGTGGTACAATGCATATCCATGCATATCCATTTACTAGGGAAAGTAGCTTCTTATATAATCACAGTTCAAGTCTGCTAGTGGGTCTGAAATATTTAATACAGAGTATGCAACTTTTTGCAGTCTGTGTATGTCAAGGTTCTGTTGATCACAGACTTTCCTCTAAACTTATACCAAGGGTCAGCTGCTTAGAGTCAGCACTCTATTAGTTAAGGCCCCCATACACGTTTAGATTTTTCCGTTCTATCGACCTAAACCAACCGATTTTAAAGTCAATTGAACAAAAATCTATGCATATCCACATGGTTCGATCAACCTAGTTCGATCAAAGTTGATAAAAAAAACGATCGAAAAATGATCAGACATGTCAGAAAATTTTGATCGATCAAGTATACATCGAATTTTATTTAATTTGTGCCCGACTGATTTTTGGTTCAATTAAAATAATAAGCATACGTCTACATCCTTTGGCAGACATTTTGGTGGTTTGGGAGGTAGTTCGATCGTACTTCGAGCAATAGAACCAACTGCAATCAAAATTTTCGATCAAATCTGACATTGATTGTAGGGAAATCTAAACGTATATGGGGGCCTTTAGTTAGCACCATAAAAATGTGCATGGCAGTAGACACGCATAGAAAAGCACCACAACTTTCCTCTAGATTGTTCTTTGAGCTTAGTTCTCTCACCTTCACTGGTACAGACACTGAGCAATGTTGATGGTATATATAGAGATTACAGAGTAGCTGGTTAGAAAGTGGACTGGGTTGTTGGTGGTGGGTATTAAGCAAGGAACAGACAGCTCGATATTTGAGCCGTCCAATGTTCCCTGCAGCAGCATGATGATGTCATCACGCTGCTGTCAGATATCGGCGAAGCTGGGGAGACAGTCCATGCATCTCACACATTATAAGCTATAAACCATTGCAGTAAAAATGAACTTTGATATCTGTAATTTCTAGCTGAATACTTTTATTTGATAGACATCTCAATTTTCTTGCAATCGATCGTTTAAGCGATTGTGGCCTGCGATTACAGTTAGGAGATGGATCTCACAATGCACCATATTGTGTTATCTCTTAACCCTCTGGGCGTTACAGGCTTTTCGCGCCATTTTTTATGGCATGAAAAGCTGTTTCTCCCGCAATCACGGCAGGGTACACTGTACTCCGTCGTGATTGCTGGCTATCTGCCCAGCCCTCTACACACCGCCGGTGCCCCCCCCAGCCCCCTTCGGCGTCACAGATGACATCAAATACACGGGGCCCGGAAAGGCTCCGTGTGTCTGCGGCTCTTCTACAGAGACACAGGCACACAGAGAGGCGCCGTTTGTGCCTGATCCCGGCACAGGCACAGTTTGATCAGCGATCAAACTGCACCCAAACTGAGTTCAGGCATAGCGCCCAGGAGGTTAATCCCCGCGATCAATCATAAGGACAGTGAGCGATGAACCGGTCTCCACCTTTTAGATCGGAAATAATGTAATGTGGGTTGGACGCCAACAGGTCGATCGATAGGAATGATCGCATGTCTCCATTAATGTTCCGCGATTCCCGAGCAATCAACTAAATTTTACAGACATGTCTCGATCAACTCTGCACACGAAAAATCGAGATGTCTATGGCCAGCTTTAGTAATATATTTTAGGCTTGACCAATGGGTGAAATCTTGCACTGTGTACAATCAACACATACACATTAACTATCCTACCAGGGAGCATTACACTTCTCAGCCAGGAACACCACTGGAGCCAGAATTCCCACTACACAGAAAGGAGACAGATGTCCTTCAATGGGGCGGGTCTGGTCACATTTAATATGAAGCAGCTTTGTTTTTAAAACAAGTGTGTAACAATATGAGCCCTATGAGTTCAGAGCAGGGAACACACTGAGGCAGTGACATAATGATCTCTACAGATGGTGCACCATAGGCTACTCCACGGGAGACTCTGTTTGGAAATGAACATCTAAATTAAATCACAAGACCCGTGACAATGATAAGCCTCCTCCCAGTGATTCCCAATTTATTAATATTTAAATCTGATTGAAACAGGGTTAATGAGGAAGACAAGATTAGTGGACTTGGATTTGGATTTAAGCATTTGTTAGCTGTCAAATGTATACATATGGTAACCTAATAATGTATACATGGTATGCAATGGGCTGCTCAAGGGCACAGTCACAGTTGTAGAAAGTGCAGTGACCCCAATCACCAATTGAATACAAGTGACTACTTCTAATGTGTCTTTTCCTTGTTTTACTAAATTAAGGTGTCAGTTTGAGCATTCCGTAATAAGTAACATTGCATTGCACTTTTTACAGGGAACATATCCTTAGATCTGGTATCCTTTTAAATATGTTTAAAGGAGAGTGTATCAACATTAAGCTGCTGGTCCCAAAAATTTGACAACCTGTTGTCACTGCTACAATTTGTCTTCTATTTTCATTACAGAGAATACACTAGAATGGTGAAAGCACATGTTGACCGCTTCAATAACATTATCTATATCACCTATTTATACATTTATACAAGGGAGCAAAATAAGTCAAACAGTACTGCTTATACTATGAGAAAGTGGTGTACCTATTAATATACTAGCTGGTATATTAGAATCTGCATACAGGTCTACTTGTATAACCTATGTGAACCAATCATTAATAGCGTAACAGCTTAAAAAAACACCTAAAACTATTTCAAAGTATACTATCCATATAACACATTATAAGCTATAAACCATTGCAGTTAAAATGAACATTGATTGTTATAATTGGGAACATATCCTTAGATCTGGTATCCTTTTAAATATATTTAAAGGGGAGTGTATCAACATGCACTAAAATGGTGAAAGCACATGTTCAGACCCCCCTTAAACATGACAGCCACCTATAACATTTTTGCATGGGATAGTTATGCCTGGATAAGGCCTTGTTGTAAAATTGTTACAAAGATTAATAATAGAAAATACATAGTGTTAGACAATCCTTTTGGAACATCATTGTTGTACAAAAACATTACAAAGCATTACAAATTCCCTCCCCGGCCCTGTATACATCAGCGACGTTGGCTGGGAGACCAGTGCTCCTCCATTAACATGGAGGTCTATTGCGCCCCCCTCAACTAGCCCAGCTCACCTTTTATCTCATATAATCATTTATACACGCTGATGCACATGGGTAATGCACACGCGTTCTGAAAAATGCAAAGCAACGTGCCTATTGAAAATGAATTGGGCTGCATCTAAGACACAACCCTTTAGCTAATTTTGGCAATTATGCTGTGTAGTCTTAGTCTTAGCCGAAGACAGGAAGCGTGTTATTCCCTATATCAATAGGCAAACAAAAGACTTTTAGGTTATGTTTCCACTTGGCTTCATGGACGCATTGGTGTGACATGTCCATGCAGCCCTTCCAGCAGATTACCCTCTATTTACGGGTGGATTGCCTGGATTCTAGGGCACGTTACCCTGCTTTGTTTACTAAGTGGACACTGTCCCATTGACTTGAATGGGAGGCATTCTGTCTCCGTCCGATGTGGGGGGAAAAGACGCAGTTAAAACAAGCCCTTAAGCTGCTATATATTCAACGTTAATCTTTTAGTTTGGATGCATTTTAATGTATAGTATAATCAAAATAATTATAATAATTATAGGACCTTCATGCACACCAGATGAGTCTAATCTGCAGATAACATAGGTCTGCCTTCAGTCAAATTTACATTACAATCATAATGAATGTTATCTAACTGAATTTAAGGCGCTATTGTGATGTTTTTGGTAATTAAAATGTTTTTGCCTTATGAAAAGTTGATACATATTTTTGGGTCTTGGAAATCCTTTTGGCACCTGTAATGAAATGGCTATATCCTTTTCTGATCCCTGGTCTATAAAATAAATATTTTGGTGTCCATTCTTAGGCACAGGTATATGACTTGGTGACACGGACGCATCCTTTATTCATAATGGTTGAACCACCTGTGCTCAAATGAGTTGATGAGGGGGGCAGGACATAGTCTTGATGACTTGAGAGCTTCTGTACTAACCTTTCCAGGGGTCTCTGGTGACTTGCTTCAAGCTATTTATTGATTTTCAAGCTGTGCACTGTCAGAACAGCCCTTAGCGTGTTTTTGTTAGGGGAGGAAAGGTCCTTTCCCTCGGAGAGTGAACCCTCTAGGGGTGCTGCAACTGATTCTGGAAACTACAAGCAATTTATAATTACTTTTTTATTAAAGTTCATCAACAGCTTGTCATACAGAATGGCCTTTAAGTCTGAAAAGTAAGTTTAAGAATCCAGAAAATACATTTCTGCATGTGGATAATCATAGTGATTGTTTCCTTAGCAACATTCTTAAAAAATAAAAGATCAGAGCTGCTGGTTGTGGTCTCAAACATTCTAAATGGCATTAGGACTTTAGTGTTTAATCCACAAGCTTCTGCACCGGGTCCTTACCTTCCTGCAGTCCTCGTATCTGGAGGCAGCTCTGCTGGTGGAGTCTTACCCAAAACATGTTTTCTTAAATAGGATTACATGAAGATTACAGCTAAGAACAATATTTGTAGTCAGTTTGTGAAATATGCTGCTGTTCCTTTGGATATAAAAAAGTTTTTGGTTAAGGTGGAAAGAATGAGCTAGTTGCTATGACTAGCAAGTTATATTCAAAAGTTCATTGTAGTATCCGTTCAAATTCTATATGTGATTTGATTTGATTTGATTTAAGCTTAAATTATAGTGCACCTAAACCTAATTTACTCCATATCCCTTTAACACCCCATTATTAATCAGTATATATTATTTTTTTTTCTGATAATTTGCCACATAGACCCCAAGAAAAGTTAGTGATGTCATAATTCTACAAAGAAACATTTCCATTAGTGCAGTTAATTAACCCCCAGAAAACTGCCATCCTTTTGAAAAGATGGCCACTGCCAGCTGCCAACCTGAGGCATTGGAAAGTAAGTACCAGTATAATGTTTAAAATTGTGTCGTCGTTTTTGACCATGTAAATTCAACCTTAAGGCTGTCGGTTCTTGAGCTGCTTTCAGCTTGGAAACCGGCAGTGCGCTCCTGCAGCCGTGGTAGAAACGACTCCCTGCGATCGTCTACAAAATAGTGCAGGCGTTCGCAGGTCGTTATAGAGGTCCTATTGGGCGGCAGCAGTTAAAAACCACCAGTGTTAATGAACCATAATTGTGCTGCTATTCGCTAACTTGTGTGCCTTCAGACAAGGTTGGAAAAATAACACTTTAATGACTGTCTCATGACCTCTCAGCTTGTGATGATCAAGGTCTCCATGATTTTTAGGACTACAATCACACTAATTGTATTTGATTTTTGGTCAATGATATACTGAATTGTTGTCCATACATCTTGTCACACCAATATATTACTGTGCATTGCTAAAAAAAGTCTTGTAAGCTGAAGTTTTAGAATGGATCCCTCAATGTTCGATGCCCAAGTCAAAGCAAATGATATCTTTCATAGGCACATTATGATGAATGTCATTAAACTAGGTGTCTTAAGGTAGCCATAGACGGGTCGATTGATCATCTCTTCGAGCATAATAAAATCATCATATAGCATAATAAAAATTTTTTGTCAGTAGAACATCGATCGTTCGTACCACCCACCAGTGTTCTGGATTCACAGGGGATCAGTTTTTTTTTTTTTTTAAAGCGTCATTACTGATTTCTGCTACAAGAGGGCGCCTGGAAACCAAAAACAACATGTAACTAAACTATCAAATGAGAGTTACAGACATGTCCGATCACAGCTTAATCAATTTAATGTTTGATTTAGATCACTTGTGGACGATCGAACCAGGTAGGCAGGAATCGATTCCCATTCAATCAACTTCAAAAGATTGATTTTGTGGTCGATCAAACAGAATTTTTGTCTCGTGCATGGCTACCCTTAGGGCCCTTTCACACTATATTATCATTATTATCATTTATTTAAATAGTGCCAACATATTACCCAGCGCTGACTATACACACTGCGTCGCTATTACTGACAGTGGGTCAGTTGCTGGTAAACTGTAAAGGACGCATGGTGTACTCTGACTTGGATAAATGGTGCACATACTGGACTGGTAAGTGTCTGCAAATAATACTATGAACTTTATATCATTATACTTGGTGCTGCTGTAGATTAATATTATGCTATACCTGATGCCCTTGTGTACTTGATGTTGCTGTAGATGAATATAAATTTACGATAATTAAGTAGAGAGGACAAATGATATCACATGTATACAAAGCTAAATTTTATTCTTTACATACATTGTCTTTGTCCTGAAGAAGCCCTATTGAGGGTGAAACATGTTGACCTAAGGACAACGTAATATTTCCTATTCATTCAGTGGGTTTTCTATGAATACACCTACCCAAGTGTTTCTTTTACTCAAATCCTTATAAAATCTATGAATTTTACCTAAGTAGCTCAGATCCTTGATGTTAATAATAGTTGGGATTGCCCATTAAATGTCCCTACATAAGGGTTTCCTTTTTCTGTGCTAGTGTGAAAGGAAATTAGATTGACCAAAATCAGCCTCTGTTTACAAATACAGATTTTCTAAAGATTACTAGGGGGCCTCCAAAGCTTTTTCCCAATATTTTTAAATTCCAAATCCTCCACATGATCCTGTGTTGAGAGACTGCTGCATCAGTTACATTTTATATCAATAATTGGATTAGTAACAAGATTAGGGAAAGCTGTGAAGTGTTTGGACACTGTTCATTATAATTGGGTACCTCTCTGGAGCCAACATTGACTGATAATAAATCAGAAATTTAATTTTAACCCAAACGTATTAAATGCATGCTACACTGTTTGTTTTTTTGGTACTTTGTCCATTGAAGCTTCAAGTTGCCCATAGGCAACACAAATACTGGCAGGATTTTCTAATGATCTAATATTTATGAGTACTTGTAAAACAAAAAATGGGAACTGCCATTGTCAACTTGTTGTAAAAGATTATTGATCAAGGGCCATCTGAATCCTGGCTTCCCTGTCTATAAAGTAGTTGGTATGAAACAAACATTTAGCCAGTGAAGTTCACTTAAGGTGGACATACATGGTTAGATTTTTTGCATTAAAGTTAATAGTGTTTTACATTTGGATCCTTTTTACCATCTCATAATGGAATAGGTTAAACACAAATCGATTCCTTTCCTTAGCTTTGTGGGCATGCTACATTTTAGTGATCAGCGGTATAGGCAATATTTGAATTGACGATATTTTACAAATAATTCTACTAATATTTGATTCGATATTCGAAAAAATGAAATTGAAATGTAAAAGAAATAGAAAAAAATAAATGCAAAAAAACTAAATTCGAGTGTATGGCCATGCATTTCCAACATATATTAACAACTATAATCATCGTTATTACTGTGTTATTTTTTTCACAATGCATGGCCGTAATCTTCCCAGTGCATCATTTCTTGAATATTCCAAATTGCGAATATACGCCGTTATATTCACGAAATTTGCGAATTCTCCAATAGCCGATACTTGTCAAATATATTTGCAATTCGAATATTTGAGCTCAACACTACTCCATAGTACCGTAAGATTTTAATTGATCTGATATTCTAGAAAACTTTTGGATCCAATTCAATTTAGAAAAAAAAGGAATCGATTGTCAAGTCATCAATCGACTGTAAATATTGAAACATAAAGCCAGGATAGAAATGACTTCAAGTTTTCTTTAAAAATAAGGCACAATTCGTCTTTTCATGAATTTATAAGTCCCCAAGATTCGGACAACTTATATGATTTTAATATTAATCGTCAGTCTAACAGCGCTTGATTGTTACACCACACAGTGTGATTGACTTAAAATTCATATATTGCTTTACTTAGATCGGTATGCATTGTCCATAGTAATATTGCATACAAATCCATTGAAATAGAAAACCTGTGTGCAGGTATCATTTTCCATCTGATCAACTTAAAACATTATCTATTTTTTGGGTCGATCAAATGGAATTATGGAACCATGTATGGCTAGCTTAACTAGTAAGAAATGTACTAATTGTTACTGCTGGGTTTTGTTTATTTTACATATCTCATTATAGGCTTTTTCCCCTAAAGAAGCTTCATTGTTATTTAAAAATGATACATTTTGTAGCATAATAAAAATAAAGTAGATAAATCTGCATGCACGCCCCACATTAATGTGACACAGCCCCAGAAAACTTCCTTTTTAATCTGCGCTAGTACACAGGGTCTCGGATGCTTTGTAGGGCCGTGTTTGTAACTCATTGATTGATTTGGTGGTCGAGCCTGTGAAGTGTGTCCAGCTTCCCTAGAAGCCTATTCTCAATGTAAAACACATAGTAGTTAAGTTTCACGCTGACTGTCTCATCCTTTGTGTTTAGCAAATAAGGTCAAGCAACAGCGTGGCCATGCAAATGAGAATCCTTATCATTCGTATCAAGACGTCGGGAGGATTATCTGAGCATTAACCTTGATTTTAATGGCATTGGTTGAGTGGCAAAATCACAGTTTGGATGAGTCTGATTATTTACTAAATACAATACATAAATGCAACGGGGTTTTAACACCCATTGCACTCTGGCATTATCGCATTACTTCCATCCTTTGTTGCCTTGCAGACAGGAATATGAAAGCAATCTGTCCTGTAGTGAGACTGGCTCCAGAAGCATTTCTCTGATAAGAAGACCCCCTGCCCTTTGCTAGTGTCTGGTCCAGTAGGCTTAGCCATCCGCTTAATCCCCAGAAAGTGCTTCGATTATTGCTGACCAGCAATGGCAAAATATATGTTTTTTTTTTTGCTCAAGCTATCAACCTTCCTTTAATTCCTTAAGCAGAAATGCAGTGCAATCTATATTTCCTTGGCATGTGTCACGCAGATGGCGCACAGCTCATGTTTTCAAATAACCATGCTCAAAAATAACATAGTTTGAATAATAAATGCAGTAAATCCGTTCCTGGGAAATAGAGGCACAATTCTCAAGAGCTGCATAAACTTTTCCGCATGAAGCTGTATCTTACCCACATTATGCAGAAAGAATAGATTCTCTACAAAGTGGATATTTGTGTCTGTGGCCTTTAATTTTACAAGGAAGGGGGGTGTATAAGGCCGAGTCTGGTTTAAACAGTCAAACATATATTTTTTTATTATAAATATATTTAGGCGATGTCTCTGAGACAGTAGTTTTTTTTTTTTGCTCCAGTCTCATCTTTGTGCTTGACATTTAAAATGAGCAGATTCAAATCTGTCATGTAGGGCGACACTGTCAGGCAACCATGACTCTACATTTTAGTATTGATTGGAGTCATTGAAGTAAATTCCTTTTTAACTTAATCCTCATCCCCTTACCACAACAGGAGAGTGTTGTGTGTGTGCATCTATGCAGATGTTCAACCCACAAGGAAGAAAGAAAAAAAACAACTACTTTATTCTGCTGAATATTTCGTATGCAAAGTCCCTTCTTGTTTGATGAGTTTTGGATCCGCACTTCTCCATATTAAACCTTTGGAGAGAGGATATATATGTGTTTTATTTTGCTGGCATAAAATGAATCTTATTTTTAGTTTGTTTTTTTTTGGCCATCAGCCAGTCTGATCTGCTGGCTCATCCGATAGCCTGGGGGATAGGCATGCAGAAATTTTAAGTCTGTTGTCACTTTTGGGGGTGGCTGGATCAATATGTTAGCTGTTGGAAGAGCTTGTCTTTTCAAATAAAAACAAATTCACATAAAAAGTTCAAAATGGAAAGGATGAAAGGATGAATTCAGTGATCAAAAAAATTAAAACCCTATTAACGGTAAATTTTTTAGTTGTAATTATTTAGTAGTGATAAACAGCAGAGGCAATTTTCGTATTCGCACATTTTCTGAGAATATTAGGTGAAAAATTTGTGATCTCCAGTCATTATTACCTTCATTGCGAAAAAGATTTTTACAATAAAAATATTCACAGTCAACACTATCACATGAAAATTAATCATTTATTAAGTTCCTTGTGCAAATCAGCAGTTGTACATGCACCATGCCTGTCAACCCTTCCTTTTTGGCCAGGTAAGTCACGTTTTTTCTGTGGCTTTCCAGGCTAAATCCAGATTGACATCACTTCGGGTACTTGGAACGTGGAAGAACCACAATCCACATACCTGAAATTATGTCAATGATGTCACTTCCTGTATGTCACTCTGTTTTTTTATTTTTTTATTGACAGTTATGACATGTGCATGTTTTGAATGAGATGTACAGTAGTTCCGAGTACTGATGTAAATAATCTCGATAGCTGCTTTTGCTTTAGAAATACTTTCTGTATTCTATGTACTATAAGATGCACTGGAATGTAAAGTGCATCCCTGTATACAGCATGCGTACAGGGCTGCATGAGTGTTTCTTCTTCCTGCTCTGATCTTTCCCTACCCTCACCCCTACCTCCTCCTAAGTGCCTTTTATCCATACTTATAAGGAGGGTAGAGCAGGGAGTAAGACACAGAACAGAGAAACCCTGGCTCCAGCTTTCAACAGGCAGTCTTTCTCTGTGAATTTTGGGGCATTCGCTCTGTAAGATGCAAGACACCCCCCAAATTGTATTAATTGGAATTGAATCAGTCAATTAAGGCATATTCAAGCTTTAAAGCCTTGTAAACACTGTTCTTCTCTCTTGTTTGCTAACGAAATCTTTGGACCTTACCACCCCACTGATATAATTGCTTACAATACTCATATCCCGATTAAATTCAATGGAAGTTGTTTTGGATAATGTAAATACGATGGGAGGGCTTCACTTCGACAGCGGGGTGAGTATGTACTGGGATACATCTTAACATAAGGGACAAGGCTGAAAATAAATATAAGATTAGACTCTAAACTGGCCCATGTTCATTTCCCATTATAAACTGTTACCACATTGTAAAATGAAAAAACATGCATTTGGCCTCCTCAGTCACAAAACATTTACAAAGTGTTGTTGAAAGGAGAAGTACAACATACATGGCTCCGACCCTGTCCCAATGTTTTAAAATGTTTTAACTGCCATTAGTTTTAAAATATGTAGAATAGAAAAAAAACAAGTTGCTTATTTTTAGCACTCAAAGTTTTCTATGTGTGGACATCTATGTATTCCAACTGAGTGCTCATTATTTGGTGTGTGCTTAAATTGCCCATTTATCTCTTTTTCTCCTCCTCTCTAGACGCCATGAATGGGTTAATTTGCATCTTATTTATGTCACCCTTTAAATATGTGGATTAAATATCTTCTTCTCTGGTAAAACACGTATAACATATACTGAAGAATGTTGTTGGACTTATATAACATGAGACCTTTGGATATTTATTAGCAATGTTACAATGGGGTGCAACTGTAGTGTATTTTATATATGTTAAAGCTGTGTTGAAGTACTGTGAACAGGAACATGGTATCATATTATAATGTTATTTTCATTTTTGGAACTAAGTGCTATTATGTTGGGACTGAACCTCTAGTGCTTTAAAGGCTCCATTACATGTTTATATTTTGGTATTTGTCAGTTAAGATGCCATGTGGCATATAGTCATTCACCTATCCTGCTCTTCCTGTGGAGGGAAGTTTTAGAATATTTCAACTTTCACCTAAATGGAATTTCTAGCTTTTATTACCAAAGCTCTCCATAACAACCAGAACCTTTCATTTTCAAAATCTCTATGGAAAGGACCACAGTTGGGTTTTGTTGTGTTACTTTTGGCAGGTTTTACCTTTCACTTCTTTGTTCATTGTCTATATTTTATTCAATGACTGTTATGCTTGTTTTGTAATTGTCGAATTGCGTACTGCTGCAGAATATGATATATTAAAAAAAGAGAAAACAAAGTCCTTCATTGCACATAGAATGTAATAATAAAGAGAATGTAAATCTATCCTTTATTCTATGTTTATATGTATACTTTCTGGTGCATTGAATTGTGCTTGAGTTGTATGTACATTACATATGTGAATTGATGCATATCCTAGCGCAAATTGACATGCATCTTCATGCGTTGCATATTGGCTTGGCTCAGCTCATATAACTGCCAATTAAATAGGGGTTGCTGAGGGACGTTCTATTTTGCATGTACAAAAATCCATGACAATGTATGTTTATAAAATTGTTACATACATTTGAATGTGTTTTAGCGCTTGACAAATAAGTACAGTAGATCTGAACACTTTAATTTGTTAAGTTTGCTATCCAATGAAGATGTCAAGGAACTTGGCATAAAATTTTTACTTTGCTTAGGGAGGAAAAACAACTTCATTCAACCCAATTTGATAAAAAAAATATGTTCTGCACAAATGAATGCATAATTATAATAAATATATATTTTATATAGAAATTGTTCATTGGTGGCCACTGGTGATCAGCTGTCTTGGGGAAATATCAAACCCTATGCAACACAGTTCTGTTTAAAGTCAAATTAAATCATTTGCCAATACATTACCTACTTCGTAATTTGCTGTTATTAAGAGTAAGGCTATGTTTCCATTACGTCGGGATCCCTCCTGACATATACGCTTAGTGGGGGTCCCCGATGTAGCAGATAGACTTACCTGCTCGTCGGAGACTCTGTCTTCATTGCGCCAAGCCGATCCCCTGATGTAAGGCTGAACGTATTTGAGTATACACTTAGCGGAGGGGTCCCGACTTATAATGGAAACAAGCCCTTAATCCACCCTTTTTTTCTCAAATGTGCCTATGTTTGTATTCTGTCTTTGCCGCACTATATTACATGTGTGCTCCTTTTATTAATGGAAGTCATTTTTAGATTTGTATGAGAGAAATGCAAATGCTGTCATCTATGGAACAGAAGGATCTAATAGGGAAACATTTTCAGGAAACAACTATTGTTAGACTTTGTTGGGATTTACTCTTACTTCCAATTGTGTCTATAGAACAGGCAACATCTTCACAGTGGGAAAAATACAGCAAGAAATATAAACATCATGGATTTTAACCATGAAGGTTTGTCATTTATCCTCAATCTGTTAAGCCCCCCCATACATGCGGGCAATTTTGTGGCTGACCGGCCACAGCGTGATGACATCATCTTGCTGCATTTAGCCGTTCGAGGATCGCACCAGCATCTATGCATGTATGGGGGGCTTTAGTCATTTTGAACCTCTTTTTTATTAACTATAACTTCTGTTTATCATCACTATATGTAATCTGAATAACCTGCAAACTAGATAATTCAAAGTAACAGAAATATATGGGCTGTCATTGCTGAATTCTGATAATGCTAGCTGTCTGTCTGTCTTATTCATTACTTTTGACTTAACCTCTAAAGTGCAATACAAAATTCTGTTTTTTTTCTGGCTTTCACTTGGCACAGCCAAATATCTGACATAGAACCGATAGTAGATAACATCATGTCTTCTTACAATTGGTTGCCTAAAGGAGTAGTAAACTTTCTTGGTATAGGTGTATGTGGGGTTCAAATAACAGCACAAATTAAAATCTTCACCTTTTACTTTCTGTGTGAACAGAATCTTGGCAGTATTGATAATCACTGAGAAGTAATTATTTCGTAACACAGTAAAATATAATGCCTAATGGGTGACCGGGGAGTGTTTTGCCTATGCTTAGGGCACGTGAATCCAGACATTATTGAATCTACGCCCGAAGAAAACAGGTGTTTATTTTACGTGTCATCGATATTTATGCAAACTGGTGCTAAACCACCTTGTATGTAGCAGTCGCCAAATTTAATCATCTTCCAATTGGTAATGATCTCATGTGGCCACTAGATGGTGTTAGATAATGGTTTTCAAAAGTGAAAACGTAGCTCTAAAGGGGACATGATGACGTGTCTGATTTGTATTTCCTAACAATAAAGTATTGTATTTCCTTACCTATCATATGACTTGTGATTTGTATTTACTAACAATATGTGTGAGAGGTTGTTACAGCTGCAGTGTTCCTGAAGAGACAGGATGATTGATGAGGGAAATTCAGGATTATCTTATTTTTATCATTTAATGGAATAGTCTCCACTGTGTGGAGGCACAGTGAATGTGCTGCCCATTGTTTATAATATGCCTATGACGTGCCTGTCTTAACAGGTGTGTCATAGCCCATGGAGCGTTGCAGAAATAACAATGCAGGGTAAATGACACATCTGTTGAAAATCAACAAATGTGTCAAGTAAAGCATACAATACGTTTTCCAGACACATATTAAATGTGGATTATCTTAAACAATGGAACTATGTGGTTGTGCACCCCATTGACCATCATGGATGCCTTAGCTTTACAGTGGAGACTGAATGGAGACTTTACTACTTTCTAGGTATATATGAATATTTGGCTTCTTAAGGCTTCATTTATTTGAGAATATACGGCATCCAGAAGTGTCTCAGGTCAGATCATCTGCATGCTCACCCTCATGTCAGCAGGGGACCAGATATCTGAAACTGCTGAAAGGTTGTTTGGGTGCAGAAAATTCTTCAGCAAGCTTAGGCCTTCAAGAAATGGGGACAGGTGACTAGCAAGTTCTCTTTATTTTCAATCTAGGGTTGTATAACATGTATAAAAAATATTGTAGTATGACCAAGAAGTTTAAAACCTTCTAAAAATGTATACAATTTTTTTTTTCAATTAAGATAAAAAAAATTTATTGATTATTTTTTTTAAATGTACCAATAGTAGTTAAGATAAGCAGAGTAGTCATTCAAGTCAAGCAAAGCATACTGAATCTGCAAATCTTCTCAGTAGGTATCAGTCACCTCTGGTCATGCAAGCGTTAAACTACACATTCAAAGCATAATATGCACAAATGTCAGTAGCCTTTCATGTACATATTTATTAGTGAGTGTGCGTTTGAGTAGGTTTCTCATGTAATTAAATGATTGTTCTTTTCACATTTACTGGCAAACCAGATTTTCCTCTACACATCATATAAGTCAGCGGTGCTCAAGCATATTGTTGTTAAAGGGATTTTCCAGGATTAAAGAAAAATTTGACCTCTGCTTCTGACCCCTTTGTGCCCCACAGCTCCCTCATAATCAATGTTAGGACCATCATCTCAGTGCTGTTCACAGTTGAATGCTTGGCTTATGCTTGCCATAGACAGTAGACATAAGTTAGATATTTGTAATCATTTGAACCAACAGCCAAACCCTACACTTGAGTATAGCCATGATCTACAGGTATCTTTCCCACCGATCCTTTTTCAGAAACAGTCAGTTATATGACATATCTAAAGCTGGCCATACACCTTTAAATCTCTGTCAGATATCATTTAGATCTACCAACAACTATGTAGTATAAGGTCCTTTAACAATGTATACGTAGATTCCGGGCCAGCCCCCAAACTATGGAATGAGTATAAAGCCCCCTACCCGTTCCTAAGGGGGTTCAGTAAATAACCTAGAAAGACACAGACGCTGAGCTTAAAAATCACTACATACCTGTAAAGTTGTTGCCTTGGGCGGGGGAATATATAATGAATACTGAATGGTCCAGCCCTGCCCACTTTGCTGGAACATGCTGTATATAAATTTTATATGTGAATGGCTGAGTCTCTAACACTTTTTATTTTTAATTTTGTTTATTTTATCTCCAAAACTACTGGGTGTGTCTTTTGTCTGGTGCATCTTATAGTGCGAAAAATATGGTAAAAGTCGTATCATGCAAAGGTTCATTTATCATTCTCTATCTAAAACAGTACACATTCTAAGTGAGAAAACTCTTGCATGTAAATCCTAACAATTAAACTATTCTACTGTTTTGGTCTACTTATTATACAAATAAAAGTTTTTTTGTTATATCTATTTAGTAAAATATTATATAGACACAGCTGACAGCACTGTGTTGTCATGGCTAATAGGAGGCAAGGACCATACCCAAGTTATGACACATTTGAGGAATAAATCTTTTACAAGCCACCATCTGTGCAATAGATATTTGGCAATTTAAGACAATTGAAAAAATTTGCCCCTGAAGGGGGCATGTCTGATCTGGGTATGTGGGCTTTCCCTGGTGATATTATTTTGTGTTAATTGAAGACAATTATTATTTGCTATTTCATTTATTTATGGAGGCAAGTTCAAGAAAATGAACCAATAAATCTGAACCAAGTACAGAATATATAGCTACAAAAATGACATCCAAATCATAAGTTTATACTTTTGCATTTACAAGAGATACCATAAAAGTTATTTATTTTTTTAAATAGTTTTTTTTTGTTAAAATTGACATGGTTTTTATTTTTTCCATAGATTTCATATATTGATATACCAGGACCAAAGGTTTTTCACCTGAGCCGACATCTTGCACTTAACTGTGTACAGGATCTTGCAATTTGCTGGTGGCCACTACCCGAAGACGATGTCTGGCCTTGGACCCCGATTTCCAGTGAGAAAGACAGAGCCAACATGGTCCTTCTAGGCTGTGCTAATAACCGACTAGAGGTGAGATAACCATGTGGTGACATTCAATTATCGCCCTACTCAGAGTATCTAAATGAACTGCAGAGTGTTCATGTCATGTAAAATAAAGAAACATGGGTACTGGCATGGGTGGCGTTCTGAAACTGCCTGTCTTCTGGTTGTGTCTGGCCATTATTTCTCTGTGAAACTAAGTAGGATTAACCATGTAGTAAAACAACTTCTTTATTAGCAACTGTATATACTTGAATATATAGAAATGTCAATAGAAAGTCAAGCGTTAAATATCGCAAAATTTCACGTATTCCATAATTACTGGAGATGTAGAGAAGGGTTGTACGAACATTTGAAAAAAACATTTCCCTTCTTCAAAGAGATTTTACATAAATAAAGTTCAAAATGAAGTCCAAATGTTTTAAGTTGACTTACACTTGAACGTAATTTATGCAAAAACTATATGTGCTAATGCAAAAGTTTTTTTCTTCAACCTCTGTAGCACTCTGATAAGGTCCAGATTTCCATACCAAAATTGCACCATAGACTTAAATGGAGTTTTTGTTGTTGTAGGCCTGTAGCTTACCAAAATATGTCCATACAATACATATAATAATAGTTGAAAATTTAAATTTTGAAAAATTTTATACAAAACAGCAAAATTGCTGAAGATATAGAGAATGGTTGGGAGAACACTATAAAAAGAAAAATTGCTCTATCATGTGCAGTTTTTGCATAAATTCAAATCAATTCTAAGTGGAAAATTCAACTTGACGTTGAACTTTTTCCTGAATGAATGGAATTTGAAAATCCCGTCCCCCTGGTGTGACGGAGGTAGATTAGCTTGCTTAGAGGAAGCATCGGGGAGGCGATGGATTAACCCAACAGTGGAGACGAACCCAGCTCATCCAGTGCGGTCTTGCAAAAATTGTTCCTACAACCCTTCTCTACATCCTCAGCAGGTTTCATGATGATACCATGATAAGGTTGAAGTTATGACATGTCAAAACAAAAATGCTGCAGCATTTCCCTCCCTAGGCTTGTACTCAAATCATTTAGTTCTTAAGGGTTTTACCCTAGTTACCTTGGCTTATATTTGAGTATACTGCATATGAACACCAGGCAGCTAGTAAGAAAAACTAAGTGTCCAGCACCATATTTCTGTAAGGACAGGTTGAAACAAGGAGCTAAAAAGGAGGAAGTCGCTTTTTTAACCTCCCTAGCGCTCTTGCAAGGTCCAGATTTCTGTACCAAAAGCGCACCATAGACCCTAATGGAATTTGTTTTTATGTTGTAGCAATGTACAAGGGTCTAGTAGACATCATGAATATAATAATGTTGGAAACACACAATTATGTAAAAAAAACATACATTAAAAAAATAACTAAAATGAATAAAAGGTGTAATTTGAATGATAAAATCTCTAAATTACTTATTTGGTCTGAAAGATTCCATTGGAAATTTGTTTTGTGTTTTTTTTACTTTGAACTGTATGGGATATTTTACAATTCCCTTTGGCTCTCTCTCCTCTGGTGTGATGAACACACCAGGGGAGGGAGGGTTAACTTCAAAGGGGCACATCTGGGAACCACACTGAAACTCCATAGAAAACTTTTAGTGCAATTTACAGTTGAATATCCCGCCCACCACTCCCATGTGACATCATCACATCACATGGGGGGGGGGGACATCGGCTTCAAGCCAGCTTAGAAGGGACAAGCTAGCTCAGAGGATCAGAGCCACTGGGACAGTGCAGAGCGGTAAGTATGTGCTGCCGGGGCTTTGATCTTCGCCAAAGATCAGAACCCCTGCAGCGCATACTTACCGCTCTGCACTGTCCCGGTGGCTCTGATCTTCGCCGGATGGCACCATCTCGTTCTACAGTACTGACAGGACAGTGCTGGACGAGAAGGTGCCATCAGAAACGCTAGGGGGTTAAGGATTTTAACTCAAATTGTAACAGTGTAGGCTCATAAAGAGTAGCTTGATTCAGGTTGGCAGTGATCGTCCTAAATAGATGGCTGGGCAGTATATCTGCAAATTCGTTGGTTGAGTTCCCAGGTTGGGTCATACCAAAAAGAGGTGGAGGGGGGACTGTTCTGTCTTGTGCCCAAAAATTTTTTTGGGGTAAGGGGTCTTTCTGGGAATCTACAGCAATAGAACAATCTATAGAACAAATATTTAAATGACAAACTTTTTTGTATTTGCAGTCTCAATTTAAAATAATGCAACAAATAAGGCTCACAAAAAAGCTACAATGTGCTTTCCTTGAAAAAAATTAAAAAGTTAAAAATAAATCATACGAAAGCTTTGAGATTTATAATTTAAGAGCTGCGAGCCAATATTTACTGAACCCAGACACATTTTAAATCATGCCTTTCTCATAGACTTAATTGCACCTTTCAGCATCCCGCATAACAGGTTACTACTATCTGATCTAAAGAAAAACCTCTAATAACAATCCTAGAAATAAAATAAATAACCCAATAAATTATGTAATGCATGGAAGGTGAAAAAGGCAAAAAATTTAACATGAGTTTAACATAAATTTTTAAATGCTTGTATTTGAATTATCATACCTGACAACTTACCGTATATGCTGGCGTATAAGACGACTTTTCAGTACCTTAAAATCCTCCCCAAAGTC
>CM070035.1:138313723-138339376 GCA_036250615.1 Ptychadena robeensis | reverse complement strand
TATAACAAACTCTATATTTTAACTGTAAAAGTTGGGGGGTCGTCTTATACGCCGGCATATGCGGTATTTAGTTTTACTTCATTAACTTAAAATGTAATAATTAGTAAAGCCCCCCATACACCTTACAATCTTACCATACAATTTCTGTACAATCTACATTTCTTTTACAAAAAACATGTAATATGAGGATCTTTCTAAACCATCAGGGAGGCCACTATACTACATAGTTGTTGGTAGATCTGAAGGTAATTGTATGGTGTGATCTAAAGGTGTATGGGGGGGCTTAAAATGGTTGAGGCATGCTAGAATAAAAAATACAGTAATACCTCTAAGCTGTGTAAATTGCAAACCTTCATCTCAAATGATAGGGCTTTGCTTTTTGCTCGATTCACGTCTTGGCTCGTGATAACATTTAAAACCTATATGTGAATGTGCCTTGCCATGGCACGCAAGGTGACTTACTGTATTTGTATGTTGGAATACACGGATATTTATGCCTAATGGCACCCCAACACACATACACAATAAAGACAAATGTACTTGGGCTATGCTGCAATATATATAAGTCAGAACTCTTGACGTTTTTATCATGTCAGTGGCTGGAAAGAGAATCCATTAGGTTAGCACGACAAGCAGGTAACTGCCCCAATAAATGCCCCTAACCATTACTGTGAATGACTGGGATCAGCATGTTGGAAGAATAATGCTTTGATATATCCTTTAAGGATACACATGCGGTAATGGAAGTTTTTGTGAGATACCGGTCAGATGTAACCACTATGCATGCACATAAGCAGTTTTATTTTCCAGAAGCTTTTACTAGAAGCAAATACTAAGCATATATGGCATTTTGTTGGGCACTAGTCCACTGGAATCTATCATAATTGCTTTCTTTAAATTATGTTGCTTTTTTGTTTGACTTATTAAAGATATTGCAAGAGTTCTCAATTTCTAAAGCTTAAACAAAAGGCAAAATAATGAGTTTATATTTATCACTTTTATCAAGAAGGTATAACGAAGTATGACACGTTCTCCAAAGACTGAACCAAGTTTGAGGGAGACAGTCAACACGTTTGTGTTCATGTGTACAAGTCATCCAAAGTATGATTATATATGAATTATGCTTTTCTTCGTAACCCAGCTGGATTAGTGAACCAATTACTTACCGGGCTTTAATCTTTTAGCAGATAGTTATGATTAGTGTCATCATTAAAGCATATTTCCATCAAAGTTATTAGTTGGTATATTTTTCTTACTCAAAAACTGTTTCAGACTTCAAAGCTCAGGAAGTACATTAAACAAAAGAAAAAAAAGCCTTAGGCTATGTCTCCACTGCGTTGTGTGATCCGTCGGGACCCCATGCGTGAAGCGCAGTGCTTGGCAGGGGTCCCGACGGAGCACATACACATTGCCTCCTTATCCGCCGATGCAGGAGTTTAGCTCTGGCCAGCAGATCTGCAGAAGGAGGTAGGAACACTGGTGCCCAAGACAGGTAATGTGGATCGGATCCATCGGCTCCCCACCAAGGAATGTGCTTAGTGCAGGGGGACCTGACGGAACTAAGAATGAAATGGAGGCATACCCTTAGAATCAGACAAATAAAGTCACATACTTGCATTGGAATGTCCCTTTTGGCTGTATCAGTATGGAGATATTAAAAAATATTTGTGGCTTAGGCAACACATAAATGCCCTCCTGGTCAGAAAGCTCTGATGGACAAATTTAATTACTTGATCTGTGTAATAGAGGTGGTTGAATAAAATGTTTTGGAAATTTCGACTAGTTCTGCCTGACTTAATTGCAAAGCATGGTATAATCACAAAACTTGCTGAAGATGTAGAGGAGGGTTGAGGATATACTACAAAATAAAATTTAGATTTTTTTTGCATAAATTTTAGCATAGATTAAGTTGAAATTTCAGCTTTAAACTTAACCTCCCTGGTGGTTTGGCCATACTGACGATCCTGGCAGAGTACACTCTCCCCTCATTGCCAGCATATTCGATGAGGCACAGGAAATCGACGCCCCTCCATTGAAAAGGAGGTCTTTGGAGCTGCCCTCCACCTCTTTGGTGTCACCAATTATGTCAAAGACGTGGCGCCAGAGACAATCTGCGAGCCTGCAGTGATGCAGAATCACTGTGGGCTCGCAGAGAACAGGCGAGTTTGCCTAATCCTGGCTAGGGCACAGTTTGTTTTATTAACAAATTCTGCTCAAACTGGTGTGTGGGCAATTCATCTTTTTTTTAATGTTTCCACAACCTTTCACAAAATATCTAGCAATTTTGTTGTTCATAGCTTGTTCAGGGGCAATCAACTGAGAAATTGGCCCATCTCTACAATGTAATGAAGTATTCTCAATGTGTTAACAGGGGTTTCTTATGGTTGCTCTAGTTTCCTCCTATTATCTTAAATTATACTGGGGGTTTATTTGATTCTGAACCTAAAATTACTTGATATTCTTGATATGTTTATATTTTATTTAATGTGTTATTTTCTGTATGACTAGGTCTTGAGCTACATACGCACAGAAGGAGATATTTTTGAAGCTGGCTTCAGTGTGACCCAGCCTTATCAGGTGTATACTGTGGAACAGTCTACTAACCCAGAGAGTGAACCTATGGCTGATAGCTGTGTCCATGAATGTTCCAGGAACAGACTTCAGTGTATCTCTGTTACTAAAATTCCTCTCAGTTCCCGGTTAATAAGCTGTGGCAGAAATCAGAGTGAAGACAAGCTTGTTCTTGGGTGTGAAGATTCCTCGCTTATACTCTATGAAGCACACAGAAGAGTGACCCTTCTAGCCCATGCTGAACTCTTACCTGTTCTAATAAGGTGGCATCCGAATGGATGTTTGTTTGTAGTGAGCAACAACCAAGGTGAGATTCAAGTCTTTGACATGTCATTGTCACCAGTTAAGGTCCAGCTTGTTGCTGAAGACATGGCACCAAGAACTACTTTACAATGCAATAAACATTTTGAAGTGTCCAGCAGCCTGGTGGACATGAAGTGGTCTGTCCCCAATAGCACAAGTGATTGCGCAGACATCCACAACCTTCTGTTTCTGAGATTTCATGGTGGACCAATAGGAGTTCTTCAGTTTAAGCTTGGTGAGTAATACAAATAAATGGTCAAACTTTTGTGTAATCCTTTAGTTCACAAAAATGTTTTTAAATGTAGTTTTATTGTATTTGTATATATGTGTAATAGTAGAGTGTTGTACCGTCTTAGCCATAGATGAATACAGAAAGTTTATTTGGTAAATGAAGTCATAAGTCTAATGACTTCAGTTAGCCAACAAATGGTATCACTTGAACTCCAAACTTGCTGTATATATTTGTATGTAGACACATTCACCTGCCACTTCATTATTTATATTGGCTAACTGTTTATTTTCTGTTTCAATATTTTAAATTCAATTCTTCAAGTTTTTAAAAACAAATAGACAGGTAAACATATATATAGCAGAATAGGCTAAAAGCCCATGGTGCACATTCATCCAACAGATATAAAAACCATACAGAACAATAATAGTAAACAATATCTCAACATTAGAAAACAATTTGCAACATTAGCAGCATCATGTTTTTTTCCAAATAGACTTTATTAAATTTTCACATTTTACATAAACAAAAAAGAAATCTCCATACATATACAAATATAGAAAAAGCAGCATCATGTTATGGGGCAGGAGCCGCAAGGCCGTCCAACTGTTAATTTAACACAAATATCTAATCAGCTATTAACATGATATCAGCTCAACACATTAGGTAGGTGGACATTGAAGTTCAAACCAAGGATGGAGCATTGAATGTAGCATGGTTGTTGGTCTGGGTGGAGTATTTTGTAAATCCCAGTACAATTGCTTATCTTTGGGGTTTTCATGTACAAACATCTCTAGAGTTTATAGAAATATGTCCAAAAGGGGGAAAATGTGCCCACAGTTCAAGATTTAGGAGTGATGAAATGGGTACACTTTAAGGTTTCCCGTTGGTTGGCGGCCCCCCGCAGTCATCCACTTGCGGCCCGTGCCCTTACTGGCAATGGCATCTTTGCTCCTCTGCCCGCCGATCCTGGAACGGCGCTTCTTCGCCCCGGGACGTTCTTGCAGCAGAGGAGAGCTGCGGGACCCTGTCAGCCTACGGCTAAACTGATTGGCACATGTGACAACCAATCAGCAACACAGAAGGGGACTCTCACCTCTCCTTCTCTTCCTGCTGCAAGATCCCGGGCTGGTAGACGTGGGCAGAGGAACAGCAAGCAGGTGATTACCTATGCTCCCATTAAATCCCACAAACGTCATTTTTGCCCAGTCACCTATTTCTATATAATTTTTGCCCAGTTATGGGAATAGGTGACTGGGCAAAATTTTATGTGCGGCCCTTTAGTCATGCCGAGGGCGGCCCACCATATCAACTTGGTTGCCCACCACTGCACTAAGGGCTCATTTACACTGGCGTTTTTTAACCACTAGGTAAACGACCCATAAACGTAACTGACCGGCAGATGCAACATAAGGTTCCCATTGTGCCATAGTTCTACCAATGACTTCTTCGTGGTTTAGTGGAAAGGGATGACATGCCATGAGTGCCCACCAAGAATTAAATTAAATATAAATCTCTAATGATTTGACCTTTCTGACTTACTGTGTATACTCGAGTGTAAGCCGAGTCTTTCAGCACAAAAAAATTTGCTGAAAAAGCCCCCCTCTGCTTATACTCCAGTCCGGGTCAGGGCAACACTTACCTGTCCGGCTGTTGACTGGTCTCCCTGCAGACGTGAGCAACCTCTGTGAATGGTCTGATGTCTATTCAATATTCTATAGGCAGTGTTCCCATGATCGGCTGGGGAAATGTAGACAAATGGCACAGCAGCCCCATCTAGAGGACTATTCGTTAATTTTTACTTGAGAAGGGAGAATTTCAATTAGAAAACTCCACTACTTCTTATGATTCAAACATCAAAATTAGTTTCCATTTCCATTCCATGTATTGATCCCAATAATAATAATAATAATAATTTTTAAAGACTTTTTAAATGGAAATTATTTTCATGTTTGAATCAAAACAAGTGCATTTAATACATATTCTGTAATGACAATAAACTTGTGCTCTCTTAATGTTATTAAGTCACATTAAGATTCACCTGTTTGATTCATTCCTAGGGGCAATGGTGCTTTCTCTATATTTTTCTCATTTAGAAATCTCCACTATCTGTCTTTGCATTTCACACTCTCGGCTTACACTCGAGTCAATCACTTTTCTCAGTTTTTGCAGATAAAATTAGGCACCTCGAGTATATGTGGTTCATAAGTTTGATAAACCAGTTTTTTGTACACCAGTTTTCAAATCATTAAACCCTCTACAAAACAGTGTTCATCTTTAATACTTGTTTTGTGCAGAATTGCTTGTTTTAAAAAAAGTTAAATGTTCATTATATTTTTCCCATTATATTCAAAGGTGTTATTTCTTGTAACATTGCAGTGTATAGCATAAAGCTCCTGGAAACTGTGGATGTGCAGTCTCTTTTCTTATGCAGCTTTTCAATGTTGTTTTATTTCACAAGTGCTTAAGTCAACAGGGAATTAGACATTTCAACAACGCTAAATGTAACATTAATTGGCAATGAAACTGACCAGAGTCAAACAGCCAAACTCTGAGGCACAACCGTCTCTTTATTGTAGAACAAAAGGAAATGTCATTCACGATGTCATTCCCAGAACACTCGCCTGTGTTCTCCTTACACTTTGCTTGCTCTGCTGCTGGTTTAAAAAAGCTAATTTATTAGTAGTTATTCTAATCTTTTAAGATAAATATGTCCAATCAGTAACAATCCAAGGATGAATTCAAATCTGAAGGTAGTTGGGTTGATTAGAGTATAGATATAGTGATACTATATTTGTGGCATGTTCACCAAGGAAAAGTTGTACTTCAGTTTGATCAGCTGATCAATTAAACTTTTCCGATTCGCTGTTCGTGATCATTTGACCATGTGTAGTTTCCTTTGCAAGCTACAACAGGACTAGCCAATCAAATGGCTCATTAATCATGTGTTTCTCCATCAGTAGAATATTTTCTATGAGAACTGATCATCCCTATTGTGCTATATAGGAAGAATAATGGTGGGTGGAAGGGCATAGGTCTGATGAAACTGTTGATTGATAAATTGGTGGTCATTAAAAGAGTTTGGCACTCATCCCATATGTAGGGTCTTTCTCACTGTCCTCTGCATCAGCTTCCTATAGGTAGGTTCTGCTGCAGATGGACCTCCCTCTTTCTTATTTAGCCTCTGATTAGCTGTCCCCATCCACAGTTTACCAGCTGGCTTTGGGTCAAATGTAACTCTCACAGTACAACAGGTTTGAACCCCCAGATGTCATACCTCAGTAGTACATCCCTGACATTTTCTGGGTTCGTAACTAACCCCTGAGACTACCTGCAGTCCAAATGTCCATCTTTTCATAGTCATATTCCAGCTGTCACACAGTGCTATTCTCTTGTCAGCTTTTACTCTTACATACGCCTACTATGACTTTCATCCCCCAGATCTTCAACACCCTCACACGTCCAATCTTATTTTTGGATTATTAATTTACATTCCCAATTCTGTATGCATTTAACATTTAGCCGGCCAGACACGGAGTGCCTCCAAGTTGTTAGTACGCATATGAGCTTTGTAACAATAATGCAGGTACACATAGCTAGTTTTTGGCCTCTTTTGAGTACCACTTATGTGCAACCCTGGACATAGCACTGGTTTGAACGCTTCCCCAATGTGTCTACCTTTTAGTCAGGTTGATTGTCCTTTAATCTTTTTAGATCAATCAAGTGAGATTTTGGCATGTTTTATCTATACACACAATTATTTCCCCCTCTATTGCCCTCCAGGATTCCTCCCATCACTCATCTCTATTTAACAGTTTCCTATATTCAGGATGCTCTGGGTATATTACATTATTGTTAGATTTTTATTGTCACATTAAAAAACAATGCGACCTCATGGTGCCTGCTTCCATAATTATATTAGAAGTGTTTTAATGGAAAAATCTGAAGTTTTCTTGCAAATTGGTGACACCTTTGTCTCATTATTCTGTACACCCGCTTTCCTTGCAGGTTTACAGATTATTGGTCTTAGCATTGTACTTAAAAAATATAAACTAAATAAACAGGTTTACATTCCCTTAAAATGTCCTGTAAATCGCCTTACCTTTGCCGTCCGTTTTCCATTGCAATCTTAGTACTCAGTCCCCTGTGACATCGCTCACAACAGCTTTGGTTTTAATAATAAAAAAAAGGCCCTTGACTTGCTATCTCCAGTACATTTGTGTTCTCATTCAGGCCAGAATAGTCACTGCGCAGGGATTTAGAGGCCTTCCAGCTAATTGCTATCTTGTAAATTTAATTGGACTGCCTCCCAAGGCACTGTTCTTAAATCAATTAGGCTACAAGTTGCCTGTCACCTCTTTCTCCCTAGAAGTGTACCATCAAGAGAGGTCAAGCATCTAAAAGGGGAAAGATGTTTCACCTCAACCATTTGAGATTTGCCATATTTTAAAATTCATTGTTTGCATTTAGATAAAGTATTTCCCTCACTGAGTAAAATTGTGTTTTTTCTTCTCGACTCATTATTTAAAGTCAGAAAACAGTTACATTGGATCGTTACTGTTTTTTGGTTACTGACTCCTCTGTGTCACTCTAATAAGGTTAAGCAGTTCTCTGACTGGACTGTCCTTGTTAATGAGATCAATTGACTTTGGGGATGCATCGACTGATAAATAATAAATCCCTTCCTTATTATTTTACAAGCCTTGTGGTTCTGGTCTTTGCCAATGAGAGCAAGTACCATGAACAGCTAAACTGCAAATAAAACCCCAGCTTTAGATATTAGACAAATGTGATGTCATTTGTGAATGACAGTTTATGTGGAACAGATTGTCACTTTGTCACTGAATTAATTGTAACTGTTCAACTGCCACCCACCATTTGCCATTATCCAGTATACTGCTGGCTGTCATACTAACTCTGATCATTTTTTTGTAGTTAGTTAGGGCTTGTTTCTGCTATGTTTTGTCCCTGCGTTCAGCCATCCATTTGATCGGGACAGGATCCATTGCTGCATCCAAAGTCATTGAGATGATGCTGGGGGCCTGTGTCAGTCGAACATTTGAAAAAGCTACACCTGAAAAGCATCAGGCATGTTTTTTCTTTTGAAATGAATATGGCACGTGTTGTTGCACCTTAAACTGCGGGCAATCTTCTGATCATCTTAGTTATCTTTGTGGAGTTTCTAGTATGTTATTGTTTTAAGGCATCCATTAGATGGTAGGCTACAAACATGTGGTTTAAAACAACCACCTGGCGAACACAACTTTTCGAATTCCCAACTGGATTTCAGGCTATTTACAGCTCTCTATGATGTAAGAAATATCAATATCCTTATATTCAATTATTAGAAAAGTGATTGACCAAAACTGATGGAAATGGATCATAAAATGTAGGCTGCCGTCAGTAATGTTGGTGAATTTCAGTCGATCATACAAGTATCTGATGGGATTTCTGGGTATTTCAATTGGTTTTAACTGGTCATACTATGTATCATGTGAATAGGTCTTTGGGAAGTAATCAATCAGTTTTGCGTCGATCACACTGTTTAGATGCGATTGATCGATAGTCAAATGACTATTTGAATATTTTAAATCAACTTAGCAAAATTTAATGGGCTGACTCATAGATTTAAATGGGTTTCCCTATATTTACACAGGTTTAAGTCTTTGCATGCTGTTGATAGTTGGCAGCAGCTCAGAAAGCTCCTGCTCCAAACCCCAAGCCCCTCCCCCATGGGTGTTTAAATACTCCCATTCAGTCAATATCGTACAGGCGCCTGAAAACCACTTATGTAACATTCATCCCTGGTTTATCTTCTTTGGGCGTTCGGGCACTGGAAACGCTTAGCTGCTAGACACCCATGTGAATGCCCCCTAAAGGTAGTGTTTGGATAAACCATTACAACTAAAGTTACAAGTTTTACTTATATAAAATGACCTATCGTTGCCTGTGTGTTTAGAAGTAGGTTGTTTTGGGTGTGTTTTCTTTTATATATCGTTTAGCATCATGGACGCATTAGCATCTATGGGCAAATTGCGGAAAAAATGCTTTTCAAAGGAAACAATGAACCGTCTGTGTAGATAGGATTGAGTACCACACAATGAAATCCCTACATTCATCTTGAGGAAACTGGGATTTCAATGTAGCGGAGACCAGCCTTAAGATCCAACCTTTGGCAGGTCTAAGGAATGAAATTTTTTATGTTATACTTTTTAGATTTTTGTTAACATTGTCATTGTCGTTATTTTAAAAGGTGCAATATCAAAAGGACAGCTGGGCCCGTTGGAGCTGGTATCACAGTACCTCCATTATGGTGAAGTAGATGAAGCCATAGGGATACTGAGCTGTATGAACTGGAATACTGCCGGTCAGCAGAGCTATATATGCATGAGTGCTATCGTGAACCATCTCCTGAGACAGAAACTTACTCCAGAAAAAGAAGGTAAATGATGATTTAGTTTTTAAATTTAATATTTTAATTCATAATGGAAACCGTTTAATGCAAAATCCTTCACTTTCTGTGTTTTAATAAAATTTTAACTTAAAAAAATTCCTGTTTATTAAATGTATATTTGATACTTTTTAAATGACATATAATGACATGGGGCCTTTTGTTGTGATTGGCGCAGTGTGGGCTATGACGCACCTGTGTATATAGGCGTGTCATGACCCATAGAAAACAACTGGTCATATCTGCAAAAAACATAGTTTAGAAAAGCCTTAACCTCCCTAGCGCACCGCCCGTATCGCGCCGTTTACAACGGCACGATACGGGCGATCAAGGCAGTGTACAGAGTACACTGCCTGCCGTTTCCGGCATCTCGCCGGAGCTCTACGCGCAGCTGTTGTCATTACTGACAACAGCTACGTGTGAGAGAAAGCTGGCGCTCCTCCATTAACATGGAGGTCTAAGACAATCACTGCAGCTTTCCGGGGAGGCATAGGGTCTCCCCGCTGCCTGCTTTCCCGGCGGTTGAGGCGAGCCTGAAGCTCGGACGAGCTAGGCTCGTCTCAACCGCTAGGGAGGTTAAAGGCCCTAAAGGCATTTTTTTTTTGCTTGGTATCCACAGTGCCACCTGCTGGTGATACATTGTATCGTTTTATGACCACAGAGATCTAGGAGTGTCAAACTCAAATCCACAGCAGGCCAAATTTACAAACATGGACAAAGTTGCGTGCCAACCTTTTTAATTAAAAAAATATATTATTACACTACAGGACATTTTTGATGCCTCTGCACTACACACACACACTGTACACACAGGGATGGGGGCACATATGACTGCATATGAACGATACAATTAATTCAGTAAGTGTAGTCCATCTATGCCCTTATGCCTGTGTGAACAGTGTGTGTACAATGCCTTTGTATGTTCTTTCCTTACCCAGCAGCACTCCTACCAGCTGCATTCACCATGCCTCCAACTCTGGGAGTAGAGAACTATGGATGTCCACATACCCCAGGCAGTGGGTGCACACTGTGACATCACTGAAGCAGCCAGGACTCGTAGTTCTTTACTACCAGAGTGGGAGGATGAAGGTACAGTAAGTGCAGCTGGTACAGGGGCTGCCGAGAAGGCAGATCTAGCAGATCTGTCACAGGCCAAAAATATTTGCTTGGCAGGCCAAATCCAAAAGTCCTTGAGCTTTTCCTGTTTGAAATGTTAAACTTTAGTTCAACTGAATTTATCTAAAAAAATTGAAAACCTGTTTGTCCATCTGTTTGTATTGCTCTTTTTTTGTGAAGAGTAAATTTGTTTGTAAAAACATTAAGGACCAATGATTGTTTAGCTTATGTCTTCATTGCTATTCTGATCAATATATTTCTGCCCTGGGTTTTGGGAAACCCCTGGGAAACACTAGACTTTTACATTATGCCACTTTACTCATCTACCGTACATCCTATTTAATTTGCTGTATGGTTTGCTTGCAAGTTACCAAATCGCAGGTTGGGAAAAAAACAGAGTTTAATTATCTCTAATTAGTATTAATGAAAAGTACAGAGTCAGATTTGAGCAAATGACTGCCGTTATCTAAAAGGCTGTTTTCCTTATCACAGACCCTTAGTTAATTACTTCATAATAACATGTACAAGCAATGAGGATATTAAAGTGATAATAACATCTGAATGTGTTTACAGGTCAGTACATTTACTTCGCTACCCAAGGTACACTTTACAGGCGAACTAGCTAATAAAGCTCAGGGAATTTTAAGTGCGTTTGTTTTTTTTATATGGAAACACAGACTTTTTGTTACTGTATAGGCCAGACATGGGCAAAATAATTCCCGGGGGCCAAAACTGGCCCTTTAGTCTTTTAATTTGGCCCTTTGTCACCTTGGTGCCAAGACATTCTGGCTCCCCTCATTCCCTGCAATAAGTGAAGATAACACCTAGAGGGTGACTGTTGGGATTGTTTCCTAGAGGCCATAGTTTTCTGCAATATAATGTTTAAGCTTCTGTATCAAAAGCTTCTATTTAATCATTTTTTAAAATATCCTGTCCTAGCTATGAGGACTTGGGACCCCTAAGCAGGGCCCTTACAAGCTCTTGGTCTGGCCCCTATGTCACATTTAAAAATCCATTGTGGCCCACAACTCAAAAAGCTTGCCCACCCCTGGTATAGGCATTAATCCTCTGGGTGTTCTGCCCAAATCCCATACTTGGATAGGTAGGCAACCCCAAATCTAGCTTGCCCCAGGTTTGCGAAACTAACTTGGGGCAACTTCCCAGGAGGGTTAATGCCAGAATTAGAGATAGCTAACCTAAGAAAATCCAACATTCAATGGATGGAACATTTTGGATCTGTATATTTTGTCTGACAGTAAAGATTGTGTTTATTTATTTGTACTTGCTATAAAGATGGTTTCAGCACAATCAAATGTGTTCAGTTCTGGTATATCTTTTGTACTTGATGTGATTGGCAGTACAAATAGGGCAGAATGCGGCTAAGGCAACAAAAAAGTACCTGGAATAAGTAAATCCCAAATGTCCCTTGTTGCCTCACCTCTTTCCTCTATCTCTCATGTCCCTCTGATGACACAGTGCCATGGCAAAAAAGAGCACAACATTGCTCATTGCAATGCCAGCCGAAGAAATATGTGATTGTGCTCGGTATATAGATATACAAACTGACATTTTCCCCATCGAGAACCATTGTATGGCGCCCCCATTGGCTACTCGCAATATTTAACTGAATTTTCCCCAGAAGCCTGGAAGATAAATATAGAATCTTTCATTAAGAATCGGAACAGCAGGTTTCTATATATATATATATATATATATATATATATATATTTAAGATTGCGGGGTGCTATGCCACCATTGTGTCAGCTCAGTCAAAGTTTCATTTTTATATTTTTATTATGAGTATACATCCACTTTAACAAACATGCACAAACAAAGAGTACTGTATTAGGGTGTGCCAAATGAAGGCAGTCCATTCCTTGTGAATGGGCTGTCAACACACCTTAACACCTGAAACATTGACAGGCAGCAAAACAAGTTTTGCTTACTGTTATGATGTGAAATTAACCTAACAGTGTCTGGAACTTTCTACAAAAATTACACATACCTACCTACATTACATGTTCTGATTTACAAACATCTTTGGATTTCTACATAGTGAAAGGGGCCAACTTCATTAGATGTATTGGCAATAAATTGTTGGGCCAAGAGCCCACTGACAGTATAGTTGGTAGAACTAAAATTCGTGGAGAACCATCAATGCTCATCTCGACAGGCACCTCTCTCCTGATGACTCCACCTAGATCACTGCACCCTCACATGCACAGTACCAGGGAGGGACTCAGCTCGAAGGGGAGGCACATCTTGATAGAACACCAGCTCTACAGAGATCAGTCCTTTGTCTATGTAGAGATCTGCTCCATATGGCAGCACAAGGGACAAGGAAGCTGACCGTTTCCCACTTCCTTTAACTTACGCACTGCCAGACAGCTCAGCTTTAAATGCTTTTTTTTTACATTCTTTTCCCCAAATAAGACGCTCCGATTGATGGAGTATCTTATCACCCAGGAGCATCTTATAGGCCAAAAAAACGGTACCTGTTGCCTTTTAGCCACAGTGGTTGGAAAAGTGAGAATTAGAATTCAAACAAGGGTATGGTACAATTTGGACGGCTACAAGTAAATCAAAATAAACAGGCATACTCAAATAATAATCTCCAGTTTTGTTGTTCTGGTGGTACAATAATGAGAGATTGCCTGCAACTGTTATTTTAATGTTCAGTTTAAACTGCCCATATGAAATCAATTGTATTTTGTGTAGCAGAAAACGTGCCATTAAAAACCAGTTTAAGAGAATGTTAGCTAGTCAGAGTTAATTCCCACTGTGTTCCTTAAACCACGGTTATTTCTGTGTGCTTATTACAAAGATGAGAGCTCCATGACACCAATAGGAGCTTCAGAAGCGGACGCATTTGTTTTCAGTCCCAAGTTATTATGTCTGCATCTAACAATTTTGAAATGCACGGTAATTTGTTTTTTCTTTTTATTAGAGGAACCTAGTGAGGTCTTTTTATTTAGAGGGATGTGACGGTTATCTTTAAGATCTGTTCTCCTCCAACAGCATCCAGCTGAGTTTTCTAATGAATCTGGAACTATAGAAGTAGCAACACTGATTCCTAGTAGGTTGGAACATTCATTGACACAAAACATGCTGTCAGGAAAAAGGCAAAGGAGCCAGTCGTTTTCTGGAAGAAATAAAATCGCTTTTAATCTGAACTGATTCCTGCTTTGTTTAAAAAATAAAAAGCTTGATTTCAGCTTATCTTGCCTTACATGCAGAGTGCTGAAAATGAGTCATTTATCACTTATTTGACTTTTTGCTTGACTGAGTTAAAATGGTTTTTTTTTTGTATTGAAATAACATCTCTATAATTTATAGGACAATTATTGGCTTTAACTTGGCCATAAATACCTACAACAACTCACTTAGCCCAAGATGGGAACAAGGAGGCCTAAACTTTAAAAGATACACAATTGTGGCCCATTGGACTGTTTTCTTGTTTGTCACCCTGACTGAGGCTGGAGATATAGAATAACCAGGCTGGAAGGGGTATACCACGGTTGTATTTCCTGACGGCTCCATGTCAGCATACACAATGAATATGCTGACATGGAGGGCGTCAGGAAAGGAAAATTACGGTAAGTATGATAGGAATTTTCTGTTTTTCTGACACACTCCATGTCAGCATATTCATTGTGTATGCTGACATGGAGCATGTCAGGAAAGGAAAATTACAGTAAGTATGATAGGAATTTTATGTTTTTCCATTTCGATTTTGATCCAAATTGGTAGATTAAAGCTGAACTCCAAAGAATTCGGACTTAACGTCTAGTGTCAAAGACTTTTTTAGAGCAGGGTTTGTCAAATTCCCTGGGTCTGGGAGACAATGCTTTGCTTGTTCCAGATTCAATGTTTAAGCAAAACTTCCAAAATTGTAGAAATTTTTTCAATAAATGACAAAGTTGGCCCATGACTAAAATTTTGGCCCACTCAGAGATTGACTTTGAGAATTGTAATTAGATGATTTTATTCAAACTTTTTCAGAACTTGTATGATTACTGTACTTTAGTCCAGTTACCCTTTACATGACATGCAAGTTTGAATATCTGATGTATCTTCAAAAGGACCACAAGTATCCTGTGTTTAAGAAGTGCAAATTCCAAGGTTATCTAGTTTAACATGGGCCGTGTAAGGCTTGACATACATGGTTTGATTTCTCATTTGATCTACTTAAAATAGCATCACAATAAAGTTGATTGTATTACATTTGTATCATGTTTACCAGCACATAGTATGATGGATTCAAAACAGATCGATTCCTTTCCTTAGGTCTGTGTGTATGCTCCATTATATCATTGTATACAAATCCATCCAAATACTTTGAAAACACGTCAGATACTTGTGAAATCAACTTATCAACTGTAATAAAGGGGGGGGGGGGGACAAGACTACGGTATTTTTTTCAGACCATAAGACAGTGCTGTGTGTTATGGTCTGAATGCACGACCACTATCTCTCCTATCTATCTCTGTTTCTGTGTGAAAGTTGCACTCATGCTGAAGCTTGCACAAACACAGCCGTAGCAGATTCCCCCCCGCCCCCTCCCCTCTTCCCTGATGTTTAAGAAAGATGACGTGATGTGCCATGAAATGCTACTAGTGACATCTTGTGGTTAAAATTTGGTATTGCAGGGTTCTTTCCCCAATTGAATTGAACATTTCAAATATTTTTTTTCTTGTTTTCCTGCTCTTAAAACTGGGTGCGTCTTATGGTCGGGTGTGTCTTATGGTCCGAAAAATATGGTATCTATACATGCATCTCATTCATGGAGGAGTCAATGTGAACACTAGATGCTTAAAAATGTTATTGAGGTTGGAAAAATGAAGAATGATGGGCCACACAGACCCCGGAAATTTCAATGGGACTTGCCAATGCAATCAAGGATGGGCATACATCTCACTTCCCATTGTTTTGTGTGATAAATCTGCCTGTCTGTGGCCTAAGATTACAATTCCCTTTAGATGGGATTAGTTTGCTCTGATGTATAGTTCAGTCAGGATACACCTCAGTGTGAAGCATCCACTTGTCCAAAGGTCGTCTCGTTTCTTTTAGATTAGATCTTATGAGACAAAAAATATATATTTTTTCTCATAAATGTACCCAGTAAATGATATTTCTCCAATTAAATGTTTCAATGTTAACTTGAGTGTAAATATTGTTAAGCTGTTGCAGCCACCTATTGGGCTTTCAAGAACCAGTCAGATCAGAGAGGCCAAGATAATTAAGACAACATAAAACACCAGAACACTGTCAAAATAAAGTTGTGAATGCTAATGTCCCTGTAAATGTAATAATGTATAATGGACAACCCATTTAGCACACAGCAGATAATAACAAATCAATATGCCACCAATATTTTACATTTACGGTATATATGACATATTTATTAACTCAATATATAAATGGAGTTGACTGATCAACAGCATTGTGCTGGCTGATCCTATAGTCAATATCATACAAACAAGCAAAATGTATACTCTGTGATTGTCAACACAAAAGAGACATTCTCATAATAGACCACTGCTGAGCTGAGAAATATAGAGTTGTTAACAGTCCATGTGAAGCAGGCTGGTTCAATAGCACCGGCAGACAAAACAACGTCACATGCAGAGTTTAAAGTTGGACAAGTAGTGAGATGTAAGTATCTTAAGAGTATCTGCCAAAATAGCAAGCCACTGGCTTTAAAGCTCTTGTGTCAGAAATGAGATGCAAGCTTTAGTTTTTCTCACAATGAAATAAGACAAGAGCTGGGGACACACCGACTCAATATCTCTTTGGTTGTCTTGTCAATCCAGCTATAAAAAATATACTGACTTTAATGGGAATGCAGAATGAAGTTTTAAAATGTATGCAATCCAAATCACTACTGCTGATGCACCTAGGCACACAATGCCTACCAACACCAGATACACAGGTAACAGGCTATATTGGGTAATCCGGAAAACAAGCCAAGGGTCATACACAAGAGGTCAGTCCAATACAGTACAGAGGGATAAGGCAGGAGACGTAGTCCGGGACATGATCAGGTCAGGCAGAGTTCAAGCAAGTCCGAAATCAAGCCAGGTCACTGTTGGTAACAAAGACATTTGAGGAAGGACAGGTAAAACAAACACAGGAGCAAACTTTTACAACTGACCACTAATGCAAGGTGTCCCTTCTACAACTGACCACTAATGCAAGGTGTCCCTTCTACAACTGACCACTAATGCAAGGTGTCACTTCAACAACTGACCACTAATGCAAAGTGTCACTTCAACAACTGACCACTAATCCAAAGTGCCACTTCTACAACTGACCACTAATACAAGGTGCCACATCTACAACTCAGCACTAATGCAAGGTGTCACTTCTACACCTGACAACTAATCCAAGGTGCTACATCTACAACTGACCACTAATGCAAGGTGTCACTTCTACAACTCACCACTAATGCAAGGTGTCACTTCAACAACTGACCACTAATGCAAGGTGTCACTTCAACAACTGACCACTAATGCAAGGTGTCACTTCAACAACTGACCACTAATGCAAAGTGTCACTTCTACAACTAACCACTAATAAAAGGTGCCACATCTACAACTGACCACTAATAAAAGGTGCCACATCTACAACTCACCACTAATGCAAGGTGTCACTTCTAAACCTGACAACTAATCCAAGGTGCTACATCTACAACTGACCACTAATGCAAGGTGCCACCTCTACAACTGACCACTAATGCAAGGTGTCACTTCTACAACTGACCACTAATAAAAGGTACCACATCTACAACTGACCACTAATGCAAGGTGCCACATCTACAACTTACAACAAATGCAAGGTGTCTCTTCTACAACTGACCACTAATCCAAGGTACCACATCTTCAACTGACCACTAATGCAAGGTGCCACATCTACAACTGACAACTAATCCAAGGTGCCACATCTACAACTGACCACTAATGCAAGGTGCCACCTCTACAACTGACCACTAATGCAAGACTTCACTTCTACAACTAACTGCTAATGCAAGTTTTCACTTATACAACTGACCAATAATGCAAGGTTTCACTCCTACAAACAACTGCTATAGCAAAATTTCACTTCTACAACTGACTACCGAATACAAGGTGTTTCCTTTCTACAACTGACCACTAATACAAGGTGTCACTTTTACAACTGACCACTAATGCAATAATTCACCTGTAGAATTGACGTTGGTGATATGTAACAGGGACATTAATGTTTCCTGAACTTAAAAAAATGATCTTTCATTGCGATGAGCAGAGATAATTTCTACAGACTGCCTGTGGCCATAAGGATGTGCCCACAGTGTCATGATCACACCACAACATCATTCCCAAGGCAATGTTTGGACACCTCTAGGCATTATGTGTACATTGCATTGCAGAAAACAGGCAGAGAGGAGTATCTTTTCAACAAGATAACAAATGGCTGGAAAAGGAAGCTAAGCGGGCCAGATCAGGCCCCTTTATACTGTAAGGATTTCTTTTGCACAGTTATTTTTAATTCTAAAAATATTTTGGAAATAATTTTCTTAGTTATCTTGTTGATGTGTTAATGTACCATGAGCTTTAGGCTTTGTGCTTTCTAGCAGGGGTTCCTCAGATAGCTGAAAACTGTTCAAGCATTCCCTTAAAATACAATCTTGTTGTTTAAACTTTATAATTGCTGTATGAGAGTTTTCGAATTGGGCTTGTTTGGTCTGTAGTGACTTCAGATCTATCTATAAAGTATATTCCAGGTATAAATGAAGATACCAAGATACATGTAGCCTGTCATGAGCAGACACCTACTGTAAACGCTAGATACCTGGCCATCTTAGAATTATTTAGCTAGAACAAGCATGTAATCATTGAAGTAAAATATGAGCTTCTGTTCTTAATTTTTCCCTGACTAAAGCCCCCCATACACGTTCCGATTTTTCTCCCGACCAATTTTTCGTCCGATCGGGGCACCCGATTTTCACTTAAAATGTTATGGTCGATCGGTTTGACTGGCACGTAAAATCGGAATTTTGAAATTATCACCAATTGATAGACCCGACACTATTTTATTAACAGCAGATCGACCAAAATTTACGAACAGGCTCGAAGCCGTCCCAACCGATTTTTCGGCCAATTTTGAGAAATCTTGATCGGTCGGGTACATTATTCCACATCCGATTATTCTCCCGATCGATCACCCCAACTGACCACAATGGTCGATTGGGCAAAATTCGTACGAAAACGGAACTTGTATGGGGGGCTTTAATGATGGAAGAGTGTATTAACACCATTTAATCAACATGATGATTAGCCAGTTGAGAAGGAGAGGTTAAGAATGGCAAGCCACATATTCCTTTAAGTAAAGCAGGCCATACACTCTGAGATAAAAATTAGGATCCATTAAAACCGACCAATGAAAGCATTTTATCGTCCTGAAATCCGCACATGTCCACATGGTGCAACCGATATATTACGATCGTAATTGCCGTTTTTTTACGATCGTAATTTATTGGACATGTTCAAAAATTTTAATTGGTCTGGCAACATCGGGAAACTTCATACTGTTTTCATAGTGTTTACCGACCAATTACTGCCAAAGCTTCCTCTTTAAAAAAAAAAAAATACATCACAATGGCCGATATAAATGGGGATGAATTTCGATGACATCCTCGTAAAAAAAATACGATCCTAAATTGGATTTTCAATGTGGTAGCTTTTTTGCCGAATATTACGATCCAAACCAATACCGCCGTCGGGATACATTGGTCTGTTTTAATGGATCGTAATTTTTATCTCAGAGTGTATGGCTGGCTTAACAGTTCCATTAATGCAGTCCCAGATTATGCTGAGTGTTTATATTAATGGATGCTATGTTTTTACTCCACAGCTCAGTTGGAGACTTGCCTTGGGACCTTCTATTCTCCAGGTCGTCCACTAATGGATGCTACCATCTTGGAGTACAGAGACCCTATAAGCAGATATGCACGGAGGTTTTTCCACCATCTTCTACGGTACTTGTTTCCTATATACAGTTTTAGTAGCAACTTTAACATTGGGGTTATCGTCTTAATCTGTTTCCTAGTCCACTCTCTCTAAAGGAAGGAAATATCTTTTTGCTTTGAGGCAGCATTCACATTTGCGCTTTGTGCCCGAAAAGCACCCGAAACCGCCCTCCACACTTTTAAAAACACCACCATTCTATAAGTATCTGCATCTGCGAGGCACCTAATGTTGCGTCTTCATGGTTTTAGCGATTTTTGGGAATGCAGGTGTGATTACCCCCTTAATGTATTTTTTTAATGGTTTGTTTGTTTTTCTGTGGTGAGGGAAATCTTAGGCACAGTACCTCTCAAACGTAAAATGTTTGCAAAAATGTATACACAGTTAAGGTAGACAAATCACCCGCTTTTGCTGGGATTGACACTAGAAGTGCCCATTATAGGGCACAGTGGATAAAAACACCTGTAATGAGTAAAACTTGAATGTCCTTGTACCCCTTCTTCTCCTTTTCTGTGATGATGAAGGGTCACGCTGGGGAGGAAGCCCTAAATCTCTGAGAACAGTGACAGCTGGGAAAATACCTGATCAGGCTGTTGCCTGATGCAATTATATGGTGCCCCCTAATGGCCACTCATGATATTGCACCAAATTAAACCCTGGAAGCCTGGCAGATAAATATGGAATCTCTCATAAGATTCCTTTAGAGCTTAGGCCCACTTGAAGGGGTTTTGATAATGAATTTAGACTAGGGCCACGCTACGCTTGCAATTGTGGTCTTGTAGGCAATTTAACTGTGTCTAACTGTGTCTGTTATCGGCAAAAAGTTTGCAGTGCGCTTGCATCTCCCATACAAGTGCACAAGTGTTTTTGGTAACACGCGGCATTACGCGTTACCAGAAACATTAGCACTGGTCTACCTTGGCTACCTTGCGGTGCTATACTGACACGCAGTTAGTGTGATCAGGCCCTCAGGTGACCCACACAGAAGAGGCAGTAAACAGTATAGTTCATAAATTGGTACATATTTGTACATGGTGCTACTTTGATCAAAGCCATATAGTGATTGGCTTCCCAGGATTACCGCTTCTTTCTTTGTCTAGAAATACTTCAGGGATAAGAGGTTTGTTATTACGTAATGATGTATTGTGGATACTATACATATAAAGGAGAGATAACGATCATGGTATACGATGTGCACATGACTAATTAATTTCTGCAGCTTTACCCAAACCTCTAACACCAAATCACTGGCTTTCTTCTGCAGTACTATTAATTTATTCTCATTATAGGATGTACCGCCTGGTAGGCTGCCAACCTTTTTGGTCAAGCTTCAGTCAACCTATTTGATAAAAGGAATTATTCTGAGAAGCATGTGTAGTCATGTGATTATTTCTGTAGTGAGCAATGCCAGGGTCACAAATGTGCTTTTCCTCTCTAGAGGAAACTCCACTTAATGCAGAAATATAATGTACGTTTAATCTGTGCCCATACCCGCTTTTCAGTCATCTGTACATGGCTGTGCATTTTGCTTCATGTAGGCCAAAGGGCTTTTATTCCAAAATCATTAGGGGTAGAGTTTGTTCTTCCCATTGAATAAATCTGTATTTTACAAACTTTTTCCACAGTTTTCTCAAATTTAATTCACCACATTTATGATAAGGGGAAATTTGAATTTCAGGTTGTATTAGCAACAAATAGGAAATAACATGTATTAGCATATCACTAAAGTTTAGGTTTATGTGGTAACTTGTATTACAGATTTAGGTTAATTCTTAAGCCAGCCATACACAGTCGGATTCCATGGCCGCTCGATCACCTATCCGATAGATTCCGGCGATTCTGGCGGGAATCGCAGGTGTGATCGATCGGCCAATTAAGAGAATCCGATCGCTGCATACCACCTTGTCCAACGGATTCCGGGACGATTCCGGGACGATTCCGTGTCCGATTGCCCACCTCACAAATGGCAACTCCCCCTGATGTGTGCAGAATCGGATCAAAAAGACCAACATGTTGGTTCTCTGTCGGATCCGATTCTGGGCCCCTGAACGATCGGACGTGATCGATCGGACAAGGTGGGCTGCACGCGGTTCCGGCACGATCGTTTCGCGTGCACGCGCCCGGAATCGATCGTGCCGGAATCCGGCCGGAATCCGACCCGTGTATGGGGGCCTTTAGGTTCTAGATGTGTCTGATCTTCCCCCTAATCATAAGGCTGGGTATGGCTGCAGGATAGTTCAGCCTGTCTCACCAGCAATACTCTCAAGACTAGGATACTTTCACATTACATGTGTTGCAATTGAAGCGCGGTGGTTTAACAGTAATGGACCAGTTTGCGGTAACATGAACAGGCCTTTGCATGTAAATAAACCCTACGTTAAAGCATGCCAACGTGCTAGGTCTCTTGTACTAGAGTATGGGAGATTTCTTACACTGTGATAAGAGAATGTGTGCTGTAAAGACCCCCATACACCTTACAATCTTTCCATACAATTTCTGTACAATCAAATTTTGTTCTACCAAAACCATGTAATATGAGAAGCTTTCTAATCCTTCCACTATGTATTCTATCAGGGAGGACCCGGCACTACATAGTAGTGATATATACCTTCCAATCAGTATGTATTCTATCAGGGAGGACCCGGCACTACATAGCAGTGATATATACCTTCCAATCACTATGCATGAGGAGAGAGAAGAGAGGACCAGCATCCCCATCCATAGAAAATACTGGCACACAAAGGGTACATGGCCAATTCTGCAGAATGACTGACGTGCAGGATGACATCATTGACGAGAATTTTTTAAACAATAAGATTTTATTGAGATCATTGATGAGAATTGACTGAGAATAGCTGGCAAAACCAATCATCTTTGCCCAGCTTAAGTAATCAAGAGACCAAATTAAGACAATGACCAAAGTAGCACAACTAAGTAATTATACATCTATTCCTTTATGACAAAGCAATAGAATTATTTACTCAATAAGTCTTTAGTTTTTGCCAGGTTTAGGGATATATTCTATATACGTATCTTCTTGCCTGGACTTCAGTTACACAGTAAACCTTGGTCGGTTGAAAGAAATGAATATTATTCTGCAGGATGTCGCAGACCTGATAATTGGCCAGCAGATGGCAAGTAAGCACCTAAGCACAGAATATAAACCAGGAGAGGACTTTAGGGGAGAGAGGTCAGGGGGGATGCAGAATCTAGGGGATCACTACAAACCTCTGCTTCTTATGGATACGTTCATCAATGTCATTCTACCATGCCACCTTAATTGTATTATGCACATTTTGTTCTCAGGAAATTCAGCAATGTAGGCAAAGTCAGCAAGAACCTAATAATTCTTAACTCTAAAGGTTGCTAGTAAAAAAGTTACAGAGAATTTAATTATACTTTTGAAAAATATATATATAATAATTGCTCTATTATTGCTGTAGTCCAATAAAATATTTAATTTTACAAAACAAACAAAAAAGCAGTATTGTATTTTGATGCCTACCTTGCTTTTCAAATAGCGTATACCGTAGTTGGATCCAATTAATTGACTTTTAACAATTAATTGTAGCCAAAAAATCGAATATCTCATAAGAAGTGCCCAAAGTAATATCATAAAGTGTTAGTAGACCATTATTAATATTGTAATATTGTAAAATATTTTTTTTATAATATTTATATTTGTGATATTATTTGCAGATATATACTTTTAGATGATACATCATAGTGATGCATTGTGAGAAATATTATGACATTAACACCTGTAGATTAATATCTTTGTTCCTTGATTTTTTTTCTTTTTGTGTAATATCGCAATCGATAAAACTTAAGCCTTGGTTTTGAGAAAAAAAAAAAAAAAAATCTTGTATGAAAGGTGGTTTCAGTTGATTCTGTCTGCTTAAACTTTTTATTCGATGGATACCAAAGTGAGTTTTTTGTACCCAAGACAGAGAATTGTTATCCAAGTGGTTAGCAATGGTCAATTCAATGCCCATACCATAAAATGTTTTATTACATTGTTTTGTTTTGTTTTTAACCTCCCTGGCATTCCTGACGGCCCCATCTCAACCATCTGTAAGTACTGCACTGGATGAGATGGGGCCGTTCGACAGAGATCAGAGTTCTGCAGCGCAAACTCAACGATCTGCGCTGTCCCGGGGAGCTCTGATCTTTTTAACTGGCTTCCCCCTGGCCCTCCCCTGCCCCAAGATGACGTCACATCGGAGCGGCAGCGAGAGTTTTAAAGGTAAATTGCACAAAAACAAAAAGGTAAATTGCACGAAAACTGTTTTCAGTGTGATTCCCCAGATGTGCCAGTACTGTCACAGCAGGTGACACCAGAGCAAGGGTGACACCGGATATTCAGGGGTGTGGACCCACTGGAACGAAGTGCTGAGGATCGAGAAGTAGGGAGAGGTTGGATGAGCAGAGAGTCTGGAACCAGGAAGTCAAAAAGCAAGGAGGCTGGAGATAAACACATGAGACCTATTTCCTTCCTGGTGCCTGAGGTGCTCTTAAATAGTGCAGAAGGGAGGAGCAGCTGACAAGGTAAGGAGCATCACAGGTGTCCAGCAGAGGGAGCTCGGCTGCAGAAGAGTTAACCCTCTGAGGCAAGGAAGGTATTAGGAGCTAGATGCAGAAGCTGCAGACACAGATTCCCTCGCCCTGTGGAGATCTGTGACATCCTCTCTCCGCTGTTGTGATGTCACCAGGTCCATTACACCAGGGGAGAGAGGGTGCCAAAGGGAATTGTACTGGATACAGTGATAACTGTATCCAATACAATTCAATGTAAAAAAAAACACATTTCCAATTGAATGCAAATTGTATTATAAACAAAATATAAATATAAATACATACTGTTTTGAAATCTATCATACAAAAGAAGTATTTTAGAGATTTTATCATTCAAATGATACCTCTTATTACATTTATTTTTTCTTTTATTTAATTTTTTAAATATAATTGTGTGTTTCAAACATTATTATATTCAGGATGTCTACTAGACCCTTGTACGGACATATTTTGGGATTATAGAGGCCTACAACATAAAAATTCCATTAAAGTCTATGGTATGCTTTTGGTACAGAAATCTGGACCTCAGCAGAGCGCTAGGGAGGTTACATTAGGTTTAGTTAACACAACCCATGACCAACCTTGTGCTCCTGAACACTTGGCTGCCCTTCACTTGCATTGTATATTGCACCATTCACAGTAGAATGATAAAGGAAAGGGAAATCAATTGCATTAACCTTCTCTATCTTTTGCCAATAAAAGAAATGGTTTTTCTTGCTTCTGTGTCCCTTGAATGCACTTTCAGTCTATTTGATATATTTAATACACAATAACCCCAACAGGCATACATACAACCATTTCTATTTTTGAGAATTTTTACCTTTTTCATATAGTTGTACATATCCCCTCTGTTTTTTTTTTAATATTCAAATTTTTATTAGGGTTTACACAAGAAAATACAATAATGTAGAACAATAGCAGGCATGTCAAAATTACAACAGCAAGTAATACAAAATAACACTGCTAGTAGAACAACAAAGGACAGGCGCCGTGCCACCAAAGATTCATCGCCGGGGGTGGGGTCAGAAAGCAATTTGGCATAATCGAGACATAAAAACCTCAGGGAGGAGCGCCCCATGAGCGAACCGTGTGAACTGGTCCGAGTGAGGGGGCGACTAGCCCCATTCGAATGGATGCCAGTGCGGATGCAGATAGGGTTGGCATCAGGCCCGCAAAGGCAGGCCCGGTAAACATGGCGGGGCATGGGTCGCACATATAGTTAAATAGTTCAATAGTGGAAGAGTATAAGTAAGTAACATAGTTAAATAGTAGCAGCAACGCTCTGTCCAAACAACACAGGATCAAAAAGACAAAAAAGAGAGAAAGAAACAGAACAAAAAAGAAAAATAGAAACACCAGATGGGTGGCTGAAAAAGGAAAGGGGACAGAGAGAAGGAAAGGAA
>CM070035.1:138279843-138309763 GCA_036250615.1 Ptychadena robeensis | reverse complement strand
ATGGATGCTCTGGATCACCGCCGCAGTGATGTCTTCTACATCCTCCACCCTCCGTACTAGAGACCCCATATACTTCCGTAGGGCGGCAAAATCACGTTTGTGAGAGTCATCCAGGTCAGTAATCATTACGTGAATGTCGGGCTTAGTGGGGAGGGCGGCAAAATACTTGCGAAATAGGCGATCAGTGGCTGCATCAGCGGGGCTCGTGCTGCGTTCTGAGTAGTTGTCACCCGCCGTAGAGAGATCGGAGTCTGCAGGTTCCAGCAGCGCGGGGCAGGAGGTCTCAGAACCCTCGTGTAGCGGCGCCATCTTGGATCCGGAGCGGCCTACCCGGCTGGAGGAGCGGGAGTTGTCAAAATAAGCGCCGATGGGGCGCGAGGAGGAAGATGGAGTGCTGCGCTGCGACGAGCTGGGTGTCTGCTTGTTGCTGCGCCCCATGGCAGATTAGTGAGAAGGGCTGGTGAGGGAGATCTCCCGGGTGTCTCGGCGGAGCTCTCAACACACGCGTCTGCTCCCGGCCATGCGTAAGCCACGCCCCCATCCCCTCTGTTTTTTACGTCTGAAGGCCTGGATGTAAACAGTCCTCCTTTTTCTAAGTATATGTCTACCTCCATAGCACAATGTGAAGGCTGTCGTCCTTATAATATCTCATAGCTTTCCAATTTTTGCCTCCAGTCCTAAAATTTGCAATCAAACGTTGTGTGAGTGGCTACGTTATTATTAATGATTATGCAAAGGGGTGGAGATCAGTCTAAGCAGGAGAGAATGGCCTTGAGCATGTGCAACCTGACAGTATATGTTTTTTGGCTCACTCTTCTTGCTCTAAGGGATGAGTGTTTTATCACTGGTCTGATTAATTATCCTGGTCAATGCTATGAACTCTAATGGAATTTACAGTATGTGTTATGACTGTTAGGTGTTACTATGAATATTGTATTGTTACGTATGCTAAGTATAATTACACTTTCTGGTCTTTATCTTTCTGTATGGCTGTTGTTGGATGGACAGACATTGTAATACTGAACGGTTTAATTGTGTACTGATAGGTGCTTTTAATGTTGCCACAAAGTTTTCTTATCAAATGAGTGTCATTTGATCAGATTTGTTGTATAGCAGTTCCGCCTTACCAGATACATTTTGTATGGTTAATATTTAATCCTTTTAAATATACATTTTCTAATGAAAGTACACTGAGGGTTTCTTGAGTAAAGTCTAAAGGGATACATCTGTCTTCCAGTTTTGTCCCACCAATTGGTTTATGAATGATCACAGAACCATAGATCAGAAAGGTTGTAAGTCAGGGCAAGTTCAGAAAATAAGAAACATGGTGCTTTTGTCCTTTGTACCTGTTACCTATGGGAAAAAGAAATAACAAGGTCAACATGTGCTTTGGCAAAGCTGAAATATAATTTCAGCATACCTATCTAGCCTCCCCATGTCCTATCTAAGCTGTACACTGTACACACAGGGATGGGGGCTCACATAAACTACACACACATGGTCAAATTACCCCCTGCCACCCTTTCAGCTGCACTCATTGGGACTCCATCCTTCCATTCTGAGTGTAGAGAACTAGAAATCCTGGCATGCTCCGGGTGGCAGTTGCTCATAGTGACATCACAGGAGCACATTGCTGAGCAGCCGAAACCTGTAGTTGTCCACTCCCATAGTGGGAGGACGGAAGCGCAGTTGGCAGGGGGGCTGCTGGGATGGCAGATCTGCCAAAGGTCAACAATTTTAGCTCAGCTGCCCAAAATTGGTCCATGGGACAGAGTTGGACACCTCGGTTCTGGGTTTCTAACATTGCTTCACCATAGATAAAGTGCTGGAGTCACATTAGAATAGCACATAGGTTTCTGGCATGATAAACAGGTGAAAATAAAGATAAACACACTCAAAACAGAAGAAGGCTAATGCAGCCATCATATGTAAAGACTTGTAAGCTGCAAAATCTTTCATTTTTCATCTTGGGTTTAGAAACCCGTTAAGTGCAGGTTCACTGTAATCTTTTATTTGTGTTCAGAGAACCTCTATGATTCCCTTAAACAGTTCAGATATTGTGAAGAATAAGTGTGAAGGCCACCTCATGCTTATATGGTTAGTGAGAAGAGGATCAGTTACAGTAAACGCAAAATAAGGTCTCAGGTCTTCTTTATGTAGCTGTGTGTGTTCTTGCTATTTTATCTATATCTGGAATCCCCCACTGTATAAAAGGCATTCAGCTAAAGAAGGAGAGAAAGCCTCTGGTGAACAAGTCCATGATTCAGGCAATGCATCATTAAACTTAATGCCTGTACTGCCATTTCTTTTATGTTCTCTTCTTGACATGTTTGTACCAAGTGAGCAGCTGATCTTGGTTTTAACAGGGATTTTCCTTATCTTCTTTAGGAGATTTCATGGTTTTGAGATTCCACTTCCACAGATGCAGTTTTCACAAAAGCAAAATACTCTCAACAAAGACCCAAGACTGCGCTAGAGATGTGTCTGTAGAATTACTATGTTAAAGACAACTAAGCAGAAACACAGAGAAAAGGGCAGAATTGGGCAATGTGGTTGGTTTTGTAGCCCTTAATACTGTTTGCTGTTTACCAATGCAATTTAGAACTAAACATTTTATATGTTATATAGTCAGCTAAGTGAGGTAATTTTAGGACATCTTTAATGATAAGACACATATATAGTTGTTGCTGATCTCTGTGACAGGAGTACAATCTCTGTGACAGGAGTACAAATGAGTACTGTACATACCAGGTCTGTTCTATTCTTTTAAGGGGGAGAGCTAGCAGCTGGCTGGATTGATATGGATAGATATTGATACAACATTTTCATCCAAGACCATCTATTGCCAAAAATCATCTAGCATCTACGAATGATCATTCTAGAATACACAGAAATCGTTTTCTTCTATGTAGAGGGGAGGACCCTATTGCATTCTTCCCCCTAGAAGACAACAGGTATCAGTTATGGCAGAAATCCTTCTGGATAAATGAACAACCCCAACAGCTATATAGCTTGAATCTATTGTCAACTATCATGCTTTGGGTGTATGGGCTTTAACCTCCCTTTCGGTTAAAGCCTCCCTGGTGGTTGCAATGTTAACTGTTTCAAATCACCTGCCTGGTTGAGCACCCCCAATACATCCCGGCATCATGCATGCAAGTACATGGGACACCAATGTCAGGTGAGCATAACTGGAGTATGCCGCGGGCATCTATACTTGAATTATACTTGGCTGTAGGATGGATTAAGTTATTTTATATATTGGAAGTGAGAAGAGATTGTTTCAGGAGTAGCAGTCCACCCATAGGCAGCATAAAGAAGACCTAAGATATAAAATTACATGCAGCCAGGTTTCTCTTCCAATGGAATATGAATGTGTAGGGTACATTAGACATACAGGTTTTATTTACTTGTTCAGAAAAATGTTTTAAACTATTAGAGAGTATGTAGAGTATGTATTTAAAGAGTTTCTAGCATTATGAAAAAGTATATATTGTCCATAATTTAGATTCTATTACTTAAAATGCAGATCTTAGCACTAAACCACACCAATCAAACCAAAATGATATTTGGAAGAAATAGTAGTTACGAAATGTAATCAGAACATAGAACATGCATATTACCATTACTCAGTATTACCATTAATTATATACAAAACTAAACATTTCTTCTACTAACTTTGGTTTCAAAAACTGTTTACATTTATTTGAGATTATGTATTGCTGTCTTTGTGCTCAGTTGGGAACCCCCTGGATTTTTTATGGTAACTTTTGACAATGGGACAGAAAGTAGTAGTGAGGATCCAACATTTTACAACTTTGTTCTGACAAATGTAAAGGTGGTCATACAATGGTTGATTCTTGAATCGACCTGGGAGCAATCAGTCATGATGATCGATTGTACTCGAATTGATGTAGGCCATGACTTTTTCGAAGAAACTCGAATCAACATGTTGATAAACCCTGTTGAATGTATGGCCAGCCGTGTATGGCCAGCTTAAGAGAGGGTTTTCTTTACTGTAGAAAGATTTACTTCCATTATCTGTATTGTCACAGGGACAAGAATGACTCTATAGACTAAGGAGCTGAGGACTTTGATATATCCAAATCATTTTAAATTAGTCAAAGAGTGATTTTGGAGTAAAGGGGCCTCAGTAAGATGCCAACGAACAGACCAATATATGCAAATAATTTTAAATAAGATCCTCAAATCAAAGAGTGATCTTGGAGTAAAGGGACTTTTAAGGCTTCAGTTAAGTTAATTCAAAAATGTTTATTCAGATCAAAAGAAAACAAAAGCAACATATATTGATCTGATTATTGCTTTTGCTTTGTTTTGATTTGAATAAAAAAATTTGAATTAACCTTGATGCCTTAAAAGTCCCTTTACCGCAAAATCACTCTTAGATTTGGGGGGCTTATTTAAAATTATTTGGATATATTGGTCTGGTTGTTGGCATCTTATTTATGAGGGGAAAATACACGTATACATAAGGACTTATATCACTTGTAAACATTATAATAATGTTATGCCTATGCCAAGTTAGGGTTAGTTTCCACATACGTCAGGACCCTCTACGCTAAACGTATACTCCTGACGTAGCAGATAGACATTGCCTGCACGGCGAATGGTCTGTCTACACATCCGCCGGTGCAAAGAATCAACGTATTCGACTTCGTTGATCCTTGCAGCAGCGGAGCGGCTACGTTGGCGTATACGCTTAGCGGAGAGGTCCAGAGGTATGTGGAAATAAGCCCTTAAACTAACATTGAGCTTCAGGTCAATGGTTTTTTTTTAGCCTGGAAAATGAATGATTTTTAGTGGTTTTCATTTTTTGCTTTCCAACAGCTAAAAAAAAGTTTTCATGATTGTGGATTTATGAAAACTGTAAACAGTAGGAAAGAAGTAAATCATTTAGCGTGTATCAATTTAGATTTTAGTTATTGGATTGCAGAGTAATTACACTGCCATTGATAGTCCTTTCACATTAAAATACAACAGTGTGTGAGTGAGTACAAAAATTTTAGAACAAGGTGTAAAGGTAGTCATACACGGTTAGATTTTTTTGTCAGATAGACGTAAAAAATCTGTTTGAACATCAATTCGATCTTGCAGTAATGGGACTGTTTGCACATTTTACTAGATTAAGTATCTGACCATTTTTTCCCCACTTCAATAGATTTGTATTCGAAGCTCAATACTTTATATGTAATCATTTAACAAATTAAACCTGACAATTGACACTTGTTAAAAAAAAAAAAAAAACACAACAATAAAAAATACACAAAATAATTAATTAAATTGTTCCATAATCAAAAGGAGTGGGTAAAGGGGTTCTTGTGACTCCTATATTCATTCCCAAAATATTAAAATGCGGCAATTGCCACTAATGAAAAAAAAAACTATTAAAATACCCAGAAGTCAAGTCAACAATTAAACAATTGGGATCAACACAGGTCTTATATAGAGATGGTCGAATTTTTTGACTTGCTAATTTTGTGAGCTGATTGCAAAGCCTCTGAAGAAGGTATCATCACCAAAATTTCTGGAGATGTACAGAAACATGTAGCACATGTAGTTTTTGCATAAATTAGGCTCAAAATGTAAGTCAAAATTCCGATTTTCGAAATTTGGACTTGACTTTGAACTTCATTTGTACAAAAACTATTTGTGTTAGAGACATACTTCTTTTTTTGAAGTGTACCCCCAACCCTTCTCTACATCTCCAGCAAGTTTGGTGATGATACCTTGCTCAGACTTTACAATTAACTCAAAATTTTCAAAATGGTCAAATTTTTGAAAAGAAAATTGACCATCTCTAGTCTTATACTAAGACAAAAAGGTTAAACTGGTTAAACAAAAAGTTTTCTGCTGTCACACTCTGTTTCAATCGTTGATCCTCTGTAAGCATTCAGCTCAGCAAAGCCAAAAAAAAAGTCCAAATCTGCAAGAGGTTTAATATGACAACAAGTCAAATAACATTTTAGTAACAATTGTTTACATTGGTACTCCCCATATTTTTCTAATGACAAGTTTCCTTTAACAACTATGTGATGCTTATCATTTATGATGAAATATTAAATGTAGTAGAGTAAAATGATTCCACCACATCTCTTGAAGTTTTTGCAAGGCATACTGTATTTTTCTAGAACAAAATGCTGTTCTTTAGTTTTCAGACAGAGGCCTTGCATTTTTAGGAAAGTTCACCAATATATTCTTTGTTTGTCCTGGAACGTAACAAGGTCATTCTTTTTTTTTACAGGCACCAAAGATTTGAGAAAGCCTTTCTGCTTGCAGTAGACATTGGTGCCCGTGACCTTTTCATGGTAATTAAAATGAAAAATTATTTTTTTGTATGTGTTTGTTGCAATTGATCTAACTTGTAATAAACAAATTGGTTAAAACACTTTCAAAACTAATAATGGCTTATTATTGGTTGAATAATAATAGTCATATGAACCACATTTACCCTTATGTCTCTAAATTCTCGAATTGCAACATTTCATTGTTGGCTGTGCTTCTACCTCTTCTTCATGGCCATAGCATGCTCTATAGACGAAGCATAAAATAAAAGAGTTAAAAATACATTTTTGTTGGAAATTATAATTCTGGTCTGCAGCTCTCTATACTGAACTTTTCCTTTTACAATGTTTATTTTTTTGAGGAATTGCAATGTCCTCTCTTTACCTCTGAACTCTTGTGACTTGAGACTAAAAGCTGTAGACCTGTGATAATCATGGGGTTTCATTTAAAGCTACATACACACTTCCAATTTTGGTAAATAGGAATGATCATTGCAGTATACACCACAATTGTTCCGTTCTATGTAGAGGGGAGGACAAGTGAGTGGCACCCTATTGCATTCTTCCCCCTAGAAGACAACGGGTGTCAGGCATGATGGAGATCCTTTATGATGGATAAATGAACAACCCCAACAGCTATATAGCTTGAATCTATTGTAAACTATCATCATCTGTGTGTATGGGCTTTAACCTCCCTTGTGGTTAAAGTCTCCCTGGTGGTTAAAGCTTCCCTAGCGGTTACAATGTTAACTGTTTAAAATCACCTGCCAGGTTGCTCCCCCTCCACAATACATCCCTGGCATCATGCATGCAAGCACATGGGACAGCAATGGCAGGTGAGCATCACTGGAGAAATCCATGGGCAGCTACACATCCCGCTCGTTTTAATGACACCAGGGATATAAGGCCTGGGAACACAACCGCTGTTGGACCCCTCTGTCTTGTGTACATCAGGTTATTCATCCCAAGTGTGGCTCGGAGTTACAGCTTTTGTGAATAAAGATCTACCCCAAGCCACACTCAGGAATGCCACTATTGGGGCCAAGTAACTGCAGCCTCTAAAGCCTCGTTTTGGCATAACATTTACAGTGCAATTAACTTCTGACACATTCTATTTCTGCAGCTCACTACATTAATGGTAACATGACTATATGATTGTTAAGAAAACTAAAAGAACCAATGTTGGGAAACATGTTCAAAGTTTTGCTGAATCATGAATGCAGAAGTTGAAGATTTTTATTATTAGCTGCCATGATTACATCTGCCTACATAAGAAACTGATTTGCTACCAATAGCAATTGTCTTGATTTCATGCTTTTTGGGTGGATTATCAAGTGAAAGTTTATTAATATGACTCCATTGTAAAACACTTTAGAAATTAATATTTGAATTCACAAATAAATGTAAAATATTTAATGATAAAAATTAGTAAAGGTAAAATGTAAATGTAATTTTAGGTCTTGGCTCTGGTGAGGTTTAATATACACTGTACATCTTCTGAATATAAATTTGGTCTTCAATGCTGACACAATGAAACAGCTGGTACACTTTACAGTAAACAATGCCTGACCCCCCAGCTATACATTTAATGTGCTCCTAGTTGGTTGTTTTAGGGAAGTGTCATGTTCTGTAGACTTCAACTGCTCCTCTTAACAATGTTTCAACAAGGACTTCTAGAAGTTCTACAATTCTTCTCCTTATTGTCCCTCCCACTAAATTAGCTACAAAAGTCAAATCAGCCTTTTCTTTAAAGTCATGCGGAGAAAAGTCCACATGGGGCTCTTGTTTTAGAGGACCCCATTGCATTATGTCCCAGCAAGACTGAATGTGTACACCAACAGAGCCATTTCTGCACCCAGCATGTTGCTGTTATGTAGTCAACTGTATAGGCTTCTGAATGACAATAGGCTCTAAACCATTACAAAACCTGTTTAAGAATGCGTTTGCCTTCCTCTTTTACATAATGAACACATTATGGGCTTTAATGGCGTTATTAACAGTAGATGCTAATAGTGTTTATCCTGTAAAGTCACTTGACCCGCCGGATTGATCTAGCAGTTTAAATTATTAGTTAGGTTTAACTAGAACCTTTGCTTTCTAGAGCTTGAAAATGACTCACTAATTGCATGAAAAGAACACAATGAAACCAATCTGATATTTTATTGTATAAAGTGGTCATTGGCAAAGTGCTCTTCATAGCTTGGTTTAATCACTCCAGAAAGTGCAATTTCACTGTATTTGCCAACCCTACTATATTTAGAAATTACATTTTCTTTACTGTTCACAGTTTTTGTGTTTCCCTTAAAAAAGTAAATAAAAAAATAAAGTCATTGTTTAACCATGTTTCTAAAGGACTGTAAATGTAGATTTTTAAAGGTTATGGTTAGCTGAGATCATATGTTTAATTGGGTTTCATTTTACATATTTGTATAATGCTATAAATAAATCTATACAAAGCACATTGACCAGGATTATTTATTTACATTAACCTCCCTGGCGTTACGGTGGTTTCACAATATTTTCCCGGCACAAAACAGCTCCGTACGGGAGATCCCCCCTCCTCTCTACACATTAGGGCTGGGAGAAGCGACACCACCTCCAATAAACATAGAGGTCTATGGCACTGCCCCTTTGGCGTTACCGATGACGCTAAAGATGTGGCCGATGCAGAAACCCTGCGGGCTTGCACAGCACTGGTGTGTTTGCCCGATCACAGCATGGCCAATTTGTTTTAAGAGCAACCTGTGAATGTACTGAGTTCGGGCTTAACACCAAGGAGGTTAAGATAGCCCATTCAAATGCTGATTCAAATTTTTTTTTAAATACTTTTTCACGCATTGCTGATATCGTTTTGCACTGCGCATACAGGGAGTGCAGAATTATTAGGCAAGTGGTATTTTTTGTTGTAGGATTAATTTTATTATTGTAACAACACCATTGTTCTGTACATGAACACAAAATCCCCCACTCCATTAATCAGTCAAACTGGAATATTTTTGGAAATAGTTTTTAGTTTGTTTTTAGTTTAGCTATTTTAGAGGGAATATTGTGTGTGGCAGGTGACATTACTGTGCATAATGATTGCAACGTAACAAAAAAATTTATATACCCATTTAATTAATATTTTTAATATAATAAGGAAAACATATAACATCTCAACCCAAAGTATACATTAACTGACATTCAAAACAGAAAACAAATCAGGACCAAATTGCCACCTTTCTTGCAAGGACACCAAAAGCCTGCATCCATGGATTATGTCAGTGTTTTGATCTGTTACACCATAAAACATGCGAGCAGCAACCACAGCCTCCAAGACACTGTTCGAGAGAGATGGTGTGACTGTTTTCCCTCCTTGATAATCACGAAATTGTAGAGGACACACAGGTTTCCTCAATGGGGTTCAGATTCAGTTTGTTGTATTAAGGTATGGATGCCATGTCATATGTAGTTTTTCTTATTGTATACCCTTTCTTGGCCAGCCACGCTGTGGACGTACTTGGACCGCGTGTGATGGGAGCACTTGTCCAGCATGAACTCTGTTTTCTTGAAGGATGCGACTTCTTCCGTACCTTCATGCGTTTGTAATGATGATGTTTTTTTTTTTTTGTGTCGTTCAACTGAAAATGGCAGTAGTTAGGACTGGGAGTTGAGCTGCTCCATCCTCAAGCCGAAAAGGACGCCCCCACCCCACAAGCTCATTTTGATGATACCAGCCCAAACCAGTACCCACCTCCCACCTTGCTGGCGTCTGAGTCGGACTAGAGGGCTCTCTGCCCTTTACCAATCAGCCATGTGCAATCCATCGGCCCATTCAAGACTCCTCGTCTGTCTGTTTCAGTTCTCTATAAAACCTTAGAAAATCAGTCTTGAGGATATTTTGGCCTTAGTCTGGACGTTTCAGCTTGTGTGTCTTGTTCAGTGTTGTGGTGTCTTTCAGCCTTTTTATGGAGTATTGCACGACCTTGTGCTTTTGGCACACAGTGATGTTGAAGCTCTGAAATATGGCCAAGAAGTGGTGGCAAGTGGTTCATTCGTTGGCAGTTTGTAATAGCTTGAGCTTTTCTCAGTCATGGGCAGGTTATTTTGCGCCTTTGAGTTCAACACGCTTCTTGCGAGCGCAGTGTGACTATTTTTGATCTGAAACGATTGAATTTTTTGATGATCACGCTTCAGAAGCTTTGCAATTTTTATAGAAATTGACTGCCTCCATCGTGAAAGATATCTCACTATTTGACTTTTGCTAAGCCTGTCAAGTCCTTCTTTTGAGCTTTGTATCTTGCCAAAGGAAAGGATGAGTTGCCTTAATAATTATGCACACCTAATATAGGGTGTTGTTGTGCATTAGACCACACACCATTGCTATTACAGACATGCACATCACCTAATATGCTTAATGCGTAGTCGGCTTTTGAGGCTATATTGACAGCTTGAGTTAATTTTGACAACATGCATATGATGATGTGGTCAAAATACTCATTTGCCTAATAATTCTGCACTCCCTGTACACAACATTCACACTATTTACCATGTGTTGTGCATTATGTCTGTCATGTCTCATGCGGTATGTGGCCATTGAAAAACAATGCCCATTGGTTTTCAATGACTGCAGGGAGTTTGCACTTACACGCAACATTGTTAGTGTGAAATGTACATAGATTTTCTATGGAATAATTGTGTCAACCCTAGCCATTGGTAATGTACCGCACTGCAGCTGCAGCGTGGCTAGTGTGAGCAAGCCCATAGGGTGGGTCTACACTATGTTTTTTTCCCTGCATTCGCTGCACAGGGCAGTGGGGAAAACTATTGGTTTGTGGGTCCTAAATTAATTAACTTTTACAGACTCTTTTTTACTTTTTATATTTTTTTTCTATTATTTAGTTGTGTGTGGTTTTATTTAATTGAGGGAATTTAATTGTTACACAGAAAATAGTACTTGCAAGAAGTTCAGGAATATCCACAACTCCAAATTGGATAGACAATTTAAGAATGTAACATATCTTTAGCCAAAACTCCACTTCATTTTGTCAAAAAGCTGCAAAATCTTAATGTCCCCTTTTTGGCAAGCACCACATTAATTTTCTATGGGCGAGCTCATGGTTTTTAGAGTTTTAACCTTACAGCTGGAGTCTCTGGAACTATCACAGTTCTCTGGGTTCCCACTGGGAAAACCTCCAAACTCTGCTCATTCATGGAGCTGCTTATTTGGACTATAAACTGGTGTTATAAGGTTTAGGAAACATGCTCAGCCAGGGTTATAAAAATGTGCACTATTGATGTGTAGGTTGTTTATTCATTTGCAAATTAAATTTAGTCCCAGCTGCGACATAAAAGCACCAAAAACATGGTAATAGCGAGTCATCCATCAAAGAAGTCAATCTTTCGAAAATTGATTCCCTTTTACCTGAATTGATCAACCAAAAATGATCCAACAGAAGCTCGATTGAGCAGTGAACGGACATGTTGGTAAAGATGATCTAGCAAAAATTATGTATGTGCAGAACCATTTTAAGATCTCTTATATAAACACATATATATGTATATGAGATTTTATTAAGCAAACAGTTTGTCCTGGCCCCATCCATACAAAAGCAAAGAAACAGAGACTGGCTGGATCAACAGGTACTACAACTATGTTAAGTAGGCACTCTGAAAAGCAAAAGATACTCTATTAATATTAATTGATGCTTATTTATTGCTTTATTTAAGGTTATGGTTTATCTAATTGGATTGGGTTTTATATATTACCCTTGGCTCTGAGTCTTTTTTTGTACACCACCTATCCTGCATAGTTAGTATTTTGTAGTTAGTTTGAAGATATTTATGTGGGCAGGAGACCTCCAAATTCCCTGTTTATCTTTTTGCTGACATTATACTATAGGATACTTCAGGATAACACATATATGTAAGATTCCCCCCACAATTATACGTACTGATCTTGTACAAAGCTTACAATACTGTTCTTTAAACCCCTGATATTTATCAATTACGAGGCATGTTGCATGTCATTAGTTTTTATTTTATTCCTTCCTAACAAGAAGCTCATATGTATGTAGATAGTCACCACCATGGCATGTCTGGCATGCAATAAACAGTTCCAGCTGTGTGACTTCCAAATTGTCTTGATATCTTCACTTCATTTGAACTGTTGTACATTTACTCATATGTTAATGGTTTCATCATTTCATTCCGGTAGTAGCAATAGTAGAGTGTTGTACCGTGTTAGCCATCTATAAATACAGCAAGTTTGGAGTTCAAGTGATACCGTTTATTGGCTAACTGAAGTCATTAGAGAAGCAAGCTTTCGGGATATCGCAGATCCCTTCTTCAGGCTAATACAATTCTGGTCTTTGAAACTTACATTTATACACAAAATAACATGGTCATAAATATTTTAACAAAAGAAACAGTTTTGTCTTGACACACATGACTGATGGAGGTGAGAGTGAAGGGTTAGTTAATGGAGATAGTGAGTGTGTGTATGACATATATGTGTGATGAAGTATATTCACTAACGGTTCTTTTTAAGCTTTGACAATTAAGGTTTGACATGCAGAGTGGAGAATTAGCCTCTCATTTGGTGTAATTATTTACATTTTGGGATATATATTTTAACAGCCAGTTAAGGTCTACACTTCAGAGTGGTCTAACTTACATTGAGGGTAAGTTCGAACATACTGTTGTCTGGCACTGTGCTTAATGCTGACCATGGTCCCCTTGTGGGTATTATCTGATGGTAGAAGTAGTAGAATTATTATTAGTGTATTGTAAGAAAAAAAAATTAGCATCCTCCACCCTCCCCCCTGCCCAACAGGCCCTATATCATACCTCAAGAACACTTCTAAAGGTAGGGGGCCCCATCCCCATCTGGCCGGTGTTGTGGGGGGGTATAACATACCTATGGAATGAGATGGCTGACCTGCAGTTGCAGTCCAGTGTCAGATTCTGGTGTCGTATCTGTGGACACCCAGCACACTGAAATGTACGTGGAAACTGCAGGTTTGTCTAGTCCTCTATCTAGTAAGTCATTGGAGGCATTTTAAGTGCAAGCAGTTGTTAAAAAAACAGATAAACATGTACACATAGTGTCAAATATACCAGTGCCAAGGGATTTGTTTAGTGACAAAACCCCCCAAAATCTAGCCAAAATAATGTAACCAACATGTAATAGCAGAAAAGTGGCTTAACCAGCAGCGAGAGAGTAGTGTGACTTTACAAGCATTGCTGTCCAATGTCCAAGGTAGTTCCTTCAGTATGTTTGTTTGTTTCCTGTCTATTGCTGTAGCTACTGGTGTTGTGAATTGTTGTGAAATGGATGCCAGTTGTTATATGCCGTAATGTGAACACTTAATTGGTGCAACTGTATCCAACTTACTCCCAAGATCTGTAGGGTAAACGTTTATGTAATATATCTGCTGATGCAGCTCATGTAATGAAAACCCTGCAGCAACAACCCTACTTATCTAAAATACTATACAATATATAACATTGAAGTAGAATTGTCTCTTTTAGTTTTTAGTGAGTATAACATGATATACCAGTGAGCTCCAGCCCAATGTATATACACCTTGTATCCCTCTCCAACCAACATCTCACTCCCCAGCATCTTGGCCGGTACACAGTTGACCCAGCAAAATATATTTCGTTTTTTTATATTTGCATTTACTCTTTCATGTCGTGTGCATTGTGCCTCAGGTTTAAACTATGCAGTCTATCAGCAGTAAATCTAAAATGACCAGACCCCTCCTACTTGAATCCACCAGTAATGAGCCTCAAGTGTAGACAATGTATATTTCGAGATCAGCACCCCTAAAATGTTCATAAACTCACCTGTTACCTTCTAACCAGTATGTACAGTAACCTTCAAATACCAGTCTGTGTTTCATTATTACAGAACCACTCCTAGGCTATGATGAGTCTGTTTTTACAGGTTCCTGCAAAGCCCACAGACAGGGCCCAGGGTTCATATTTATGTGCCAAGTCGAATGGAGACATATCCTGATTGAAAAAGCCTAAGGATTTATTTTATTTTATTATTGATGGCAATGGGGCTTTGACGGGCTTTGAAGATGCTTAGATGTGTTGGTACAAGCCTCCTTCGCGTTAATGCCCATGGTTTAATGTATGAGGCGTCCATTGACGGTCAATATACCATGTCAGCCAAAATACAAAATATGCCCCAATGGATAAAAATTTCTGATGCTCTCCCTGAAAATTGCTTCTCCATTACAACTTTCTCAATGTAATACAATAAAAGTTTGTTAAAACAGTGTGACATCAAGGAATAAAGTGCATATTCTGTAGTGAAGCCATTATAGGCTCACAGTTAAAAGTCACTGAAACTGCATATTTTGGATATATGTATATTCAAAGGTCCCTTTGTCAAAAATTACCGTTTTCAGCAGTTGACTTTTCAAAGGCATAGGTTGGTCAGAAATTTCTGCATAAGCTGGCGAGTAAAATATATGCTTTTTACTTCCTGAAATGTGTTTGATTGCCTGGCTGGAGATAAGGTGCTCATAAGATGATACATTTGCATGGAGGAAGAATAAAAATTGAGTAAATTAAAACGTAACAGTGGGTTCATCAGTGCTGTCTATGTTCTGTGATCTGGGCAATAAAAGATTCCTTTTCTTTGAAATTCTTCTTTGTTGTGTGTCCAAGATTCATTTTAGATTAATCTTTTATTTTGCTTTATTTCCAAAGGACATCCATTACCTTGCACTAGATAAGGGTGAATTGGCGCTAGCTAAAGTGGCAGAGAAAAAGGCTAAGGAAATAGATGCAGAATCAATAAACGCTGGAGTTGGTAAGAATTAATGCTATTTAAAAAGATTTTCTTTTTTTTTTTTTGAATCAATACTTTTTCTGTACTGCCGCAATGTTATAAATGCGGGGGGTTATTGGTTCGTTTCTAGGGAAAAAAAGAATTAACAGAGATAAGCTTCAAAAACCACCTGGCGATCTCTGACTTATAACAGTTTTACTTTGCATAAAGAGAAATGCTAGAAAAAAGATGAAGTTGGTAGTAAACTGATAATTTGTACATTCCAGTGTTTCTTTGGTTTGTGATCATTTATTTTTAAGTTACTTTTAACTACATGTTTAACTTGTAATAATATATTAATTCATATTTATACAATTTTAAATGATTTCATATTTTTTATTTAGAATTTTTTTTTAATATCCAGCAGAGTTGGATTAAGCAGTGTTTGCCATGTTATATTACGTTTAGCAGAACTGTTTGATCTCTGTTACCAATAAGATTTAAATGTCATTTAGAAGAACGAATGTGACTGGTGGTAGGTAAATTACTAATCGGATGTACTTAGTAACTTCCCTATTAATAGATCCCCACCTTGGTTTATTTACAGAATAGGTACTGTATTTTTTTTAGACTAGAAGACATAGTTTTTACCATTAAAATCATTAGGAAAATGTCCATATATGTAGGAGCAATAACTCTGCATCTCAGGAGGCTTACATTTATTCCATTCCCTCTAGCCAAGCCAAAAAACCACTGCCAAGAAAGAGATATCAGCTGTGTTAGCACTAGCAGTACCCATTCTCTGAACACAGTGATCAACTTATGTAGAGACACATTTTACAATTAGCATGGGTCGTGTTTTTATGTTCACATTCCACATTGCAACTAATAAATTATGGGACACAGACTCATCCCTCCTTCCATATGTAAATAGCTGCTCAGCGGTTAGTTGTTAGTGCTGGGTTGTAAAATGTGTCTCTTCATAAGTTAATCAGAATGTTTAGAGAATGGGTACTGCTAATGTTTAGACACATGCTAAAGTTTAAGACACTGTTCTGCAGCTCCTTCCTGCCCCTGGTCTTTTGGCTTGGTTGGAGTGAATACTGCATGGTCCAGTCCTACCTACTTTGCTGGAACATTCTTTTTATGCACTTGATATGTAAATGGCTGTGTCCCTGATTTTTGTTTGTTTCTTTTTTTAAATTTTCTAGTTTTATATGGCGAAAAATATGGTATATCGTTTTTGTTGCACTGGGATTTTGCCATGAGGGCAAATTATATCTAATTCTATTTTACTTACTTATAGCCAATCTTGTGATTCCTCTAAGCAACCTTTGCCCCTTACCCCAACTACCCATTCAGGCATAGAAACACACATGTATAGCACATGGAAACTGGGGCTATTCATTCATTACGGTTCCCTTTCATCCAAAACATAGACAAAAAATATGAGAATGTAAGTTGCCTAGACTCTGGAGGCTTTAATGCTACAAATCCAAAAGTTCAGAATCTTTTTATTAATGTAAATATATATAATAAAAAACGTAATAAACACACATATGGTACAAAGGCTCATTATAACAACATTTTTAAATTTGTCAAATATCCATATAGTTTGTAAACATAATGAGTGCACACCATCTGTGTACAAGACCAGGGACCTCTCAATGCATTTCGCCCAGACTTTGGCTTCTTCAGGACATAATGCATAAGTCGCATCGGTATACTGAGATGAGGCTGAGATTAAGTATACAAGCTATATGGATATATGGCAAATGTCAAAATATTGCTTATATGAACTGTCCAACTATTAATGTACTGTTGTACCATTTTAAATGTGTGTTTTTTTCTTATTATATTTTATATTAAAAATATTTAAAACATTAAAAATAATTGGATTGTTCCTTTAAAGTCTATGGAGTCATTCCTATTCCTATATTTTTTGTACATAAGCGCACTAGCACATTAACCTTCTAGTTAATTAGTTGACTAGTTGATTTGAATAGAGTCAACTACTAAAGTCTTTGTGTGCGCCGGTCAGAAAGAAGCACAAGACTTTCTCACTCTATGTATGTGCCGTGTTTGCATGTAGTCCCTGCATACATACATACATACATACATACACTGCATCCAGTGGAGAGAGGGGATGATACAGGTGATTTTTTTTATCTCCCTTCTCCTGCAGTACTGCCTTCCTATCTTGAATTTTAATATATATTTGTTCCTGTACATCTGCCTAGGCAAAAAAAATGCAAAGGATCTTCTCTCTCTTTGTGCGCAATGACCTGTCTTGCCTCTGATGGTCACAATAAGACCTTCTCTCTCTGTCAGGGGAGGTAAGGGAAGGTGATGTCTGTGTAATGACGCCAGACTAGTTGATTTGCCCTAACACACACATACGTACAAATACACACAAACACACACTTAAGGCATATATGAAAACCATTTTTCAGGTCAATTGTTCTAAAAGCAAACGTTTGAAAACTGTTTCTTTTTTACCTTTTTGATTGACTTAAAGTGCTAAAATTGCAACAAAAAACGAATCGTATAGGTAATAAAATTTATTGGGTAAAAAAAAAAAAAGAACATGGATCATGCAAGTGGTTGGACATGTTGGTAAATTCAAATGTCTGATGGCTTTTTTAGGTACTTAGATGAATTTGTGTCTGATCGTACTATTAAGCATGCGTACAGGGTGGTTAATAGAAAAAAAAATCATTTTTATTAAATTTGGAAAATAATGCTTCCCATCCTCAGTCATGTCATATAGATTTTTGAGGGAATTCTGTACATGAACTTGTATTTTACATTTTCTGTCAGAATAAACGGAGCTGATTTGATGCATGTTCCTGGAGGTTATTACAACTACAGCCTATGGAAATATTCAAATAACCAAATACACTTCATTCACTGCATAGGTAATCAATTTCACCATGCAACGCGTAGTCTGCTAATTTAAACGTCACTTAACCATGCCACAAGGAACTGACATGGCAGAACCTATTAAGAAATCCTATAATTAATAATGATCTACAGTTGTAGAAAAAAATCCCAGGAGTTCTTATGTTATTTTCTTGATTAAAAACTCCAGTGAAGAACGCATGTTAAAAATGTCAGAAAGATTCCCAAGGCCAACTTACTTTAAATTACACTTGGGCCTAGTGAGATGAATTTATTTAACCTTCAAATCAATAGTTTTCACCCGAAAGGGATTCCTGTTATAACGAGGAACGCTGATAAATTTTTCCTAGTCTAGAGTCACACAGTGGTGCACCATCATTTTATTTAGCGTGAAATTACATTACAAATGTAAGGCTGCATACATAGTGCTGGGGAGAACTGGCGCTAGAGCTCAAAACACTATACATAAGCCAGTAAATGTTTAACAAAGCTCATTTTATACTCAGTGAATTGGCACGTGTAGTTTTGTGTGCGACCGTTCTAATATTAAGTCTGATTATTATTATTATTTATTATTAGCTGAAATTATTATTATTATGCAATCTGTCTATGCCTTTTGCGGTCTTTCCTGGGAGTATCCACTATCTTGTTTATCCATGTTTAGTTATATGTAATGTTGTTATTGCGTATTTATATAGGACTTTATAGGCGACAGACGACATAGTCATATTATCAACTGCATACAGGTGATTTGTGGAAAATAAGAATATCACAAAAAATTCCTGTATTTCAGTAATTCAACGTAAAAGGTGAAACATATATAGACTGATTACATACAGAATGTACAAAAAATACAAAATGAAAATCTCAGAAAATTTTGATATTACATGAAATCAATAAAACAAAGATTTTAAATGAGAAAAAAAAAATGAAAAATGTGAGACCTTTGAAAAATATAAACATGCATATGTACTCAGTACTTGGTTTGGGCCCCTTTTGCATCAACTACTGCCTTATGGCATGGATGCTTTGAGCCTGTGTCACTGCTGAGGTGTTGTGGAAGACCAGGACGATATAAAAAATTTTGGCAAATCACCTGTATGTGCATGTCCAGGTATGTTTTATTGTAGGCTCTCTACGTCGGACCCAAGTCATCTTAATCAATACTACACACATTACATTTAAATTAAAGTCATACTTGCTTAATTGGAGGTCTTCAAATGCTCCTTCAGAGTATATACCTTGTGTTGTGTGTTCTGCAGTGAATGCTTTGTGCTATGCACATGGTGCACAGGTCTCCATAATATTTTAGACTTTATAATGAACTACATGATACATTTTGCAATTCATTTAATTGTAAACACAAATGCAGCAAAAAAATGCATACTGTAAAATAAAAACAGTGCACCTCAAAACACACCCCATGTATTTTGGGGTATGGTTCGACAGCACAGAGCGTGAAACTTCATCAGCTTGCTGTAGGCAGACTGTATTGTATCATTCACTTTGATTGCCTATAGTTCTACTTTAATTAGATAATCAATTGCAGACTTAATTTCATGTACCATATTTTCCAGCATATAAGATGACTTTTGAACTGTGTGCAAAAGTCGGGGGTTGTCTTATACACCGGGTACCGCAGTCGAGGGGGGCAGGGGGCACTCCCGTCCCTGGCCGACCTTCTAGGGGAGCCCGTATGTCTGCTCCCCAGATCTGTGCTCCCCGTACTGCACGCTGGACGTCAGGACCCGTAAGTGTCCTATAGGCTCACCTGAGTAGGTGGACACCAGGCTGGAGGAGTGGAGTCCAGTGGCAAGGGCCGCAGGAGGCGTAGTCGTGATATAGCAAGCAGGAAGTCGAGGCGGGCGGCAAGCAGAGTAGTCGGACAGTCCAGGTCGGCAGCGGTAGATGTTCAGATGAAAGGATAAGGCAAAAGAATGGTCGGTAGGCGGTTCAGGGTCGGCAGCAGGAGTTCAGTAGAAACAGCAGAGAGGATTCAGGAGATGCAGCTAGATCAGAGTCCCAAGGTACAATAATCAGCAAAGGCCTGGTGCAGGAGGCTGGATATAAATAGGGGAAGTGGCAGGTGCAGGTGATCAGGGCAATTAGCTAGGCAAGGCTGGAGCAAGGCAGATGAACTAGTTACAAGGAAAGTCCAAGAGGGCAGACAGCCTAGTGGGCAAGGCAACTGTCCAGAATGCTGTTGGTCACAGGTTCGAGACCTAACAGGACCAGAGGGAGAGGTCTTCATGATTGCCCCCTCCTTCTCATTCACGATGTGTGTAAAAGTAGCTGCCTGCCACTGACGGAAAGTGTGCTCACTAGCGACATTGTGGTTGAAATTGGTATTGCAGGGACATTGAGATTAAAGCTATTTTATTGTCAAATGTATACAATTTATGTCACTTGGATAACCACAGGGAAACATTAATAACTGTGAAAGGTTGCAGAAAGGGGTGTCAAATTGGGATTGTAAATTACTAAACAAATTGGACTTCTAAGGGTGTTGGAGATCTGGGGGTTGAATGTCAGAGTAGGCTTAAAAATGTTTATTGGGTGTGCATTGGAAGAGGTGTAGTCTTATATGGCGAGAATATCCTAAACTCTATATTTTAACTGGAATAGTTGGGGGATGTCTTAAAAATATGGTATGTTCTGTAGATATTTGTAGACATGGAAAGAGGAATATCCTGTCAACTAAGTTGTAAAATCGTCTCCTTAAACAATCACTAACATTTGTGTTAGTTCTTGTGTGTGTAGGTATCTGAAACCCTGTACATGTGTCTGATAATAGTCACCAAACTTAAAAGATTTTGTGGACAGGTGCCAGGTGAGGTTATTGATTAATCCATCAGGACAGCGCTTTTAGCAACCATCCTGCCATAGCCTTCTATGGGGAAGGAACCAGTAGGGTGCGGTTCTCCCCTATATAGAACAGAACAGGTGTTGTTTGTAAAACTGGACATACACAGCTTTTTCTATCAGATCGACTTAATAATTGATCTAAGTCTATCTGACTATATCATACATACTGGTCCGATTAACCAAAAGTGGTCAAAATTTTACATGAAATTGATCTAGCCATGGTCGAATCGAATCGAATGTTTCATTTAATAAATGAACGAACGATGTTCGACAACGACATCAAACAAAAAATCGAGTTGGCAGTTGATTGAAGAAAAAATCTGAACCCACCTTTAGCGCTCATTCCTTCGCCAGAAAAAATAATCATTCCCAACAACCAAAATTTTTGTTTGCCAATGCGGTTAACGTTGCAATCGGCTTTTTATTAACATTCTGCAGCATCCACCGTGATCCCTAAACCCTGTATTTCAGAAACTTTATGTAAACCTGTGGGTCTGTTTGTATACTCAGAATCCCTATACACCAGCACACATGTTTAATAGCTGACTCTGGCCCATCGACACTCTTTGCCAGACCTTTACTGAACTGCACAAACACAAGTGGTCACTCAGAGCCTCTAGATATAGTGAAACTTGTCAAAAATCAAGGCAGCATTCTAATTGGTTGCTCTACTACATATACTTTTATTTTTGCATGAATCACAAAACACTTGGTTTGTCAAGATCAAATAATATTTCCCTGTGATGTAATTTTTGGAGCAAATCAGTAATTATGACTTTATTGAGATCCCCTCAGGGTGTAAGATTTTTTTTGTACGGGCAAGAGTTTTAGTCTGGCTGAGGCTGTGCAGCTAGTGAACCTATAATTCCCTTCCAAACATCATTAATAAATGATAGTCTCTCCTCTCCACTTAAAGGAATGTTCCGCTTCTATCACTGAGTTCTTAGCATTCTTTCATTTCTCCCCATAACCTGCCTCAGGAAAGCGGTCACAATTTAGTTTCAAAGCAGCAGCTTAGGAAAAGCCTTTTGTTCTGAGTTTTGTTTTCCTCTGTTACTTTATTTTGTGCTTTTCAGGGCATATCCCTCTTATCATTAATTATATTTCTGAAAGCCTCAGATTCTGAGAACATATAACAGTAATTAGACTTGTGTTTGTTTTGTATGCCATGTGAATGTAAATAGAAGGCTATGTAGATATATTAAATATGATGAAGACTCTAACAAGCATTCAGTGCTGGAAATTTTGTAGTCTTTTCTTTCTCTGGCAGCGTCTCCAGAGTACAAGCTCAGGCACCCCTTAGGCCAGATGCCAACCCTGACAGTGCCTAAGGCTCACAATGAGAAGCCAAAGGTCCTGAATACTTTTGGACATGAAAATCATCTCACATGGCCTGAACTGGAACTTAATAAATGTCATCTTAACACTGGCTTCCAGCATTATGTTTACTAAGAGCAGGTGCACAATTCTGTTTTACGTTGCCTGCTGTATTCCTATACTGCCACCATAATGTGTTGAATAATGTAAACATGATTAAAAGTTTGTTTCTTCGCTCCTGAAGCATAGTCTTCTCCTAGTGTAATTGGTCATCTGTAATTTTTCTGAAACTGTGCAATATCCCAGGTAAAGCGACCCAAGCAAAGAAATATATATTGCAATGTGCCTGTTTTTAATTGTAATGGCTGCAATCAATTAATGCAGTGGTTCCCAAACTTTCCCTCCTGGGCCGCCCTTTTCAAAACAGGAACATTATAGAGTCCCCTACCCCCATTCAAATGACACAGGTTCTAAATGAGGGCCATTTCACACTAGTTGCATTTGTATTGCAGAAACATTCATTATTCACATAGAGACACACATTATATGCACTCTACTGTTTTAAGCTAGTTCCCCCATGCTTCTCTATCAGCCTGTTCATTGGCTGGCAGTGTTAGGGGAGGGTGGGTGGACTGTGCGCAATCCAGAGAGAGAGAAGAGAACTGACAGCATGGGCGAGCCAATAGTTCTGCATATGTCTCTCTCCCCTCTCTTTGTCTGCAATTTTCACACCAAGGCCTCAGAGTGCCAACTTGGCTGCTTCCCTCGCTGCACCCCCCCCCCCCCCCCCTAGAATACCTCCATGCCCTCCTAGGGGGCCTGCCCCCCAGTTTGGGAACCACTTTTGTAATGTTTCCTTTTTACCAAGCACCAAGAAGACACTTGTTGATACTAGAAGGTTATTGTCTGTATTGCTTTCTTAGATAAGCCTTGTACTGCAGTTACCATATGCCTTAGATTCAGACATTAGCATTTATGCCATAATCATTAGGAAACAATATTAGATATCCTTATTTTGCCAAACCAAATGAAATTTTTTCAAGAGAATACAAGCCTTCTACTACAGAAGAAGACTAAACGCCAACCACAGTGTGAATAGGAACAATTTAAATAGGGGAGGTTGGTTGAGGTTGGCAAAGGGGCTGCAGCCACCATTGAATTAAATGTTTTAGCTCATCCTCGGTGGGGATGTTAACTCCCAGGAAATCTTAAGCATCCCAGCAAATAGGCTATACAAAGCGTATACTTATTCTGTATACTCCCACTGCACCAATCACAGTTGCTCTTGAAAATTACTAGTTATAAGATGCACAAATACTCTACTTTTACTGGGTTGGGGTGGCTTTATAAAGACTTCTATAAATCTTCACTCTACTCAAACTTTTTGTCTTCTTTTATGAAAGAATACTTTATATAATTAACAAAATTTTGTTCCCTCTGATCAATGCACCAATGGAATTTTTTGTGTTTGTGTCCTACTTTATCTTGAAGTTAAGGATTGTCTCCTATTGGCCAGATCATGCCTGTTTCAGCATGTATGATGGGGGTGCATTAATTGAAAAATGTATCTTCTACATGTCACAGAAATAGCTTTTATTGTGTTAACACCAAATGGAGACATGGCCTTAGTGAAGTCATCATTGTATGCCTGTGGATAAGGAAGATCATAAAAAATGTAAAGGACCAGCAGAGTGCTCTACAAATCATATACAGTATACTGGAGTATAAGCCAAAATTTTCAGCACCCACAGTGTTCTGAAAAATTACATTTAGCTTTTACATTTTGTGTGAGTTCAGGCCTTTTTAAACGACACACGCTGCGTTGCTGTTGGTGGATGCATAGGAAACCTGTTCTATAATTCGCACTTGCTGCAATATATGTTGCCCTATAATCGAGTGCGGTAACACATTTTTGTATAGGCAACACAAACATTTCCTATACTCTACTGGAAAGTGCCAACACAGTGTGTCTACTAACGCATGTTTGTACTGTGCAACAGGCTTGTTAACATAAAGTGCTTTACTCCATGAATTGCATATTGATAGACATGTAGGAAAGGGTTAAAAAAGCGTTAAAAAACATTTAGAGCACCAGCAAATGTAGTTTTTGCAATAACTTGAATTTTTTAAAACTTTCATGTGCTAGAGCAATACTTTTCTGTTTAATATTTACTTAACCCTTTCCTACATCTTTAACACTTTTAGTGATAAATCCATGTTCAGAGGCTTTGCAAATAAAGGCCCCCATACACGTCTAGATTTTTCGTTCAATCAACTGAATTCAATCAGTTTTTTTGTTGATTGATTGAAAACGATGGCAGCCCACATGGTTAGATCGACCTAAGACTATTACAATTCTGAAAATTTTCGATCGATTCTCGAAATTTCGATAAAAAATGATCGGACATGCTGGAAAATTTTAATCGGTTGTATTGAATTCAATTCCGCTTTCAGTCCATCCCAAAAAAAATTATCAAAAATCTGTTACTACAGTTGGCATAGAAATGTATCTTTTTAAGTCGATTGAATAGAAAATCTAGACGTGTATGTGGGGCTTAACTCATAAGTCATCTAGGTAAAAATTTTAAAACCATCTCTAGAGAAACAACCATGAAGGTTATGGTAAGAAGGTGAGCTGATTAAAGAAATAAAAAAAACCTCAACTCAAGCAGTGCATAGCACAGTAAAGCCTTCTTAAAACAGAAGGTATTTACATGACCAATTGGTCATGTAAATACCTTCTGTTTTAAGAAGGCTTTACTTTGCTACAACCATCTCCAATAATCACATCCTGAAACATAATTAAATGCATCCAATAAATGAAGGGACAGCAAGCCTGGGGAGCAAAGATCAAGATGATGCACTTGCAAAGGAAATGTGTTGCACACTGCCAGAAGCTCAGAATGTCCACTGAAAGTAGAGTTAATACACTTTATTTCATAGTATGGATTTTAGTTTAGGATTCTATGTACAAAGTCTCTTACGAGCATTACATACAGAAATTTTGTATTGGAGTGATCAGTCTGTTGTATTACCAGTTCCGATATCGATGATGCACTTAAGAGTCCTAAAGAGAGAGACTCAGGAGCCAACAACATCCCTTGCCATGGAGTTAAATAGTGTTTGTCTTTCAATTATGTTTTTCACACTTTCATGGTTCACTGTATTGCTATGCCAAACAATTTTTGGCTCAGCTTCATCTATTTTCACTTCATATTGTCACACCGTCAGTTTGATCTTTACCTTTCTACTTAGCAGGTTTGCCTAAAGACATTTTACTAAACCCCTAATAATTATAGGTACATCAAAGGAAAGCTCAACTCCTAAACTGCACAGATCCTGTTCCTAGTTCTATGTTTCGGCTTGAAAGAGGCTATTTGACAGCATCTTTGTATCACTAATTTTGTTTTCTGGTTGTGATGCACAATTGTTCAAAATACAATATGGTGACATGGCTAGTTTTCATTAATTACAGGAGAAACCTTAGTAATATGTCATATACTTCGCCTTTCAAGGGAAAATTGTGTGCTCTTCATTGCTAATTACTGAAATGTTTTGCCAGGGTTTTAAAGGTATATATTTATTAAATTACATTTAAGCTCTAAATTCTACTTGTCAGACATTGTATAATTGGTGCATTTGCTGCCTCTTTCTCTGGGATCATTTGGTGTGATAAAGCAATTCATCTGTAATATTCATATGCAAGGGCTGTAGTTTCCATAATGGAACCTATGGGCTAGGGCCTAGGTCAGCAAGCTAAGAGGGGGCACCACTTAACCTTAACATTTGTATGTTGTGTTTTTTAGGGGAAAAAAATTTTGTGTATTTTATCATTACTTGTTTAGACACCTAGTTTGTGGCTGAATTTAATACAAAAGTGGTTGTGGTATTTATCATCAAACGTTTTATGGGAATTTAGACCTATTATTTTATATCAGCCTTAAGCCTGTACTAAACACATACCGTTAATATTTACGATCAATAAAACCCGAACAATGTTAGTAGTTGATCGGCATTAAATCTGTGCAGGTCCACCTGGTACGACAGATAAATTTAGATTGAAATTGGTAACATTTTTGATCGAAAAGTGATCGGACAAGTAGAAAATTTTTAATTGGTCTGGGAACATCGGGCAAGTGTTTTGGGGTTTACCGACCAAATTGGTGCAGATGATGCTTATTAGCATATTGAAACTTCCGGTGCCGGCATGTTGCAGCTGGTGACCAGATGGATTGATCATAACAACCAAAGTTCTTTTTTTAATGTTTGTGAAAATGATATATGAAATAAGCATTTGCATTTTTTGGGATTGCTGTTAACATTGTATTATAATAATTTGGTAATGGTTATAATTTTGTTAGCTTCTAAAATACTGTTGTTATTAACTACCGCTGTACATGATGCATTTTGGGGCGATTTCTAACCTTTAACCAATGACATGCATTGCCACCACCTATTTATACACTATCCTATCAGCTCCTTTCTATACCCCACACATCACTTCCCATTGGAAAGCACATTGTCCAATAGAGTTAACGATTATTTTCGATGACATTCCCGATCAAAACTGGAAAAATCGATCCAAAATCGTTTTCCCTATGTGATAAATTTACGATTGATAAACTATTGCAACATCGGGATTCATCTATCTGTTTTTATCGATCGTAAATATTATCGGTCATATAGGTATATGAAAAAGCCTTTTAAAACATTGAAACCTGTTTTCAGATCCTGCCTTTATGTTGTCTGTCTGTAGATCTGGGTCTGACTTCAAAAACCTCCTTAAATTAGAAAATAACATGCATCTGATTGGTATGTGAGAAATCACAACCGTTTCTCCTCAGTCATAATTATTACAATAGAAAATTGCTCTCTAATTCTTATTAACACATTAAGTTAGCCTGCCAGTCCCTTAGTAACTATTAGAAGGAAATGTACAGTTAACCCCTGTTTTTCCCCTAGAACATAAAAAGTTTCCTGTCTGTACAACAAAAGTATTTAAACTGTTATCCAAAATGTCACATCACATACCGTATATACTCGAGTATAAGCCGAGTTTTTCAGCCCCAAAAAATGGGCAGAAAATGCTTCCCTCGGCTTATACTGGAGTCAGCCACGGTCCATTTACCTCAGGTGAATTTATATGCTGATCGCTTTAGGCAGGCAGCTTCCCTCTTCAGCTGAATATCTTCTCTCAGCTCCTGTAAGCTTGTGTTTCCGACTGACAGCTGATCTATATAAACAAACTCCACACTGCCACCTGGTGGCCTGGTTACTAGTACAGATACAACACTCCATAGCCTATGATTAAAAAATAAGAATTGCCTTGCAAAACCCATCCTGTAATAATAATAATCCTGTGTTCTCTTAAATTTATTGAGGTTGGGGCACTAAGATTAATCCTGTTTGATTAATTCCTTGGGGCAATGGTGCTTTCTCTATATTTTCCTCATTTAGAAAACTCCACTATCTGAATTCGCATTTCCCACCCTCGGATTATACTCGAATCAATACGTTTTTGTAGATAAAATTAGGTGCCTCGGCAAACCAGCTAAATGTATTTCTAGACCGTAAACACTGTAGACAACTCTCCTATTGTAAGAAACATTCTGCGCCCTCTGTATGACTTCTTTACCCTGTCCCTTGGCTAGAATAACAAGGATGTAATATGTTATATGAACATCTGTGTTTGTATGGAGTTTGTATGTTCTCCCTGTTTCTGAGTGGGTTTCCTCCGAGTACTCCTTCCACTCTTCACTATCTACTGTGGAGATAAAATAGATGTTTCTCCATCATATGCAGCACAATTGCTCTGCAAAAAATGTGAACACTGTTCCCTGCGAGGATGACATGACCCTTTGAATTATAAAAATATTCCTAGACATAAGTCTTCATTTGTGACATACATACAAAAAAAATTACAAAAATACATTTATAAGGGGAATTAAACTAGGCATACCCAATTGATAAATGAATTGTATAATCAAATTTTATATATTAAAATTAAGTAGACATGTTTCGCCCTAGTCCAGGATTCTTCAGGACATAAATAGTAAAATCTGTAAAATGTAATCAGTGACATTGTCATCAAGAGAGAAGGATCAGTTATTATGTACATAGAAATATTAAATATATTTGGGGGGAGAGGGGGGCAACCCAACTATACACTAACAGTTGTATACTTTCTTTGGTTCTTTAGTTCTTTAGGCAAGGTAGAATCATATCTGCTTTCTGTGCATGCATTTTCAGGTAAACAGGTCTACTGGATTTAATGTGCATTGACCAAAGCGCGTTAAAACATGGAGCTGTAAACAGATCCTTAATCTCTTTTTGTTAGCATTAATAGGGATAGATTTCAAAATATAAGTGATCTGTGGGTTTGATGCCCTGCTTGGCAGGAGAGGGCATACTGTCTCCACTGTTGCACAGGGGGTCTGAAAAGATGAATTACCCATTAAAGTAGTACAAAAGGAGCTTCATGAGGACCAGGAGGTCATGATGTTGGGCAATCTCCACTCCACTGATGTAGGGGGATCTCTGTTTCATTGCTAATCAGGGCTCTGGATGGTAAGGTTGCTCTAATGATCAAGTAAGGATTCTTATAATAAGACTTGTGTGTTGACTTGGGGCTGTTCCTGGGTGCAGTTAGATGCGACGATAGAGCAAATGTGTTGGGTTTTTTAGTTGTCCTTGATGTAGGTAGCATCCCCATACAGCTAAAGCTATGACCCAGGTATTCATAGCGCTGTCACTACACCACTATTTGTTTTTACTAGAGATGGGTAATGACCATGTACACAAAACATTTAGGTGCCTAGGCTGATAACCACACAGCCAATCCAAACAACTATAAATCAAATGCAAATCATTGCTGTTCTTGCAGGCTGCCTTTAGGCTATGAGGGATTCTTTGGCCCGGAGTACATCTTTAACATATTGGCACATATGTCCCTTCTGGTCACTTTTTTGTGAGGTTGTAAAAAATCAAAATCAAAATGTATTAACACTATGGTGTCTAAAGCAACAGCCAAGAATACTTCTAGTACATTATGTTTAGGCAAGCCACATAAATTATGATCTTCAGTCCAGTGTTTGGATTTTTGAAAATAATGAAGTCAAGGTGTCCAACGTGGTGTCACTTCTAATTTGATCTTTTTTTCTTGTGAATTTCTAGTTTTTTTATATTTACATATGTACAGCAAGTACAGTAGTAATTGTAGTAATATAACCAAATAACATTGGCACAGAAAGTCAATGTCCTTCACCTCCGGTAAAATATTTTTTATACCGTCTCCACAGATTTATGTTTTTTAGTCACGCATGTTGATAATATCTCATTATCTGTATACACAAAGATAATCATAACAGGCAATCTGAGCTTATTAGTTGAAGAATCATCCATGGCGTGAGTTATCTTTATTTTATTTGTCGTACGAGATCTACGAGATCTACAAGATCTACGGCGTTTAAAGGGAAACTATAGACAAAATAAATTGTTAAAGACAAATGAATAAATTGTTTCAGGTGACCTTCATGTTCTATGTTCTTTATTTTCCATATAATTTTTTTTTTAAATTAATAGCAAATGGTCACTGTTAACAGAATCTTCAGGTGTCCTTAAACTAAGTCTATTTGTTTTCTAGAGAAAAACAGTTAAAGTGCACCTAAACCCAAACAAACTTTTGTACCTAGCTAGCCAATCCCCCATTAATGGAGCAATATGTAAATAAAATATAAAAAACCATTACCTGTGAGGAGATATCTGTGTA
>CM070035.1:138259858-138271137 GCA_036250615.1 Ptychadena robeensis | reverse complement strand
CCTCTTACTCCTAAAAAAAGGGAAAAATAACTGTGAGCAACAAAAGTTAGACTATATACTACACTTTATTCAGTTTCCTCCTCGGAAGTCAAGACTAGAATGATGTCATACTCCTTCTGGCAAAATGTTATTTTTGAGAATCCCAAATCTCACGAGAAGCAGATCCTGCTCATTTCCGCAGTGTCGTCTTTTAGAGTTTGGTATACTGAATGTTCCTTGGGATCTTGTTGGCTGGAGGATGACATAACCCTCTGAAGTATAGAAGTCAAGGAAAGGGACTATAACATCTCATTTCCAATCCACTGGTTGTTTCTTATGATTTCAAACTAAAGAAACTTAAATTAGCGCGCCCAGATTTAACTCTAGTATCAATCACTACATACAGCAACTTAATCAGTGTCCATATTGACAAGCCAAGGACAACTGCCCATACATGCTGACATCTTGTTTTATAACAGCACTGAACTGTACATGTCAAATATGTCCGGTTCACATACCTTATTTACAAACACAGCATGGGACCATGATGCCTTGCATGGTCATGTTCTTATTTGTTACTAAAAAGGTATGGAATCTAGAACTGTGGTCTGTGTTTTTCCAAATTACATTTACTTGAATCATTGCGATGTTTCATTCTTCGGGCCTAGCTTCATTAAGCCTTGAGCATGATTGTTAAAAAGTTATAGCAACTTTACAGAAAATCTGAAATGACCCCCTTCCTGTTGTAATTGACTAGACTAATAAAGCTCATATTACATTGTTTTAAGTAATCTAAATTACTAATAGTAGAGTGTTGTACCGTGTTAGTTACAAATGTGGTTTTTGAGACAAGTATAATGCATATTATATATATATATATATATATATATATGCCTCAGAAACCAAAAGTGTATTAAACATGAAGAAGGCATGAAACCGTGCTTCTTTTATCAATTCAGTTAACCCATAAAGGGTATCACTTGAAACTTTCTGTATAAATCTACATGACTACAAGATTGTAATCTCTTTGATGACTCTTAATTATACATTTGAGGGAGCTGTTTGCCATTTAAGTATACCGTATATAGACCTATATTGTTGTTGTACAGTAGTATTATTTTAATTGAGAATAAGGTCCCTCAGAGTTAAATTTAGGTTACCTAGAGAGTTTGATCTGGTCATTGTTGAGCTTATGAGTTACATTAAGTTAAGATTTTAACTACCCGCCTCCCGGTGCATAGTCAAGGGAAACAGATAATACTCTTTTAAGGTTTTACATAGCAGATATAACAGATAAATGATATTTTTCTGTAAATACAACCTCAGACATTCAACAGCACATTGCATAGCTAACAAAGACAAAGAAAAAATCCAGACCTAGTAAGTAGTAGTATGAAAAACTAATTGCACACTTACTACTTCCGTAAGAAATAAGAGTGTAAATACTGTAGTATGTAACTCTGCTATTAAAGAAACACTAGTCTGGTTAACCCACATAGTGGTTTGTTCCCTCTCCCTTTTTGTTTTGAAAAGTGGTATAGGTAATCAAAACAAATTACATCACATTCTGCCTTGATTCCCTGCCCTCTCTCAATATCTTTTGCACAGGCAAAACCAAAGTAGAGGTGTCTAGTGCCACATTTGCCCAAGGTAAAAGGCATTGTGGCACAAATACCAGCAGTCAAGCATCTGGTTTAGGGGGACAATTGGCACACAATGTGTCTAGCAAAGTATCATAAAAAATGAAAGTAATTACAGCTGTTGAACCACTTTTTACTTGTTGATTTTGCAGTTTGGCCTAATGTTTGTGGAATCTTTGGTGTTCTGGTTTATACCTAAAAGTAGAAATAAATAATTTAATAATATTCTAATGAACAGACGGTTTATACTTCTAATGCTCCATCCGCTGTCATCTAATTGTCTTACAAATTGTGGAGCAAGGTAACAGATAGATGGGGATTAATGTTCCCTGGATGTCTCACTGTATCCTGTATGTTGCTATGTGCCTGCATGGTCAAAAATTGGGAAAACATGGTTCTCTTCTCTCCAGTTAGACTAGTTACATGGTAACTTTGATTGTACGGGGCAGATAAAGTGATCACAACAGTTGGACAGTTCCAAAATACATTCATTTAGGTATTCTCACTAGTGCACACTGATATAAAATTCAGTTATTTATAATATGGGATACTGAGTGACCATTTCACAGACCTGCTCCTTGGCTCTCTCATTGCAACATTTATTTTCAATAATCCAGAATTCCCATCGGGGCTCATTATGGGTTCATTGCAGGAACGGATGTAGAGGATCAGCTTGGTAATTTGTCATTTTTATAAATATTAGAAAACATTTCCTATCTCCCTCCAGACATCACGAATTTGGAATCTCTAGGTTTCCAATGAATTATATGTCTTTGTTGACCCAGATTTAATATTGAGGTAGGTTGTTTAGCAAACAGAACTTTCTGTTTCACAAGTCCAAAATCCTCAGTACCTCTGCACACTGCACATTATTCAGTTCTCTTCATAGAGTATAATTAATGCCTATACAGGCTTTTCAATTTGGATAGGACAGGGGACGATTACATCCCTTTACTTCCTGTCCTGTATACTCAGCAGGAAGTGAGATAGCTCCTTCCTGACCTCAGGAAAATCTTACAAAGGTGGCCATACACAAATCAACTTTTGCTTCAACTTTTGCTTCTGCAATCTAAATATTGACTGTCAGTCTAACACCGATGGATGATACTACCACACAGTGTGATTGATTCCAAACTTATCAATTGCTTTCCAAAGCCCTGTGTGATTAAAATACGTAGAAACCCCATCAGATACAATCAACTGAAACTTACAAATATGACTGGTCACGCCTCCATTGATTTTGTGTTCGATCTTGATCACTGTTAGTGTATCAATTCAGGTAAAAAGGAATTCATTTTTAAAAGAGTGACTTAAACGATCAGTTTTTATTTAGCCGATCAAGTGGAAAAATCTAACTGGGTAAGCCCACCTTCTGACAATTGACACAAGAACTTAGTTTCATATATTTTCTTCAATGCTAGAGACTGAAATATCCAAGAGGAAGCACGTTGGCCTTCCTCATTAACCTTTAAAGAATATCTATACCATCATCTTTTGTGATTACAGACAAGATTCAATAATATTACATTTTATAAGGAGATCTGCAAGTGCCTAAAGCTGGGCTTAGATGGGTAGTTTTCCCGTCGACTGCCAACCGACTGGGCGTGATGATGTAAGATCAGACATTCGGCAGATTCTTCGTCAATATGACCCGACCACCGATCACGGGATTGCGGGAACACGCACAGCAGCCAATCGGCTGTCGAATCGCAAATCCATTATAACATGCCCAAATCCAAGATGGTTCCAGCACCAAATTTCTTAGACACTTTACTATCCAGACACATCCTAGGCATCTTAGTCTATGTGAAGTAAATCATTTTGGCCTTCTTCATTTAATCAGGTAATTACTACTCAGCTGATTACACTGGTATTGTCAATTTCATGCTTTTTATACTGGTGTTTGTATCACTATATGGGACTTGGGGACTTTCTTCTAGGGCTCTTCCCTAAAACAATAAGTCTTTTGGCCTAGTTGGCTATCTTAGGGAAAGAAATGTTTCCCCTTTCCAGCAAAAACTTCACATTGTTTTTCCTTTTTCGCCATCCAAAGACTGGGATTCCTGGGAACACAGTTTGACATCTTAATTTTTTTTAAGTTGTCTGGAATGCCTTTAAAGGAGAAGTGCACTTTACAAAAATGTGCACTTATCTGTCCCCCATACTTGCACCAACTTAACATAATTCACTCTCCCCAATAGCACAGCTGTAGTAATCAAGATCAGCTGGCCTCAAGCTGCTGGTTTGTTGGAACTAGTGTCACTTCCCATATCCTCTACTTAAACATATACAGTAAAATCTCTATCTACTTCTTTGGAACACATATGTGTAAGTACATATACACATATATGCAGCTTTGGCAGATATAAATGATCAGTTAAAGGCATAACTTTTTATTTTGGATATACGATCTATCATGTAGATGAAAAGTTAAAAGATATCTTTTGAATGAGAGTGATATTCTCTCTTGGACAGTTTTCAAAGAAACACAGAGTGTCTACATTGTCAGGTTTCCATTATACTTATGGACTTGTGCTAACTCAAAATTTTGTGAAGAATATTACAGCAAAATCTCCATAACACAGACCCCAATAAAATGACAGTGGTCCAAACCTTTTCACACGCCTTCAAAATCGAAAACATATTGTAGTAATAGCAGTTCTGTAGTTTGTCATTTTCATGACCCCTTTAAATACTTTTCATCATAAACTCCTTCTGGGGCAGCACAGAAAAGTTACTGAAAAACATGTTTAAAGAATATATTTCAGCTGTAAAGTTTATTATCTAGCAAACATTTAAGAGATCCTTTCCAAAAAAACATTCTTTTATCAGTGGTATATGGGACACCAGCCAGAGAGAAATGAGAGGTGTTATTACAGTACCTATCACGCGCATCTTTCCTGCTTTTAGGGCATTTCACTAAGTCAACTTAAGGCTGCACATCCGCTGTCTCTGCACACAAGGAAAATTTTAGTGTGTGTAATTTTATATATGTCACACCTCGTTTCTTTTCATTGCATTAAACAGGTTAGTACATAAACATTGACATTTTTGGGGTTCTGTGGTATCGGATTACCAAAACACTTGTAGGACTTCTTCAAAGATGCTTTTGTCAGTTTTTCGGAAAGACAAGAGAAATTTGATAGTTATGTCAATATTTGCTCCACAATTTAAAATGACGTGTTTGAGCAAACCTGGGAAGCTATGAAGGTTGAGATAACTTAGCACTTATCTCTGTGGAGAAAATCTTAAAATGTGGCGTTATCATTGTAGACTCTGAGAAACTGAAGTCCGATTTTCTGGGGCAAAAAAGGCTGAAAAAACTGCAATGTAACTTTATTATTGGTATTTTCAATTGTTTTAAGCTAAAATCAAGAAATAGATTGGAGGATAAATGTAGTCACTGTTCCCATCCCTGATAATTGTAAATCAAAACCAAAAATGGATTCCCTCTTGGGATTTTATATGGAACAGTGACAGTCACTGTTCCATATAAAGTCCCAAGAGGGAATCCATTTTTGGTTTTGAATTGTTTTAAGCTGGCCATACACCTTTAGATCTCTTTGTCAGATATCCTTTAGATCCACCAACAACTATGTATTATAGGGTCCTCTGTGATTGAACACAGGTAGACTTGATGGTTTAGAAAGTCCTTCATATTACATGGTTTTGGTAAAACAAAAGGAGATCTAAAGGAAATCTGATGGAAAAATCGAAATGTGTGTGGGGACCCTTAGTAAGGTTAATTGAGCAAATAGCTGAGGGAGGTCTTTGTTTAGCCACTTCCTTCAAAGGGGTGACAGCTGTCATCCAATTATGCTACTTGTTGAACGTGTTGTAATTTTTTTTTAGGGCTACTACTACTGCAGCCTAATTCTTGCCATTAAAGGTGGGAATACACGGGTCTATTTTTTCGTTCCATATATTCAAAAAGACAGATTTTGTAATCATGTGTATGGAAATCTAAAACTGTACAAAGGTTTCATTCGACCAACATCAAACAAAAGTGAAGGATATCGAACAAAAAATCTTCCAAAAGCTGTTTTGACTTATTGGTAAATTTTCATCTATCTATCTAACAAATGTAATTCGAACGTACCATTGTGTCATTCGATAATTTTTGTTTGATCTAATAAATTTGAATAAAGCTATTTCTTCTTCAAAAATAATTTTTTTTTTGTTCCAGTACAGTTGAACGAAATTTCATTCAGTTAAACGAAAATTCAGTGTATACATTCCATATAGGCACAATCAATATTCTATAAAAAATAACATCCTGATCGAATCTATAGTTTTGCAAAAATCTATACGTGTAGTCCTACCATAACACATCAACTTTTGCTTAATGAATTTTCAATTAGATCAACTAAATCAATTTGAATATCGAACATCAGCATCGATTGTACCCCCACATGGTGTGATCGATTTACAACCAATCGTTTCCTTTAATGAGTTCTGTGCGCATGCTCCATAGTACCATTGGATACAGATTCATCAAAATACCTAGAAAACCCCTCAAATACATCAACTGATATTTACTGACATGTCCGATCACTTTTTGATAGATCTTCTGTTTGATCACTTTAAGTCGATCGTACCAGGTGGGTGGGATTCCTGTTTAATCAACATCAACAGAGCAATTTTTGGTCAATCTAACTGAAATATCAAACCGTGTATGACTACTTTTACATTGATGTTACTACCACACAATGCAACTGATGCAAAATTGATTGCTTAAAATAGATTCCTTTACAGTCATTCAAACACCTAAAAATTCAGCAGATACTGGTACCATCAAATGAAGTTTTCCAACCTGACTGACCACAGCTCTTTCAACTTTATGTTAATTTACTTTTTGCAGATCAATTCAGTTGAAAGGAAATACATTTCATATCCACCTAACTGAAGTTGATCAAACAAAAAATTTGACTTCTGTATGGACAATTTTAGATTTCATATATAGACATTTTTTCAGAAATTTCAACTTTGTGAGTTAATTGCAAAGCCTCTGAACATGATATAATCACCAAAATTCAGACCTGTCAAGCCTCCCGTTTTGGCCAGGAAAGTCACGTTTTTATGTGGCTTTCCCGGCCAAATCCAGATTTTAAGAAATCCCGGATTTTTCCTGGATTCTTGAAATCGAACTGGTCTAGCAGGGAGGGGGGCGTTACTCTACCTGCTAATGTCCCACCCCGCACATTATCAGTACAAGCGTGGTGGGACATTAGCAGGGAGATTAACACCCTCTCCCTTCTAGACCAGCTAAAAGGCAGGCGAACGCGGAAGAACCACGATCCCTATACCGAAAGTGACGTTACTGACGTCATTTCCTGTACATCCCCCGGTTTTTTAATGCCCAGACTTGACGGGTATGCCAAAATTGTTGAGAGTGTAAGGAAGGATTCTGGGAACATTACCTACAAAAAGCACATGTAGTATTTGCAAAAATAAACTCAAGTTAAAATGTTTTGTGTCAAATTTACTTTTATTTACACACAAACTGCATGTGCTAGTGCAATACTTTTTGTAATGTTCAACATCTTCAATTTTATCCAGCAGCAGTGAATTACAGAAAGAATGAATCCAGTTTTGTTATTAGGACAGCTCTAGAACAGCCCCAATCTTAACAGATATGGTGTATCTATCGATGTACAATGGTGCAGCTTTTTTAATGTTGCTTAATTCATCCAGACGTACACATTATTTCTTCTATCACATGCCGGAAGATCCATGACCTCACTTACTGAAACTACAATTTTCAAGGAATCACTGTTGTTACATCGGCATTAGGGTGGTTCTGTGGGTGATGACTTTCTGGAGTTAGTCTGTAAGCATTACTATGCAATAAATGCATTTACTTGATAAATGTGCAGACCTTCCCTTCACTTTACTGGAATATGGGGAGTATAACAAATTGCAGTGTGCTGTGAGACCAAAAGTGTCTACCAACAGGAGATAAAGTAAGCATCTGAGACACTGTTCAGACAGTTGGTTGGAAATGAGACATTCACAATCAACAGGAAAACACAACCGTGGACCAGATAGTAAATGTCACATCTCACCTGCGGTTGCCCATAGAAATAGACTGGGTCTGGTCAGAGTGATGGACAGCCGACCACCCACACAATAAAGACAACGGCTCCACTGAGCAATGTAGTTGCTGCTACAGGCTACCGAGCGACAGCCGACCTGTAACTACAAGTCTGAACTTAGGCTGACTGACTGTTTGGAGGAGAATTACTAGTAGAAGGACATCTTATAAAAGTAATGAGATACCTGGGAGTAGCATGCTGCTTTTTTTAACTGTATTTATATACGCAATAATTTACTATAAAAAGTTATATTTGTACTATAGATATAACTATACTTTTGTTTTCTGCAATGGGAGAGCAGCTCACATACAGAAGGGGCGATGATCCGCCAACGGGTGGATATTTCCTTGCTCAGAGCTATATTTGAGTGGACCGAAGCAGGCAGACAGATGGACGAATCGAGAACCTCAAAAGATCTCTGTATGTGAATGGCTGCTTCAGAGCGGGACTAGAAGGTGGGGAAACCTCTGACAGCTTCCCTTCCTCCATTAACTCCAGCTCTGTGCTCCAACTGGCAGAGCTTCAGTTCCCCAGTACTTTTAGTGGGATGAAATGCTCTGCTGTGTAGCATCTTTTGAGACAAAAAACATGGTAACTAAAAGTTATATATATTACATGTAAAAACGTGGTAGGTGTCAAATCTTTCATTATACGTCTGAATACACAGGTAACTTTTGCACGATCGAATCTAAGATCGTGTTGTGCGATTTTATGATCGTGCACCACTAACATCGTCTAACATGGATTGATTAAGTTCTTTATAATTCTAGCGCTGACATATATCTTTCAAAAATGCTATACAGTATATATATACATTATATGAAGATAATTATTAGTACACATGGCCATTTCATCTATGGCAACATTAAGACATGCAATTTTAACAAAAAGAAAAATATTGAGTATAGCTGTAGACTACTCAAGCAGAGGGTGGCCAGCCCCCAGGGACTTTTAACTTACAGAGATATTCCACAGACTGCTGTTATCATTGAAACAAGTTATTTTATTCAAAGTATGTTGAAATAAATCCACGTAAAATTTATATAAAAAAAAAATCATCCAAAATACAATGTTTAATGGTTACTTGTGTAGTCCAATTCATTGGGTCACAAAATAGGAGCCAACAAGGCTTCTGACCCCTCTGCTCCTGTGTTCATCACATTTCCCCCCAGGTTTGGGGCTTCTTTAGGCACCATTGAGCAGCATTATATTAGTCTCTTCCCTAGCAAACATGCAATTTTAAATCCATAGGCTTCAATATGGTGTCCTTTCCCCGTTCTGGGAAGACTTTCCATAAGATTATATAGTGAAGGAATTTTTACCCATTCATCCAGAAGAACATTGGTAGATATGAGATGAGGGTTGATGAGTTTTAGGTCTAGGTCAGTGGTAGGCAAACTTATATGACCAAAGAGCCAAATCGCAACGGTGTAGCGCTTGAAATTCATGTTGAGAGCCGGAGGGGGTTTGTGCTGTCAAAATTTAAAAGACGTAATCTTCTTTCCCTAAAACCCTTCTCTAAAATGAACTTAATAAGCCTTACTTTAGCTTAAAACTTTATATCATACTTAATAACAATATTATTTATTTTTAAAATGTATTCCAATATACTGTGACGACAATGACTGACAATCCCTGTGAACAATGGTTTTGCATCTCCTTGGAAAGTTTGGGAAAGTCAGGTTTTCATGTTAATATTTTAGTCACAAAGCCCCCTTAAAGGTAATCATAGAGCATAGCGCCCCTACCTTGATGGTAGACCCAGAGCCCCCTCCATATATAAGCCCCCCTTATTTGTAGCCACAAAGCCCCCTCCATGTTGGACAGAGAGCCCCCTTATAGGTAGCCATAGAGCCCCTCCCTAAATGGTAAACAGAAAGCCCCCATTTATTAGTAGCCACAGAGCTCCCCCTTACAGGTAGTCACAAAGCCCCCCTTATAGGCATATTAAGGGGTTGTTGGTGATAGCGCGGGGGTTTTGCTGTTGCTAGTGGGATCATGTCTGCCCATCCCACACCACTGAGCCGGACTGAAGGGGCTAAAGAGCCACATGTGGCTCCGGAGCCGCATTTTGCCTTACCCTGGTCTAGGGCTAGGGGAGGTAGCAGGATAATTAGATAAATATCCATGAATAAGTATAATTCAAATGTAGATAAATAAATAGGCCAATGCATGCATGTAAGGTCTGCTTTATTTATGTGCTGTAGAATGTGTTGCGTTGCAGTGCTTCAACCCATTGCTCTCTGCAAAATTGCTACCATTTGAACTGGACACAATGAAAAGCATTACTTTTCATATGTGCTTGTGTTGGGCTGTATTGCTAGTTTCAGATTTTGTGATTGGCTAGTATTCAAGCAGTAAGTCTGATTTTTATTTTTGCTTGGAACGCTTTACTTCACTTTACTTACTGTGGTGAGAAATATGGGTACTTTTTAGAAAGTACAATGCATTATACATCTACCGACTACACTTATTTTATTTCCATCCTTTAAAGTGAAAAAAAACTTTTCTTCTCTAAGCTTGAAGTGTCAATTTATAATATGATATAGAATTTTGCAATAGGAATTTGTGTAAGCAGTTTTTTGCATATCCCTAATAGTTGTAACCTAACCAATTTATGAAGATAGGTTATTTTAGGTCACATAGGGAGATACTGCTGACCAAACATGTCAGATATCAGTCTTCAACATTACTTGAGTTCATTTTGTAGTCAGTAGTTTAGTCCTAAGTTTGCCGGATTTGGAATACATTGACAATCCTAAACACCAGCAATTCCTGAGCTCCTGCTACATTTCTGTCACAAACAATATTCACCTTTCAGATGCCCCGTGGTGCCTGCGAGCCTTATCCCTCTTGAGGGCAATGACGCCAGAAGGAAGCACGTTTCACATGTGGATAACTGGTCAGAAATGATATTACTTCTCTATAGCAGATGCTGAGTGTAACAGGTGGAGGAGAGTGTGTGTTGTTATCGTTCAATGAAAAGGGCCGACAAGTATAGGAAAAATAGTTCTGAGGATTTCTAAAAGTTCTAAAAACAGCATAAATATTGAATATAATATAAGGATACATACAAGGTAGACCAAAAACACCATTGTCTGCAAAATTGCAGCATAATAAAGGTTATCCATAGCTAAACCTGAGCCCAATTGTATATTCTATATCAACTGCAATAGTATTTAACATAATAATATATATTTTACCTACAGGGCAATCAATGAATGTTATCTAAAAGTGATCAAGAAGTGTTTACATCATGTGTGACATTTCTGTGTATTCATTATGAACAACTACAGTATGTGTACAATCCTGCTTATCAGTGAGAAAATCGGTAAAGATAGCTGTGTTATGAAACCCTGTGAACGTTCCTGTTCTAATTATGTTATATATAACTTGTCTGAGAGCCAACTATACTACATACATACGTTCAGTGACTCACCTTGGGTGACCATGATTTGTTAAGTCTTTTATATAGCAACTAACTTTGATATTTTATAGCCTAATCCTACAGGGAGTTCAGAATTATTAGGCAAATGAGTATTTTGACCACATCATCCTCTTTATG
>CM070035.1:138247388-138257466 GCA_036250615.1 Ptychadena robeensis | reverse complement strand
TTAAAGCTGTGCACTGCTGTGCGCGCGCCCGCCTAGGAGCGCCGGCCCGCGCATGCGCAGCCGCACCACCCGGCGGGCGCCATTGCTCTGCACGCCAGCTGAGTGCAGAGCCTGTCTCCAACCCGGGGTACCCCATGGCAGGGGTATCCCCAACAACAACAGGTCAGTGACCACCTGGGGGAGAAGCAGCGACTCCCGGGGACCCCACCAGCCATACTGGGGACCCCGAATGCTGACACTAGCGTGGTAGCCGTGACAATATACAATGGTACAACCATAAGGGTGCCACATTACGCCTTTACTGTCCCGAGTTTTCAACTTTACCTAAAAATCCTAAACTTGGAAGAATAGGCATTGCCCAACAATTCCTTTATGATCATTATTTTAATAAAGCAGGTAACACTGCCATGCTTGTGCCAATGGAGAATTTGAGAATGTTGGTATTTGCAATAGACATTTGAGGTGCTTTAGTAGTAATTAGAACAGATATCAAGAGAGAACATTTTGGCACTTGCTGTCCAGCATCTCCTTTAGCTTAAGTTATGTATCAACTATACGTTTTTTTTATATTTTTGCAGATGATCTGAATAGTGAGCAGTAAGTTTATATTAAAGTAAGGCTATTCTTCATTTCTTGGATGTAAACATTCCCCTAGAGAAAGGAAATATTGTCATAGAATTGTATAAAAAAATTGAGAAACACGAATAATTTCTGCTTCTCCTTCCAGTTGCCATGTGGAACCTCTTATCAGAGGATTACTGAAGACTCAATACATATGTGCTAGACACATTACTTTCCCTGATGCCTTGTATTAAAAGCAGGGCAATTCCCCTAAAGAAAATGTATAAAAAATATGATATGTTTGTAAGCAATGCATAGAAATGGTGTAGGAGATAGGAAGATTAGACAGGTGTAAAGCTTGAAAGTCTGATGAGGCTGAGTCTTCTTTTTTATCTGTACCTTTTGATAATAATTCACAATTTGTAGCGAATGTGAATAAAAAACATAAGAATGTTTAAAAAAACAGATCCTTTCCTGTCTGAAATTACTGGGTATTTATACATAAAATGTGTATGTCTATATACAGTACCCATATACTATATCAGTCATAAATAAGGGCAGCATAGGTTCATCATTTTGTTTTATATAAAACTAGGAGAAACTTTCACAATTATTATAGATTTTTTTAAAATTTTGTGTTTATAAAATTTGGCCCGTGACTTAGTTTAATTTTTTTTTTTTGGCCCACTGTAAATTTGAGTTTGACACCCCTGAATCTATTTCATTAACTGCTTACACGCCGGGACGCCACAGCACACACACGAAGAGGCAATAATTTTCAACTGCCATGCTCATGCCAAAGGGAGAGTGGCTATCAAGGATTAAAGATACAACATCATATCAGGCTAGTCATGTCCCTGATAAAAGGCAGCTATATCACTTGCTGTAAATATGAATTAGAACCTGCAAATAACTTCCACAAAGCTTAGATATTGGAGAGAACCCCTCTGGGTTCCAGGATTTGTTGCACACTTTCCCCTTACCTTCGCTCCATCTCTTCCTCCATGATGGCACTTTGGGTACAACTCCAGTGTATATAAGATGTAAGAATTCTATATGGGGAGCTTATCGATTTACATTTTTAAATTTTCGAATATCTTTTGTTTGGGTATTACTCTAGTGTATATAAGATATAAGAATTCTATATTTTCGAACATCTTTCGGAAAATGAGATGTATCTAAAAGTAAGTAGTACATGCACGAGCAATACCAAAAAATCCCCTGAGTAAGCCCCTTTATCCTTTGGGGGTGAAATGGGTCGGATTGGTGAATATCACCGGGGAGAGCCTTTGTAAATATATATAAATATATATGTGCAATATTTAAGATATATAACTTATTCTGTGTAGATTTACTGATACATTTGTGCAAAACTGTATATTTTAATCATGTATCAATAAAAAATTTATTCTTTTAAAACAATGTGGTGATTAGGTGCCATTTAAGCCCCTCTGAGACCATTTCTAATTTCTTAGGATTGTCAAAACATTCTTGTTTACCTATGTATGGGGGTGTAGCACAATTAGTATTAAACAAAGTGTAGAAGGATGACCATCATTCCCTTAAACAATCTTTCTATTTCATTATCTGAGTCTTCAGTACGTAGAGGTTTAAAATTAAAAGACAAAGGCTACAGGTGAAACAGGAAACATGGTAATAGAAGTGTTTAAGGAAACTTTAAGTCTTTATAAGCAGGTAGGGTGTATTTAAGCTGGTGTATTTTGATAGTTTTATCATCTTTATATGCATCAATTTTAGAAACTAAAAAAGAATAGAAACAAGAAACAAACTTCCATGTGTCCATGCTACTTTTTTGGCATCATAATAAAATACTTTGGTGAATATTCGTGGACTAAATTCCATTATTAAATTCACATTCTTCAAAGAAGTATTTTAAGGGTAATTAAATTAATTAGATTAAGCTGAAATGAATGCCAATTAGTGTCAGTGATAATTCTCTTCAGCATCATAGCAGGAATGCAGTAATTGTCACAGTAAATGTTATATAGTAATAGAGCCACATTAAATATACTACATTTAGAATGCAATAAAAGATTTTAAAGCCACAGTGAGCATAACATCAGTGTGTGTTTTATGTCTCAGCATGTTGAATATGCGACCATGGGGCACTTTTTTTATGGCCATGGTACATTTTTACAGTATATTTAGTGTGTTCTCTATGGATAATAAAGTTGCTGATTATACAGATTTAGTCAAACTTATTAAAGGTGAAATACACATTAGCTGTGCAAGTGAATTATTTTGGAATGGAATGCTTACCTGGTTACTGAATGGGATAAAAAATTGTGTTGCAAAGAATGATAAGGAACAAAAGCTGTGAAATTATAATTCTCAATTCCCAATCTCTCCTAATGTATTTAACTTAAGTTATTAATTCAATAATTTAACATTTTTGAGGCTTAAATATAATAAATATTTTATTGTTAGCCCCCTTATGAAATAAGACAACACTCATGATTTCTCCATGAAAATGACCATTAACAACTAGTGTTTGTCATTTTGGAAACAAATACAAATATGAAAAACAATGTCCATTAGGTTCAATTCTGATATTTTATTATATTATATTATTTATTATATTATTATAACGAGTTGAAACAAGCCACAACTGACAACAATCTCTAAGAGTAGTTCTTTAGTAGGTTGGGCAGATCTCCGTAATTTGGCCCATTCTTCCATTGCAAATTGTTCTTGCTGGTCCAACTTGCATGGTGTCTGAGCATGGACATTTGCCACAGATTCTCAATAGGTTTGAGGTCTGGGCTCTGTACGGGCCACTCTAGGATCTTGGTTATGGCATCCTTAGGGAACATTTGGATTAATTTTGATGTATGCTTTGGGTCAAGACCCAGAAATGACTGAAGCCTAGACTAGGAGCAGAAGACACTACCCTGAAGCAGAATCACTACCCTGTGTCCCCTAAGCCATGAAGTCATTTTGATAGTCAGAGTACCGTATGTTATGACAAATAAGGGAGTAAATTTAAATGTTTCATTGGCAACCCCTCAAGTCTCTGAGAATTAAAAACTAAACATTTTGATTGTACAATATTTACCAGTTATTTTGCATCTTGTACAGTTCTCTTGTATATCTTCCTTTAGAGGACCTGGTGGCTGTATTTATTCTAAACTACTGTGTTAATTTTTACTGCGAATATCAGCACTTCCAGAATTCTCAAAAATCGCAAATATAGTTCTATATTTTTTATTAATTGTGAATATTTTTGTGTAGATTTTTTACATCAGTTAGAAATGTTGAACTACTGTGCATTGAGACTCAAACTTACATTTTATGGAAGAACTATTCAGCCTAGCCATCTGATTCTTTTATGAAGATTGTTTAAGGGCTTCTGTCCACTGCTGATTCCCTGAGCTGAACTCAAGGCTTGTACCAGCACATTTGCCAGGCAGATTCCTTGCTGCTTCGAGCCCTATTCCTGCAGCAGAGAAAAGACATGGAAAATCAACACCCGAACAACTTTGGGCACTGTTTTCCACGTCTTGGAGACACCTCCATTGATCTTCAATGCAGGTGTCTCCAGCGGCACTACTCAGTGCTGCTTTGAAGGCGCAGCAGCTTCAAAATAGCGCCACGGGCACGCAGCTAAGATTACACAATGTGGACACTGGCCCATTCAGCAGAATGGGAAGTGTCCTATCTGTGTTTTTTTTGTGCTGCGGACGCACGTCCGCAGTGGGGAAAAAGACGTAATGGACACAATCCCTTACACTGGTGTCTGCAAAGTTTACAGCTTGTGCTAGACACACAACCATTTCCAAATCAAACTGAATTTAGCCAGGTTGGGTGACGATCATCTCATTTCTGTGGGTGTCTTTATTCACATTACATGTCGTCTGCTTTGTTACTTTTCAATTAATGTAGTTTGCATATTTGAATCCTTTCGATTATGTCTCTCCATGTTACAGTGGCATGGAAGCTGTGTGTGTGTTTTCTGCTTAGTTTATCCAGATTTCCAAAGAAAAGAATGATGCGCTTTGATTCACCGCTTTGCAAAACACAAATTGCAAGTTTTTTTTTTTTATAAATGAATAAGATTAAAATCATGTAAATGGGCAGTAGACCTAGTAATAATTATTTCTTTATCTTTTTTACCAAATGCATTCAGACTTGTTCATGTGTTACATTATGCAATTATCAAAATCATTACATTAGGAGATGCATTGATTATTTCTGTAGCCTGCTCTAGGTAGATTTGCATCCTTTGTGTAAAGCACGCAGCCCACTCATTCACTTCCACTGTTTTAATTGTCTTTCAGTTTCCTGTTTAATTTTGATTACATACATTTTCTGCGTTTCTCTTGTAATTATCTCATTAAGAAAAAAAAGAAAGTAAGTAGGTGTTTGTAAGACCTAATAAAAGTTATGTAATTGTCAGTAGTTATACATCAAGGCTTTTTTTCCCACTTCTTTCAGTTATTCAGTCATCATTAAAAAGGCTTAGGAGCCCCACCACCAACTCACATCTTGAATTCCCATTGGATTTTATTTACTTGAACCAATAAAGACCTATCAAAAACAAACAAACTAAAATAGAGGATTCCATAAGCTACGCGGAATAAGGACCATCATACAAAAAGAGGAAAATCTATATACCGTATTTATTTGAGTATAACGCGCAAAATCTTATTTTTTTTCTTTCCAAAAAAAGAAATCAAAGTTTGGGTGCGCGTTATAAACGAGGGCTGGGGTGGCGGCCCGTGTAACGACGAATTCTGTTCCCTTGCCGAGATTTTCACCCCCTGCGGAGGGCAAGAAGACCGGGGGAACATGGACTTAGCAGCCGCCATTGCTGTTGAAGGGACCCGGGGAGCACAGCTCCATGGACACCGGGAGGTCATGGAGACAGCAGCAGCCAAACAAAATTTTATACCGATGTTTTATCAAAAATTAGGGGTGCGCGTTATACACGAGTGCGCGTTATACTCGAATAAATACAGTACATTGAATCCATTACCAACATATGCAGGAAAATGCTCCAAGTATATACACATTGGAGGACATGCCATATACAGACTGGAGAATCCATCTGCTACACAACCATTGAAGGATCTACAAGTGCTAGAGGTCTAACCACGCAACACAAGATAACTGTCTGCACTCACTAGTCAACTCCTGCTGATAGATCTTACATATTGGATGGACATCTGTCATTCTGTTTGTATGGGCTTTAAGGAATTGGTGCAGAGCTGAGTCAACACTTCGCTGTATTACTGTAACAGTAGGTAAATGGTAGATAGTCACCCTATTTAGGCTAAATCATTTTGGTCTCCAAGTAATAACTAACACACTGTCATGCATGACTACCCAGTTATAAAATATTTTAATTGAATGTGTGATGTTTGGTCAACTGTGCCATCTCATTTGTAGCTGATACTCAGTCTTTGGAAGAGTAAGGCAGTTGATCATAGTGTAGAGAAGGCAGACTTAAGTAGTTTTGAAGAATAATGATGGGTAATTAACTGATTGTGAACTGAGGAGAAAAGAGATGATTATCCTTGGTATGAAAAAGAGGGGTGACAGAAGAGCAATACTGGATTACTGAAAAACTGGAAAAGACATTGTCCAATAGTTTATGGGGGTTGGAGCCCATTATGAACCAATAGTTGAATAGGCAGAGTGGAATCTGATCATGGTGAGAAAAGCAAAATGGAGCTGATCATGGCTTGGGGCGGAAGACCAGGAACTAATTGGCAACATAGAGAAAGTAGAAAAACAGCTGATTATGTTTCAGGCTGTGAGGAGGGAAATTGAACAATCATATTGTATAGTATACACCCACAAATTAAAGCAGATTTAAACGTAAAAAATAAAAACCTGAAAAAAATAAACATATACACAAAACTCACCTCCATGCAACATTCATCCAGGGACAGTGATCCCTAAAAAAAAAAAGAAATACCTTTACTGTTTGCTCGCTCCCGTGCAGCCATGCCCGTAGTGTCTGATCCTCCAGGCAGCAAGATGGAGGAGTGAGACTCTTCTGGTCTTGCTCCTTCCACCAATCCAGATCTGAATCAGGTTGCCACTATCTGTCACCCGATTCAGATTTAGCTGTTATCTTTCATGTGTGGCAAGTCACTGGGTAAGTGGAGCATCGCTGGATTTTCAACGTTTGACTGGGAAGTTTTTTTTTCTTCTTTTGACCTCTGATCTGCCCTAGAGGTGCAGAGAAGGCAGAATTGGAGTTTTAAGGCGGACGTTAAATCTCCTCTGCACTGTATGGAGACATGAGATTATCTAATAACTAAGAAAACAAGACCAAAAACAACAAATGTTGGGTGCAATGTTGGATTTATTTTATGTACTGTGCAATCACAGAGCATCAAAGTTTTAACTGTGAAATGTGTCTTTGGTAGGTGTTTTTTTAGATGAAGCATGCAACTGATTGCTATAGTCACCTTTGGTGCCAAAATCTTCCGTTTAGTAAAATGAGAGCTAAGTTTGTTAGTTAGTTAATTGTTAAGTTAGTTTACCGTGTAATCTATGAATGCTGGTATGTTTTTTCTGTTTCTTCAAAGTATTTTTCCCTATTTGAATCCTCTTTATTTTTGGAAAATGATTTGAAGGATTTACGTATTGAATAAGTATTTTATGTTCATGGAATATTGACTAAAAACATTTGCCATGTTCTAGTCGTAATACTTTAAGAAATATTCCGAATGAATCGTTTTTCAGTACAATTATCTACAGATATCTAAGATCGCTTGTTTAAAAGCTTGTTGCTGTAGGATCTCCCCCCCCCCCCCAGCACTATGCATGTACAATGGTCATCTAGGGGGTTAATATAAGAAAGTACCAAACGTACCTCACGCCTCAATATCCTGGTAGCTGGTGGTCTCTTCCACTGATCGATGTTCCAGGATGTGGGTGGGCCCTTACCACACAAACATACAATGTTGGGCTATCAGAGCAAGAGGTGTGTTCACTCCATTCATCCCTAGTGAAACAAGCATTTAACTTATGCAGTGTATGTGTCATTCGAACAAAATTGGTCATTTGAACTCTTGTTAGACCAGTGGATTTCAAACTGGGTGGGGGGTATTCCAGGGGGGGCTCTGGAGGGAGGGGGGCTTGATAATGTTCCTATATAGAAAAGGGGGGGGGGGCTGCAAGGAAAGTTTGGCAACCACTGTGTTAGACTATGCAACTAATCAAACCCAATTTTAGCCACAACTTAAGTTTAACAAATGTGCAAGGTGTCAAAGTAAAATCAGTATTCCTGGTCTGCAAGTACACAATGGAATCATTAATACTGCCAGGTGAATAGAGGTTTTAAAACCAGTGGTCACCAACTTGCAACACATATTTCTCAACTATGAATATTAGGTTATTTGTGATTTATATACTAAAAAAAACTTATGTGAATATCTTGATTCATTAATATGAAGAGATAATTAAATTCAATACATACAGTTTAAGATACCTTCAGAAGATTTACCTTTTAGCATTACACCTGAATTTTGAATAGTGACTCATGAAAGTTGTTGAAGCTGTCAGATTAATAGAAACCAATTATTAAGATTTAGCAGTTTAAACATGTCACTGAAATTGATCCACTTTGATGTTCGGAAGAACTTTTCACAAACGTCAAAATGTGCAACAGTGTGACTTCAAAGGTACCACGTATGTTCAGAACCTTTTCTGAGTAACATACTTGCTACCCAAGTACACTTACCAGTTGTCTTTCATGTCCACCAAACTCTTATTGCATTTGATGACATAATTTTGTAAGAATACAGTAAGTTTCACATTTGATCAGCATTATACCCTCAAAGGACTAGAATGACTCTACTCCTCCCAGACAGTACATATATTTGGCTCGCTAACATTTCTGAACAATGGCGGGCGTCATAAGTCTCCTTAATGATGATTTGAAATTAAAATTGTTCAGTGAAGCTGGAAAATTATCGCATAGTGCCTATTTTAGACATAAAGTGCTATGTCACAATTTCCAAATTACTTCTCTTTTCTGTGAAGCAAATTTCAATAATAACAATTAGAAAATTTCCAAAGTAACCCATATTGTTTTAATTTTTTGTATGTAGAATCTTTGCTACAAGTGGACAGAATGGAAGATGTACATGAAGCATTTGTTGACCTTTCTTTAACTCCACATAGTGGACAAAGAGTTACTTCAGGCAATAGGTAAGATGTTGTTGAATGCTTTTCATCCTTAAAGCAAAACTAAATATGAATCCCTGAATCCATTCTCCTCCTGTTTCCTCCCTTTTGCTCTCTTTGTTAAACTGACCATTGTTGCTGCAATTTTTCCATATGGCCTTTTCTCTCTTGGGCTAGTGGGGAGTCACTGATGGTGTAAACCATTGGTAGGCAACTGACTTGATCTGGAGCGCCACATGTGCAGCCCTCAGCATTACTAAAGGGCCACATATAACATTTTCCTTCTATACTGACTTGTGTAAGGAGTTTTTAATGAAAAAAAAATACATCAGGCATAGCTAGAAGACATTAATTTTAAATAACAAAACTTGTTTTAAATGCTTATTATATTATAAAGGCTTTGTGCCTCAAAGATATCATCAAAGCCATTGATTCAAAGGTAATGCTCCCCCTATTCTGAGGTTATGTGTCACAATATATATTATATAATCATCCCCCTGTTCGTTGGGGGAATAGTGAAAGCATAGGCACTCACCTGTCTGCTCTGGCTGATTGGCGTACACGAAAGCCAATCAGCGACCTAGACGACGCCTGAGCAAGTCCCCCAAAGGGCCCCAGGTTGGGCACCTGGGCTCTATTGGAAAATAAATAGTTTAACTTACAAGCTGTTATCTCAATAAATTTGTATGGGATGTCTATGAGGCACAAAGCCTTTAATGATATACATTACAAAAAAATGTGCATTACCATACTACAGTTTCCCTTATGCTTGAAGTATCATTTGAAACAAGTTTTGTTATTTTAAAAATAATGTCTTCTAGCTATTTCTACTGTACTTTTTTCATTAAAAGATGCTTATACAAGTCAGTATAGTATAAAAATGTTATGTGGAGCCCTTTAGTGAAGCTGAGGGTCCCAATTGTGGCCCTCCATATCAACTCAGTTGCCCACCACTGCAATAGAGACTGTTTGGAAATTTACATGTTTAATCTACTAGAATTAAGCCTTAAAACTGTCAGAGATCTTCCTGTCAGAGACCTACCACACCATCAGGGGTTAACCCACAGGGGACGACTGGTACCACACGGAGGGTTGCTGGTCCTGCATCCTCCACTTCTGCCAGCACGGGTCCTGGGGCAGGATTCCGGAGGTCCCCGCGATTGACACAATCCCTGTGTGGTATAGGGCACTCACCCACAGTCTGTACACCAGCTCCTCGCTGCCAGCGTCCTCGGAGCATGCGGGTGCACTCCCCATAGACTTATATGGGGAATGCTGCTTGATTGGTTCTCTGGCAACCCCGCCCCATGGGTGGTTCTCCCAGGTGTCCAGGCTATTTAAGTTCAGTGTTCAC
>CM070035.1:138220152-138238487 GCA_036250615.1 Ptychadena robeensis | reverse complement strand
TCCTATGCAAACTGTAGCACATAGATCTCTGGAAGGACCAGAACTGTCCTCCCATACCAATCCAATATGTCTGCAGGGGAGGGGCACCTTAGTAATGTCCAACAGAATGGGCGGAAGTAGATTCAGGCGCCAGTACTTAAGATAGTGCCTTAGGGAATGAGGAAGTGAAGATTGTAAGTACCTTTTTTTTTTCTCTGTGTAGCAGTTTTCACAGATGTATACTGCTGACAGGTGTGTAATATGTCCATGTCATGTATGTGGGGGATTTTTTTTTTGAGTTTACTTCCGCTTTAAGTTCAGCAACAGTATGTGCTCCAAGAATGAAGTCAGCTGACTACCTGAATATACTGAATGACCAGGTTATACCATCAATGGATTTTTTTTCCTTGATGGCACGGTCATATTCCAAGACGACCATGCCAGGATTCATTGGGCTCAAATTGTGAAAGAATGGTTCAGGGAGCATCAGACATCATTGTCACACATGGATTGGCCACCACAGAGTCCAGACCTTAACCCCATTGAGAATATTTGGGATGTGCTGCAGAAGGCTTTGTGCAGCGGTCAGACTCTACCATCATCAATGCAAGATCTTGGTGAAAAAATGTATGCAATACTGGATGGAAATAAATGTTGTGACATTGCAGAAGCTTATCGTAACAATGCCACAGCGAATGCGTGCCGTAATCAAAGCTAAAGGCGGTCCAACAAAATATTAGAGTGTGTGACATTTATTTGGGCCAAGCAGTGTATATTGCAAAGCCAACAGATGTATATTGCAGAGACCTACCTTTTGTTTTTTTCTCATCTTTATTAAAACGCAGTAAGATAGTAGCCAAAATTGTACAGAATTGTATTTTGCCATACATGTATATGCTGTTATGCAAGCTTAACAATATCTATTGTAAATATAAAGTATTTAAAGTACATAAAAAGTGTATATAAAAACAAATATTTGTTTACCATTTTTGTTGTTGCTAGATCATTTTGACCTGGTCGTTTTAAAAATAGGTCGCTAGCCAAAATGTGAGGGCACCCCTGCTTTAATGTATATTTGGAAAGTGTTAAGGTTTCCAATATTTGAATAACCATAGTTCTCCAAGAATCAAAACAATAGTTAAAGTTCAAACCATACTACCCCAGAAATTACCTAATGTCTTTTTTTAAAATTCAACTGTATTTTTTGGGGGATTCTCCCTTCACATCCTTTTTAACTTTTTTAACCCCCCTAGCGCTTCTGACGGCTCCATCTCGTCCAGCACTTTCTTGTCTTGTATTGCAGTTGACAAGATGGAGCCATCCAGCTAAGCTCAGATCCCCACAGCAGCACATTCTGCTCTGTGCTGTCCCGGGGATGTAAAGATTGCTTCTTCACTGAAGCAAGCCGGCGTTGTCACCCCTCTCCCAGCCCAATTTTCATATGAATGTCCTGCGCCCGCCCCGCCCCCAGGGACATTCATATGCAAATTGTGCTATCTTCAAAGAGCACACCTGGAATATCACCCCCATTGTCATTTCCAGATGTGCTCTTTAAAGTTAACCCTTTCAGAAGGTGCCAAAGTGATAACTGTATCCAATACAATTCAAAGTAAAACAAAAACAAAACACATTTCCAATTGTAATAAAAATGTTATTATAAACTTTGTTTATTGTTTATTTGTTTAAATTGTGTGTTTCAAACATTGTTATATTCAGGATGTCTATTAGCCCCTTGTACGGACATATTTTTGGAAGTTACAGGCCTACAACATAAAAAATTCCATTAGAGTATATGGTACGCTTTTGGTACAGAAATCTGGACCTTGCAAGAGCGCTAGGGAGGTTAAACTAATCTTTTAAACATTATGATTTGATTCCAACTTTAACGTCAGGAGGCTATAAATAGTCTAATCCTGCCCTTAAATTCAGACATTGCATCAATTTACCAGAACTCATTAGCTATTAAAATACTGTTTTAAAAACACACGCAAACAGGAAGATACTAATATATTTATTTTACACTCTGGCTTCTACTACTGTAGAGTGGACATGTTGGAAATTTTTTGTCGATTGTACAACGATCGAAATAAACTTGTATCTTAAAGCTAGGCATACACGGTTCAATTTTAGTATGATTGATCTTTGATTTAATTTTAGATATTGATCTTTTCATCAGACACCAATTGTCATCTAATCAAAAGAAGAACCACATGGAAGATTTGATCGTAATTCGACACAAAAAAATCGACGATTTTAATCAGAAAGAGTCATATATATATGTTTTCATTGGAGACAATCATGGTGACTAACAAACACAAAGCTACGATTTTAGTTTAATCGTTGTACAATCGATGAAAATTTTCCAACATGTCCGATCACTTTTAGATCAATGTATTGATCAGTATCGAACAATTTTCGCCAATCAAACCATGTGTGCAGTATTCGAGTATTAAGTTCAATCGATGTAAACTTTGATCGCTTTAGGACGATCAAACGCTAAAATCGAACCATGTATGCCTAGCTTAAGGGTTTTAAAGTTAAGATCACTGTAAACAAAGGAATAATGCACATAAATTTTTTTGATGAATCTTCAGCTTTTTTAGGACTGACATCATTTGTTAACCTCCATTTGATATTATTATCTTAAATACTGTAGATAGGATATACACGCCGTACATTATTATTTTTAACTTCTATTAACATAGCGCCAACATATTACGCAGGACTGTACATTATATTAGAGTTGAGATACAATGCAAGATAACACACAGGTACAGGTTATGACACAGGAGGAGTTAAGGACCTTGCCTTGTCGGGTTAACAATACTTTACTGTATTTTACTATAGAATCAAATGTTTTCTTGAATTTTGGAAGGGTTTATAACTCTGGGGGACATTGGAATATTTTGTGATCATGCCATATACAACTCTTCTGTAGGCACTGTTGTAGGCTACCAGTAAACTGCCCCTGTCTTCCAATTGTGCTGGATTGTCACCCTCTCACATGGGCTTGTGATGGAGAAAAAAATGATGATTTGACACATTTTATGCAGGCACGGTTCAACCTTATCACTTGCAAAATGCTAGCCCTGGGATGCGCAATGCAGCCAAGTAGATAGGAATAGGCTGCCAAAGACCAGCAGCACTGAGATGCATCATAGATGAAAAACAGGAACAAATATTTAAAACATGCATGGCTGTTATTTGTAATGCACAGTGCTTTAGCAAATGTAATGTTTTAATTAACATATACGGTACTTTAAATTCGCATGACACAGGTAATTCATTTCATTTCTCCATAAATACTTAATGCATCCTCACACTATTCTGAAGCAGAGGAATAGGACTGAAGTATAGTACAACAATTAAGCAATTATGATAATCGCCAACATTAATGATTATTAGAGAGCATGTTAAATTCTTTGGTCAGCACTGGGTAGAGAGCTAAGTATGGATTCCCTCTGCCATATTGCCATGTCCTTTTGTTGTCTAAACGTTAATTAACTTTTATGCATAAGCATGGATTCCAGTCTTTGTAGTGTTACACATACACCAAGCTCACATTAACCTCTGGGAGCATGCGGCATAATGAGCTGGTGCTCTGTGGCAGAAATCAGATTGCCGCCACATATGACAGCTTGGCCAAGCCAGAATGCAGATTTAGAATGCAGCAATGAGCATTGCTTGTGTTTTCAGTCCTCTGACCACCGACCTGCCTCTCAATTCAGAGATACAATACATTCCCACGTTGTGGTCTATTCTCTAATGTTTTAGAATTCCTTGTCAAATTTCAGTTTGCAAAAGCCATTTCTATGGCTACATGAGAAATTAGTAGATAGAAACTAGCTGAATGAATTCAACATCTGAACAAATTAAGCATTTCTAAACTTAAATTAAAATTTGAACAAACTGATCTGAATTTTAATTAACAGATCTGAATGAATCCTATACATTACATACAGTAAGCGTATTTTACATATCCAAATAAATCTACCGTATTTTTCAGACCATAAGACACACTTTTCCACCCCCAAAATCAGGGGGAAATAGTGCCTGGGTCTTATGGTCCAAATGCGCGACCTGCTTGGCCGCAGGTGGTTGCGCCTTGTCTTCTCGCCTTCTCTCCCACGCTCCGGACAGCTCTCCCATCTCAGAGAGATGTGGCCACAGCCAGATCCCTCATCTGCACTGTACTGTTTCTACCAGCAGAACCCTGCTGATACAGCAGAGAGACATACATAGAAACTTCCAGCCAGCAGCTTCCAGGTATGTCTGCCTGTAACTGCGAGCAGCTCACATGCTGACAAGAAGGGAGATGAACAGTGTCGAATCCACCATTCTCCCCCTCCCCTTCTGCCTGAAGTGTGCTCTCTAATGACACAATTTTTGTGGCTGAAATTGGGTATTGCAGGGGATTTTCAAATTTTTTTTCTGCTTTTCCTGCTCTAAAAATAGGGTGCATCTTATGGTCCTGTGCATCTTATAGTCCGAAAAATACCGTATATAGAAGGTTGAGTATCTATCTAGAAATATAAGTGTTAAGGTCCCCATGCACGCATAGATATGCACTAGATCAATGGCCGATTCGAGCGCCGTGTGCGTTCACGCCCATCTATCTACCACCCACCTAATGCAGCCACCCCTGTCTTTGAGCGGGATCAACCAATCCTGCTCTAAGACAGTTCATGAACAGCTACGGACCATGTCCGTAAATCCTGATTGAGTCCATTTGATGGGCGTCCGAGGACAGCGTGTTGACGCCATCTTGATCTGCACTCGAACAGGATCATCAGCGCCTAGATTGCATCACTGCTCGAAAGGGTTATCATGCTTATCCAAACTTCTAAACTCAGTTATTTAGGTATTGAAGCAAACTTTACGCTTAACGCATTTCCATACTTCAAATACATATTTACTGATACCTACATTGCATAGGAATATCTCAGTTCCTCAACCTGTCTCTTGTTCACAGCAGTGGCATGTACAATTTTGGTGAGACATTGGTAGGTGTTTAGAAAAGTTAAGGTCTGCTTTACATGGGTTCAAGGAAAAGATTACCGTCGATCTGCTTCTAATCTAACCACATAGTAACTGAATGAAAGCCCTGCTACTATATCAAGATACCCAATAAGTTCACTGTTTGATACATGCTATATATATATATATATATATGTGTGTGTGTGTTTGTGCGTGTTTGTGTCTTTAGATTTACAGTTTATTCTTGAGCCACATAAAAGTTCTATTTGCATGCAATTATCCACATTCCCTAATGCTGAATTTAATCCTATTTTGGCTGTGCCGTCTTACAGCAGATTTGTAAATGCTTTGTGTTGTCATTTCGTTTGCAGCACACAAATATTTCTGTAAATACTTTTGTTTCACTGTTCCATCCCAAATGCAATGTCCAATGTGTGGTCATCCTGTCTGACTGGTGAAGACACGGCAATATTTGGAGACATCATGGACACAGTTGAGTCCACACGCTGAATATGGTCAGACAAAAAGCTGTTCAGCCTGACAGAGCACTTAATGACTAAATCAAGTACATCACTCTGCAGTGTAAACAAATTAAATGACTTGTTTCCAATGATTGCCTTCCTTACTTTTCTTGTATTTTTATTTTCGCAGACAATTAGTTCACATAGAGAACGAGATTGGAATTGAAGTATATGCTGAATCTCTGGAAAAAGCCCTACCTTGGAACCGTGGTATGAATCAGAGAATGGATGTTTAATGTTTTGAGTGATGTAATTTATTACCAGAGGGAGCTGGGAGGACCTGCAGAGAGCAATGAATGTGTTGGATGTATCTTATGTGAACGACGCACAATGTGTGTATTATGTGACATGAGCCATGCTTTTAGAGATATATTTTGTATTGCGGGGGCACATTAATAGCAGACTGCTTACCACAGTGTGTGTCCACAAATTAAAGTAATTCTTATTTGTCCTTGGGGATCCTTGCAATGAACCAGACTACGTATGTGGTCGATACCTGCAGACTGACAGTACAATATCCCAAGGCTAAACAGTTATATTAGAATTACAGCTACAGAAATAAGAAATATAGATTTTATTACATTGCCAGTCTGCCACAAATATTTTGTGGGTTTATATGAATAGTGGTGGGTTGAATTTACACCTAATGGCTGTGATTCCCAGGTCCACTATCCATATGATGTCATATTCTTTTGCTGCATCCTTTCTTCTTCTTATTCTTGCTACCCAGGTGTACTCGAGGTATATATTATATTATATATTAATATATATATATATATAATGGGTATGGGTAAGGTCAGTGGAGTCACCAACATGCCACAAGGCCCACCCAAAGACTCTCAGTATACTGATCTTTCTTGGACATGGATTACACACTTCTATATCCTATATTGTATATATAACACTTATGTGAACTTTGGTCATGTTATTGTGAGAATACCTCACAAATGGAAGCCCTGAGGGTTAAAAACAATACAGCTTTAGGAACTGAAACAGTGGTTTTGGGTGAAATCATTGAGGAAATATAATATTCAAAAGAGATCTTTCATGAAGTTTCATGGATTGAGGGTAGAGGTCAGACATAAGCTAATGCTGGTATGATTTTATTAGATATCCTTTAAGAAATTTTTAAATGCAACTGGAGTAGTATCTGAATCTGACAGAGCGTATGTGGGGAAGCAATAACATTTTTAAAGGAAGTTTGCAGTGAGAGTCACCATGTTTCCCTCGAGAGAGTAAACAGCAGATAAAACATTAAAGTTCCCACTTTACTATGTTAGAATAAAGGGCTTCAGGGATTTTAAAGGCACAAGAGTCCACAATCCTGGTGACATCATAAGTCCGGTATATTCCAATTGGTGCTTATCTTCACACTTTAGACATTGGATATTCATATGATAGGATACGCTTGCATGTCTGTCTCGATGCGTTTTGCGAAAATGCTTCCTCAGGAGATCTATGCAATGGTACTTATGTCTACAAAGTGAGAAAAAGAGGGATTAATAAGACCAAAGACAGTCAACTGCTGCCATGTTGAATGTAAAAAGTGACACAGGGTTCGTATAAAGTAAGTTTAGATAAAGGTTAAAGGTAAGTTTTCCAACTCACCCCAGCAGCTAAAATTTACATATAATTTTTTGGGACCTTTTGCAATACTCTTTTTTTTATTTATCGTTGCCTTTAAAATCCCTGAACCCATTTCTAACATAGTAATGCGGGAACCCCCCCAAAGGGACGTGGTTTCATTGTGATTCCCCAGATTTGCCCCTTTGCAGTTAACCCTTTGTGATAAACACACCAGGGTGCCAAAGGGAATTGTACTGGATACAGTGATAACTGTATCCAATACAATTTAAAGTAAAAAAAAACAACAACACATTTCCAGTTGAGTTTTTTTTATTATAAACAAAATATAAATATAAATACATACTGTTTTGAAATCTTTCATACAAAATAAATATGCAATTTTATCATTCAAGTGATACCTTTTATTTATTTATTTTATAAATTTTTTTAAAGTTATTTGTTTTACAGAATTGTGTGTTTCAAACATTATTATATTCAGGATACAATATATATATGTATATATGACCCTTGTACGGACATATTTTGGAATGTTACCAGCCTACAACATAAAAAGATATGGTGCTCCTTTGGTACAGAAATCTTGACCTCAGCAGTGCGCTAGGGAGGTTAAACATATAAAAAAACAGAAAATATGTTTTTATTCTAGTGTTACATGAGCAGACATTACCTTATATTAAATATACTTTATAGTGCTGTCTTTGAACCAAAATAAACTTTTAAATTGCAATTTTGCTCTTAACTGTTATCATACCTATGCATATTACTATATGACACATTTGACACTGCACTGCACTGACACATTTTTGTAATGCTGTACAGTCACCAGTTACACACTGTTTTATATTTTGCTCTACTACTCAGTTCAGTGTTGTATAGAGCACAATAAAAATTTTTAACATTTTCATTTGTCATTTACTTTTAATTTTAAATCTAACTTTTAGCTGGAAAGTCTGTGTATACTTTTAGGGATCAACGGAAAAACATTTATCGCCATCAATATTCCCTGTGGTCAGTAAACCAACCATGTGTTAACACTTCACTGACCCCTCTTTCTCTTCTCTGATATGGTTACGTTTGTGTCTCGCCATTAAGGCTGTGCACTTGAAAGTAACTGAAGCATTTCTAACAAGGCAAGGGCAGAAAGGCATGTGAAGCACCATGCCACATACATCAGTGCTCCTTGTGCCCCGTGGTGCATTGTGTGTACATCTTTACAAGAGCATGTGCCTTGTGATGACACACTGGTGACAACTGTCTATTGGACAACAGTCCCAATTAACTGCTCCCTATAGAGCTTTATTAACTCTCTTGGTGTATTCAGCGTTTGTTTACAGTTGCCAGTGTTCAGTTTGCCCTGCCCTTCCAACTTTTTTATCGTGCTCTCTTGATAAGATACTATCAAGTACTAATGTGTTGTTAAGATCGTACATAACCGCTACCATTGGCCTAAAGGTTGGATATTATCTTGAAAACATAAATGATACAAACAGCCATAAATATTTGGTTATCCTAGAAGCTTACACCATATTGGTAACAAAACAATTGTCTTTGCTCTTTCTCCGATTTCTCTGGCATTATGTTTTCCGTAAATCTTGATATATTAATCTTACTATATTTGTTGGTCTCTAGTTTATGTGACACTGCTGTGTAGCTCAAAGCATGTGAGCTGGTGTAAACCTATGTCTCTCCTCCCCTGCATTTAGTAAAACTCCCATACACCTTTAGATCACTCCAAACCATTTCCTTTAGATCTACCAACAACTATGTAGTGCCGGGTCCTCCCTGAAAGAATGCATAGTGATTGGAAGGTTTAGAAAGGTCCTCATATTACATGGTTTTTGGTAGAAGAAAAGTCAGTTTTACAGAAATTGTATGGTAAGATTGTAAGGTGTATTGTATGGGGGCCTTAAGAAATAACAATTTTAATGAAAGGACCAAACAGGAGTCACCAAGTTTTGACACATATACTGTGTCACCAATGCCCAGTTGACTCAATACCTGCAGAGTTCAAACTTCATTTAATCTCAGCCTAGAGCTTCTTGGAAAGGGTTTCCATTGCTAGGCTTCCATTGATTGGTTTCCATTGCTAGGCTCCCATGCAAGTCTAGCAGCACTCTTGAGCATTGGAAGTCTGTTGTGTGGAGTGAGAAATGGAGGAGTCTTAGGTTTAATAGATGCCAGGAAAACATGAACTGTCTTAAGGTCCCCATACACCATACACCTTACAATCTTACCATACAATTTCTGTACAATCAACTTTTCTTCTATCAAAACCATGTAATATGAGGACCTTTCTAATCCTTCCAATCACTATTTATTCTATCAGGGAGGCTATTTATACTACATACTTGTTGGTAGATGTAAAGGCAATTGCATAGAGTGATCTAAAGGTGTATGGGGGGCTTTACTCAATAATAATGCAACTGTAATATCTATGTAATAATCTTTTTTTTTAAATAAAGGGGTAGGTAAGTGTTCTGGCTAGTTCCAGTTAATTTACATTTGAACCCTTAAGCATACCTTGATGCTTTCAACTTTGTGGGAACAGCTTGGTGAACACTCTTTTATGTTCAAGCATGAACAAGTACAAAAAGCATGAACTATAACAACACAAGTGGGTGAGGTCCGCACAGAGCCCTGACCAGGTTAACAAGAATAGGCATTGAGACACAGGCCTTCTTGTCCACTATAACTTTCTGGGCAATCATTTTTAAAGAAACACACCAAAATCTTTTGTAAAGCCTTCCAAGAAGAGTAGAATATGTTATGGACTCATATGGTAATGCCTATGGATTAAGCGCCAAAATGTTTATCCATATAGTGTCATTGTTCATTTTAAATAGTTCTGATCCACTATATTCCTTGTATTGCCTCTACTCAGCCTTGCAGAGCAACAAACTAATCTAGCCATTGAGTTTGGATCTGGTTTGCCTTCCTCAGCTGGTTTTAACATTATCTGGATTTTGATGGATTGATTCAATAAAAATGGCTCACCTAGTCACATTCAAACTGCCAACTTCCCCGACTGTTTATTGAACACATTTTTAGAAATGTTATTGTGCAGAACGTTGTTTTGGTCCAGGAATCTCCGTTTATGTCCAGATTTTAGAAATCTTTTTGTCTGTCTTTCTGGGCATGTTCTGTCCATTTACTGTTTCTGTACTTTGTTCTTAATTACTTTTTTCCTGACATTGACCATGTCATCATCTTTATCCCTTACTTCTTTCAGTTTGGTACCTTTAACTTGGTTTGTCTACCCCTATTATTAACACCTTTTACCTTTATTGGTATATTTTGTTTGCCCATGTGGTTTACTGGCTTTCATTTTATTTCACTTCCAAGTAGTTTTCTTCATTTCAGATATATCATCCAGGAACAATAATCCAGTGCTCGGTAATGGATAAGTGGAAAACATTTTGTTTCTTTCAGAAGGCTGTGGCTGTTGTTTCTATCCTTATATAAGACATGTTTAGTAGATCTTGGAAAAAAAATTATATATTTTTTACTTTATATTTTAGTTACATTAGATTTTGAGATGAAGGGGAATAAGCCTTGTGGCCATGTGTCAGCCCATTTAGCCTCCCATGTCACTGGCCTTTTCATTAAAGTAGAAATAGATCATCTAATTTACTTTGTTTTATGCCATGTTTCCACAGTGTCAAAATGCATGTGTTGCATTTTCTTTATGCATCTATTGCTAGTCAATGGAATTGTTCCCACAGTGCCTTTGTGAGCCGTTGTGTTTGTGTCAACACAAAGCAACGCAAGTATGGATGTGTTAATGCACCCATAGGGAATGCATTGGGCCCGTCAAAAACACATACCCTTGTATGCTCCCTGCATTCAAAGAGGGAAAGAATCTCCCTGATGCCACATCAGAAATGTGTCCCTTAGGCTGAGTTTCCACTTATGCGGAAGCCTGCGGTGCGGCTGCCGCCGCTAAGGACCGCCGCCGCTAAGAACCGCATCTCATGCGGTTCTTAGCGGCGGCCATTCATCCCTATGGCCGCGGTCAGTGCTGGGCGGCCGCGGAATCGGGCGGACGGCCGCGTGATTCCGCGGACAGGGGACCAGCGCCATTGAGATGAATGGGGGCGGCTGCAGCCGCGCCGCGGGCTTCCGCTTCTAGTGGAAACAAGCCCTAACGCAGCCAAATGGGGTCCCCTTGTTAGGGCAGATACGTTATAACCCTAGCAAATCAGTTTTAAATCAATCACAGGATGTGGGTTAAAATGGTAAACGATTGACTTGATTGAATGTGAACTTATTTTAAGTCAAGCAAACAGAAAAATCAAACCGTGTTTGCCCACCTTAAGTTCTTTTTCTAGCTGTAAGTAAATTGTCTTGTCAATTGACTAGATGGGTTTTATTGCTTTCCAGCTTCAGCATTTTATGGTGTGGAGGAGAAGGTGGGGACAAACCTTGATTTCTGGACAGACCCCCATGTCTTAAGCTGGGCATAGATGTTTCAAAATACTGCTGATCTACAAGCAGATTACTCATGCTGAGAATCGTCTGGGTACCCTTTGTGTGCCAACAGTTGCTTTGGATGGGGACACTGGTTCTTTAAAAATCAGAATTTCATGTGATTTTTTTCTCATTTAGTCTCTTATAGTTGAGGTGACCTATGATGAAAATTACACACCTCTCTCATCTTTTTAAGTGGGAGAACTTGCGCAATTTGTGGCTGACTAAAATGTTTTGCCCCCACTGTAGTATAAGGAAATATTTGTAGAGGAATGGTAAATAATATGAGATGATAAATAGATAGCAGAGGTAAACATGGGCAGCATCCATGAGACGTCCCACAGATACCCATTGGCTTCTCTGCACCTGTCTTGTGCTCTGTGTCCTCAGGGCGTTCCTGTGTCTTATTTCCTATAGAGAAGACATTCTGCCAGTATCCTCCTTTTAGATATAATCTTGTGTGTGCTAACAATAAGTGAACATTATATGAAGTCATAAAGTCAGAAGTCAAAATAAACCTGCACTTCAAATATACAATTTTCATGCTTTGTGCCATGTAGGCAAACAGAATATATTGACTTGCTCCCACTTTTAGCCAGAAAAAGGAAGGGCGTTGTTATCCACAGCTCCCTTGTCAGCTGCTACATCCTGCTCAGTGTCTTCACAGGCTTTCATATTCAAGGCGAGCCTTTCAACAATTGCTCTTTATACTTGACATTTTATGTATTAACATTTACATTTTTGCTTATGATACATTATAACTGACAGCTCTTTAAAAACTGACTAATTTGCGCATAGTAAGGTCCAAGCCCAATGCCTGGTTGTCATGCTACTTATAAAACTTAGAATGGCAAATATTCTTCATCCACATCTTTTTAAAAAGTACGGCTTTTAACTGGTGCACTGCCGTTGTACATACTATTGCTGGTGTTCTGACATATCTTCCTTCACTAAGATATTCTCTTGCCCTTACAACTGCGCATGTGCAGGTTGCTTTCATTTTTCGGAATAACAGGGTTAATCTTACGAATTTTGGTTGTCAACTAGAAGAGCCAGACTAAAAGTATAGCCAATCTTCCCAGTGCATTCTGGTAGCTGAGAATAGAGAATTAGTCACTTCTCCAGATCCCATGCTTAGCTGAAAAAAGAAACATATTAACATTGTGGTGACCTTCGCCTGGATAGTGGTGGCAAACCTACACGTGCCAGGGATGGCATTTGGAGCCCTCTTTGTGGGCATGTGTGCTGTTACCCCAGCACAGAGTCAGTCTCACCTAGCGCTGGCAGCCAATCAGAAGGCTGGGGGGACCATATATGGAATTTGCTTTAAAATGTAAGTAGACTGTATGTTGTGTACATGTGTATGATGCATGTCTCTGAATGATTGGCGTGTGTGCTTGTGTTTATGATGCATGTCTTTTTATAATTGGTGTGTTTATAATGCATGCCTTTTCATACTTTTCATAATTGGTGTGTGTATGATGCATGTGTCTCTCTGCATGATTTGTCTGTGTGTGTATAGGTGGCCATACACAGGTCGATTTCACACTCGATTCCTGGCAGATCGATCACCAGGCGCGTGCACGTCGATCGATCGACGAGTGCAGCCCACCTTGACCGATCGACCCCGACCGATCGACATGGCCCCCAAATTGGATCGGCCAGGGAACCAACCTGTTGGTGTTTTCTGATTGATTGGGCACACATCAAGGGGCATTGACATTTGTGAATCGATCGACTGGTAACAGAATCGTCCAGGAATCGGTGGCCTAAGGTGGTTGGCACAGACTTGTATGGTCGATCGATCGACGCCTGTGACTGCGCCGGAATCGATCGGATCGTCGATCGATCGCTCAGGAATCGACACGTGTATGGCTAGCTTTAGATGCATGAGTGTCTCTGCATGATTTGTGTGTGTGTGTAAGATGCAGGTGTGTTTCTGAATGATTTGCCTGTATATGTGTATGACTTGTGTGTGAATGTGATTTGTGTGTGTATGATTCATGTGTGTGTATAATTCAGGATACATTTACATATTGGCACTTTGAAATAAATAAGTAAGTTTAGGGTTTTACTTTTGAGACACGAGTCTCCAAAAGGGTTTCCATCAAACATTACTAGGAGATCTTATGGGGTAAAACGGACCTATTTGATACATTAAAATTGTCTTTTCCTATAGAAGGGCACAGATTGTATTGTCTTTTATGTGTGTTTGACTTTTGTGTGGCTCTTCTGTGTCCCCCCATGGGTGCGGATAAACTGACAATCATGTAAGAAGTCACGTGTCTGTTGTTTTACAGCCTCTTGTGCTTTTAATTTCTGTTCTACATTTTACCAGTGGTCTATCATACAAAGCAGTATACAAACTACATCAATAAAGTGCTTAGATTGAGCCCCTCGCTGTGAAGTAGTAAAATAGGAGAGGTACTCAGCTCTGCATTTATTTTGTTTTCTTCAAGGTAGAGTGATTAGATTTACAGGTTCTTTTATTTGAATTGCAGGATGTGTATTTACATGAAAGAGTTCGACAACACTTTAGTCAAATGCATCTGCCACAGCATCCATATATTTTGAGATTAAATTACTTCGCCTAATCTTTTTCCTGATGGAAAGCTGCAATAGTGTATTGTATACTCTAAGGATTTGTTTTTCTTGTTTCGATTGCTCTTATGTAAATAACCAGAGAAGAGCACCATGAAAATAATGTAGAAGCAATGAATGAGATGCTCATATACCGTACTTATATATATATGTTGTACAGTACATTATATATATCTTAACTTTTCTTTCTTTCTCCTCTGTTGCTGGCTGCTTGCTTTTTACTGCCTGTTAGTAATCCCAAGTACAGGAGCCTATGTATGAAGGTTACCAGCATGTGCTGAGATACAACGTGTTCCATCACCCAGACTGTACCATTAAGAGTGATCTACCCAATGGTGGCTGGATAGTTTGTCATATCATCCAGCCAATAGAGGAACAAAGCTAGGCATGGACTCCAAGAACATCACACTATTCTAGTCCTATTACATGCCCATTGTATAGGGCAGACATTGCAAACTAAGGCCCAGGGGCCGCATCCAGTCCATTTGGCTTTCTTTTCCGGTCCTTTGTCACCTTGTTGAAAAGATCCTCCCGTTCTCTGCAATGTGTATATAATGCCTAGAGATGCCCAAATGTTGCCTTGGGGACAATGCAGTGACGTGATCATGTGATGACACTATTGGTGCATGCTCATGGTGACAACAGGCATCCTCTTGGAATTATCTCTTCTCATTGCAATGAGTTATTTTTATCAAGTTCAGGAAATGTAAATTGATAACAAGGTTCCTGTCACACTTCACCTTTCACACATCACTGCCATTATTAGTGATGCCAGCGATGCATGGAATTGACACTCCTATGGCGGGTCTGCCATTATAAGATCTTGGTCCCGACCCTTTATCAAATTTAAGAAGCCAATGTGGCCCATGAGTCAAAAGTTTGCCAACCCTGGTATAGGGTCATCTAGGGCTTCTAGTTGTTCTTAGTGGTACAGATGGGCAGCTCCATTGAATTTAAAAAAAATCTAGAATTTAAGCCAATTGTGAAAACTTACTCCTTACTCCTAAAACAACTTCATCTAAAAATGATAACGGAACCTGTGTAACATGCTTGTGTACGTGTTTATGTACCTCAGACCAGTGGGTGAACTGAATTGGAAGCCAGAGGAAACATCAGACGGGCAATGCTCCAGGCTTTCACAGAACTGCATGTGCAATCTTTATGTCAAGATGCCAGCTTTCAGTTCTGTTGTAATCAAAGGGAATTCTAACTCTAAGTGGCATTCACATCCATGGCTTCATTTTTATGGTGTCTATACTTGCCTGATAATGTAATGTGTTACCTAAGGTTTATTTAGATAATATAGATTCAGTATAGAGTGACTTTTTAGAAAGGTCCCATGAAGCTGAGTAACTTGGGTTCTATGCTTCCTTGGTAGGTCAACATTTGCCATAATGTAGAAAGAAAATAATAGATCAACTGCAAGATACTGACACCATTTATGGCCTTTTATAAAGGTAGACACAAACCAATATGGGGGATGCTGACCCCAAAGTCTATGCAAGATGAAAGGATCTGACTGGAAGTACAACCTTCTGGTGCTCATGCATAGTGAATCTGATATCCGGATAAACAACTAAACAAATAGATGTAACATACAGTGCATTCAAGTATTCACAGTGCATCACATTTCCACATTCTGTTATGTTACAGCCTTATTCCAAAATGGATTCAAACTATTTTGTTCCTCAGAATTCTACACATAACACCCCATAATTACAACATGAAAAAAGTTTACTTGAGGTTTTGGATAAGTTATTAAAAAAACTAAAAAAACACCAACTCATCATGTACATAAATAATCACAGCCTTTGCTCAATACTTTTTCAATTCCCATTTGGCAGCAATTACAGCCTCAAGTCTTTTTGAATATGATGCCACAAGCTTGGCACACCAAAACCATGTAATATGAGGGACTTTCTAAACCAACAAGTCTACCTGTGTTCAATCACAGAGGACCCTATAGTACATAGTTGTTGGTAGATCTAAAGGATATCTGACAGATAGATCTAAAGGTGTATGGCCAGCTTTAAACACATTTGTACTAAGTTCACATTAGTATGTGTATTTCTGCTTGGAAATTAAACTATACTTTTTTTTGTAGGGGAGGAGGATCCATCCCAAGAGGTATGGTCATATTCCCTATGTGACATTATGGCTATTAGATCATTGTACAATCATATAATATATGTCTGTTCTCATTCATCCAGGTAATTGTATATATGTACTGTTTAATTCAAATCAACTGGATTTGCTGTGTTGAACGTCTTCAAGAAATAAACATGGCAAGTCCAGCTGATATGAATTAAACACTACAGATATGATGATATACAGCAGACAGTCCCATTTTACATTTCAGTAACAGATGCTGTTGCTATGGGTTACTGCAAACTTTTCTCTGCATCCCTACTGTTGGCAATTGGTTCTCATACGTGAATGTAGAACTAATCAATATTAATATTTGTAAATGTAATACAGTTTTTTAGGTGATAATAGGCATGAGATAAAATCAGGATTGGATGATGTAAATTATGCCCAGACAAATCCTAAAGCCCTGTCAATATTTAACATTTTTGGATTTTGGGAATGATCATTTCTGATCGTTCCCAATAACAAGAGAGCGAATAAGCACTGTACACACAGCATTTGTTATTTTCTATAGAGAGGGGAAGGGGAGGACAAGCAAGCGGCACCCCATTGTGTCCTTGCCTAGAAGAATATGGGTGTTGGGCAGAATAGACATTGATAAATCTGTCCTGCCTGACCATCCCCAACCTCACCCCAACCCAACAGATAATTGGCCAATATGATTGCAATAGATTGCCTACCGACCGATTACATGACCTGTGTGTGAGGTTGGGTACACATAGGTAAACTTTCACATATGATCCCATTTCTGGTGCTATCAAATAATCATCAGGTCTGAAGTAAATCAGAAGAGCATTGTTCAGAAGAGTATTGGGCATTTAACTGATTGTTAAGACACCATTTGTTTTTTTTCACTGCAATGATATTGTTTCCATGCTTGTTTTTTTCCAGAGGGTCTTATATTAATGTATACGTATGTTTTCCAGAGTCATGGTGGTGATGGTTCCCTGAAAGTGGTGCATTTTGGATTGGTATAAAAAAGGACTGATTTACAAGAGTATTCTGATGCTGAATTGCATGTAAATGATGTAAACATGTTTGCTGTATATATGCTGTAATTAAAAAAATATATTAATAAAGATATTTTTAATTCCTTAGTTGTCAGTTTTTGTTTGAGCAAAGTAGTCTTCTGTATGATTGAAGTGACATTGAATGTATGATTGAAGAACATTGAAAAATGCGGATCTCGCTGTAGAATGTTAAACCAACTTTCATCATTCCTGTAAGGTGGTCACATATCATACAGTGTTAATAATAGATTTAATGAAAACTTTAAATTTATTTAAAAAACTCCTGAAAAAGAGCAATTTCTGTTGTTTAAAAGGTTGATAGTATAAAATAACACTCCCAATAACCACCAGCCAACCACCTCCGTATTGCGCTTCTCACTACAGTATGGTAGCAGGAATCATTTAAATGATTGATATGTTTACCTGCCTGTGCACCCATTGACCAGTATATGGGCACCAAACTACAGAAGTCAGGTATGAAGGGCCACTGAACCAATCATAACTGTGTTAAAGTAACCTAATGCCCACTATCACCTATGTGGTGCAGTGTTGCATGTAAAATTTTGCAATTCTCTACACTGAAAACAAATGTGAAGTACAGGAATACATGTGTGTTGCTGTTTTTTATACAGTTTGGCAAAATAAGTATTTAGTCAGCCACTAATTGTGTTTTTCCACTTAGAAAGATGAGAGAGGCGTGTAACTTCCATCATAGGTCACCTCAACTATGAGACAGAATGGGGGAAAGAATCCAGGAAATCACATTGTCTGATTTTTATTTATTTGTAAATTATGGTGAAAAATAAGTATTTGGTTAATATGAAAAATTCATCTAAAAACATCCATAAATATCCACTTCCATCTCCGCAACATCTCCAAAATCCGCCCCTTCCTCTCCCCAGAGACCACCAAACTCCTGGTACACGCTCTCATCATCTCTTGTCTGGACTACTGTAACATCATCCTGTCTGGTCTCCCTCTAACTAAACTGTCACCTCTCCAGTCCATCATGAATGGTGCTGCTAGACTCATCTACTCCTCTAAC
>CM070035.1:138194428-138211772 GCA_036250615.1 Ptychadena robeensis | reverse complement strand
ATTTTCCACATTCTAAGGCTTTGAGATGGTACAGATCAGGAATCAAACAATGTTATATAGGAAGAAAGCAGAGATGAGATCAGCTAAATCAACATATAGTTCAGGTTTTCTTTAAAGGAGAATTTCAGGCTCAGAATGTAGTAATGCTTGGTAAAAGCAATGTAAGATCTGAATTCTCACTTATCCAGGGTTGTGGAAATAATAATCAGACATAAAGTGATGTAATTTGTTATTCCTGGGCTGCCCCTAGTGTGAGGTATGATCCATACTGAACCTGGAGGCCGGCTTTAAGGCAGAATTCCCTGCCACTCATGAACCCCAATAGTTTAGTCACAGCTAGGGTTAGTATACACATTGTGACTTGTACAACAGCAGCTTCCATCAGAGGATTCAGAAAAGTTCTTTCTCTGTAAAACACACCTGGCAGCTTCTAAAACCTGTTCAACTAGTTACATGAATGACATGCAGGCGCCTGGAAAACTAGTACAAACTTTCAGGTATCTTCTCCAGCAACCCCAGGAGCCATAAAGCCTAAAGAGCGCTAATGTGCAAATTCCAAGTCCTCTGGGTAAGGTGGGGGACAACACCACCCACTCCACCATGCAGCACCACCCACTCCACCCTGTAGCACCACCCTGGCTAGTGTGGATGTAAAATAATCAACATATTATACTGTCCTGAGTTTAAATTCTTCTCAAGAAGACCATTTTGCAGATTTGTACGGCTACTTTACATCCAAGGTTTTTTTTCTCATGTTTGTTCCCTACATATAGCGTTAGAGGATGTAAATTGGCAGAAGGAGATCTTATAACGACCAGGCCCCCGAATGAGCCTCAGCAGGCAATGTCTGCATGTACTCCATAGATGATTCCTGAAACCAGGCATCTTCACAACTCCTTCATGGTCATCAAGCCCTGGATTCCTTACCTTCACTCTAGATTATTGTGAGCTTTAAACAGAAACACTTCATACAATATTTTCTGGATGAAAAACGTGATAATAAAAAATAGATTTGGGAAAGAAAATTCAAGAGAAAGGGCATTGCAAAATTCTTTAAAATGCTTCCATATGTCACATAGCCAGAGCTCGTCTGAATTCTAGCCATGCTTATGTCAGAAACAAGTCCTAGTCTGTGTTAGAGATTAATATGACACCCGGCTGTGATCTGTAATCCCTCACTATTATATTATAATCTATTTACCCTGCATGTTAAGAGGCTTTTGGTTTACAACAACACAGAAAGTGTCATTTTATGTGTAACTCAATGAAATGTACTGCTTTACATTTCTATGAAGGGTTCTTGAAGATGGATTCAGATTTCCTTATCACCACGATGATCTGTAAATACAAATTTCTTAAGAGAAAAATTAACAAAAATATACAGCAACAGGTAAACAAAACTTCAGTTCATCCAGGATGACTGCACACATACCCACTGTGGTTACAGCATAATTGGGCCTTTATATTTTAATATGGGGATGTGGTCAGGATTTTAAATGTATAATATATAAGTGTTGTGCTATTTTTCAAGCTCCCCTTGCTCAAGATTCACATTTCCAAAGCATGGGTATTTATAAGAGCACTGCACATGTGAAGGTGGAATGTAGGACCAATGCAGCTTCAGGACCACTACACTGTGTGAGAGAGCAGTGGTCTGCATCTCCTGTGTACTTCCAGATATAGAAGTCAACTATTTTACAACATTAACTGATTTAAAAAAAGTCCAAATGTTTTACTTTTCTTTACCCTCACTACGATGTAAAGGTTCAGCAGGGCTTTATTTTAAAGCTTATATATAGGTCAGCACAATCTCTGCTGCATTGTGATCAGATGGGATTGCCAGAATATGGCCCCCCATACACACATAGATCACATTTCTTTAAATGGTGACTGGGATCCCTATCCAAAGTAATGGCCAGCACACAAAGGGTGTGTGCCGATCCTTTCAGCGACAGGCTGCAGCGTGATGACATCATTGCTACGTGTATGGTTAGCTTAAGCTATATTTTGGACACATTGCTAACAATTGATCAGACAAGGTTTTTTTGAAACAGTTTAACATTCTATTTAACTGAAACCACTTTTTGTTTTATGGTTTATATTTTATTTCAATATTAAATTCAATCGAGAAAATGTATGTACAATAGTAAAAATCAAAACACTGATCCATTGTGTATAATTATATATACTCACCCGTCACTTTATTTACTAGCACACACCTTGCTAGTACCGGGTTGGACCCTATTTTGCCTTCAGAACTGCCTTCATCCTTCATGGAATAGATACAACAAGGTACTGGAAACATTCCTGAGAGACATTGCTCCATAGTGACATGATAGCATCACGCAGTTGCTGCAGATTTGTCGGCTGCACATCCATGATGCGAATCTCCCACCACATCCCAAAGGTGCTCTATTGGATTGAGATCTGGTGACTGTGGAGGCCATGTGAGTACAGTTGTCACATTGTCATGTTCAAGAAACCAATCTGAGACGATTTAAGCTTTATGACATGGTGCATTATCCTGCTGGAAGTAGCCTTCAGAAGATGGGTACACTGTGGTCATAAAGGGATGGACATGGTCAGTAACAATACCCAAGTAGACTGTGGCGTTGCAACGATGATCAATTACTACTAAGGGACCGAAAGTGTGCCAAGATAATGCCCCCCACACCATAACACCACCAGCCTGAACTGTTTGATACAAGGCAGGGGGGATCCCTGCTTTTATGTTGTTGTCGCCAAATTCTGACCCTACCATCCGAATGTCGCAGCAGAAATCGAGACTCATCAGACCAGGCAACATTTTTCCAATCCTTTATTGTCCAATTTCGTGAGCCTGTGCGAATTGTAGCCTCAGTTTCCTGTTCGTAGCTGACAGGAGTGGCACCCAGTGTGGTCTTCTGCTGCTGTAGCCCATCTGCCTCAAGGTTTGACGTGTTGTGCGTTCAGAGATGCTCTTCTGCATACCTTGGTTGTAAGGAGGTTATTTCAGTTACTGTTGCCTTTCTATCAGCTTGAACCACTCTGGCCATTCTCCTCTGGCATCAGCAATGCATTTGAGCCCACAGAACTGACGCTCACTGGATGTTTTACCTTTTTCGGACCTGTAAACCCTAGAGATGGTCGTGTGTGACAATCCACGAAGATCAGCAGTTTCTGAAATACTCAGACCAGCCCGACTGGCACCAACAACCATTCCACTTTCAGAGTCACTTATATCACCTTTCTTCACCATTCTAAAGCTCGGTTTAAACTGCAGCGGTTTGTCTTGACCATGTCATGCCTGAATGCATTGAGTTGCCACCATGTGATTGGCCGATCAGTAATTTGCATCAACGAAACAGGTGTGCCTAATAAAGTGGCTGGTGAGTATCTGTGTGTATATATATATATATATATATATATATATATATATATATACAAGGAACCCTCTGAAAGCTAACGTCTGAGTCTTTTTAACGGTTGGAAATCTCTTCCCTTTTTATCGATGACGCCGCAGTTAGAAATGAGAAGATGGGCGGGGCAGACTGAAGAGGTGGCTTGTTTATGCTAAAAGTGGGAGCCAGTCTAAGGGCTTAGCCCCACTTGAGTGATCACGCGTGTCGCGATTTAAATCGCAGGTGATTGCTGCCATGTATTTGATCGGACTTATATCCACATCCGCGATCGGCCCCAAAGCAGCCTGCAATCTGAATTGGTGCGGTTAAAACTGCATCTTATTTTGCCCACACCCGGTCTCTTTGTGCGCTATCAGGCGGGGTGAGGCAAGATGCCCCCCCCCCACTTCCTGCCTGCAGAGACAGCAGGAGATCGCTGGGTGCTAGCAATCTCCTGCGGTCTCCACACTGCAATTGGAATCGCGTCAGAACGAGTAGCCCTAGAGAAATCTCGAAGGCGTGATGAAGTTATGAGTGGGGATGTTATAAGTAGGTGGGAAAAGGCAGAGGGAAGGGTGAATTTAACTTTGAATTTAATTCTCTGGACAATTGGAAGCCAGAGTAGAGATTTTCAGAGAGGAGCGGCTGATGAGGAGCAGTTAGAGGAGTAAATGAGTCTAGCAGCACCATTCATGATGGACTGAAGAGCTGACAGTCTAGTTTGAGAGAGATCTTGCACACATAGAATAAGCAGGATCTAGACCTATTTATGGGGAGTGAAGGAGAGTGCAGAACAGCATTTAATGTTACTTAATACACTTAATATATGTAATCCTGTCACTGCTGTGAACATGTTTTGGGTTTGGTGTGTTATTAGTTATGGTTTAATGGCCCCTGGAGGATTGTCTATAGGAACATATGGACAGTGTGCCAAAAAAATGAAAGCAGTGCAGCTAACATGAAAGTCCTCTCTGTCAGTGTTGGGCTGGGACTAGAGGGAGACCTTCCCAGCAAAGACACATCACCAACACATGTTATTATCATTTTATTATCATAGATTTATAATATCAATTCATTCCTACCTCATTCCACACAGAGCTTTACTGCCACCCAATCTCAATGTCTGGGTAAGAACAGCGAATAAGTCCAACAGTTCAAATCCAAAATCCTCAAACAAATTAAATGTTTTAATTTAAATAACTTATAATGTAATTATCAAATGTTACTAATAAAGTTTTTGTTCGTGTAGAAATACATTTGGCTACAATATATTAAAAAGAATGCATGTGATGATTACTTTCAATGCCTCTTATCTAATTATTGTTTGTCTTGTTAGGCTATTAATTGCATTTGCTTATTTAGTTAGTTGTTTTTTAAAGAAACAAGTGACTTTTCTCGCACTGAAGTACTATATCGCATTTTTTTTTTAGCTAACATGAAAAATTTAACGTTTCTTTCATGTGTCCAAAGGGGAAATACTTCCTCATTAAAATCAGCAGGGGCCAAGGAACAACTTTTTGGCTGGGTGGACATTGCCCCATGAAACTCCTGACCCTAACATAACACGGATCACTAATTTCTTACTTTGATTCTAAGCTGAAAGCATCTTTTAAGTTCTTCTTGCCTGATATACATATAGTAAACAACTATTTGAAGTATTGGCAGTGAAGTCTATTATGTCAGCATCTAGGAACATTTGTTACAGTCTCTGACTGAGGTGTCTGACTGTAGGTGAAGGTTTCTGCAAACACTGAATGACTGGTGCGATGGGTAAATATACATCCATATAGAGAGCTTATGAGTGCATTTAGCTTATTTATTCAAAATCACTTTGATTTTAAAACGGTTTGCTGCTATAAACTAAATAATAATGATAAGACTGTAAGCCCAACTGGGCAGGGTCCTCTACTCCTCCTGTGTCATTACCTATACATGTGTGTTATATTGTGTTGTATCTCCACTCTAATGTATTGTACAGCGCTGCGTAATATGTTGGCGCTATATAAATAAATGATAATAATAATAATAATAATTAGTGAAACAAAGAGATATTCCCTCTGAAAGTCAGTGTGAAGCCAACATCCCAGAATTAAATGGGTTTCAGGTCTTAATATAGGTAAAGTCAGTGCATTACATAAAACAACCTAGTTTAATGGGTTGTAAAATGGTAACAATCAAATACAAAGAGAAAAAAAAGAATAAAAAAATTGACAAGCTGGTACAGAGAATCATCACATGATACAGTTAGATGGAAACATATGCCAGAAGCCTATTCCTTATGGGCCTATTAGACTGGTCCCAGTTGGAGAATTGGAACACCAGTAAGGATTGTCTTCAGATGTTGAACGCCACCCCGACGTACGTTTCGTCGCCCAGCGACTTCCTCAGGGGGTAGAGGCTAGGCTGACAAGAAGCAGATCTGGGTTAGGGGGTTGAAAAGAGGTATATAATATACTGAACAGCTGGAGGGGGACTTATATATAAATGTATACAGCGCCTGATATTGAATTCCAAGCAAACAGATGTACATAGTGCCCACTAGGTTTCTATTTCTCTCTATTTCACATCTCCACCAAGCAGCAGAGAAGAGACCTTATGTTTTTATCTCTAAGTCACTTTTCTCCTGTCTGTTTTCTCATACAGCGAGGAAAGAGCTGGAAACATTTGTTCTAGGCGTCTCTTTGTAGACAAATCCATTGGTACACCCAACCATTACACATACACTAAATATATATATATATATTAGATAGATAGATAGATAGATAGATAGATAGATAGATAGATAGATAGATAGATAGATAGATAGATAGATAGATAGATAGATAGATAGATAGATAGATAGATAGATAGATAGATAGATAGATAGGTAATTCCCCCCTCTGTGACATTTTGATTCCCCCCTCTGATCCCCCCTGTGTTATTTTAAGTGATCCCTCCACCCTGATACCCCAGTGCTGTATTCTTCTTTATGGAAAAATAAGACATCCTGTCAAAATAAGAAGGGAACAAAAATTTATATACTGTATTTTTGGGGGAACACTGTAGTAGGGACACCACTCCAAATCATTGAATCAGAATGTTTCAATCACATCCATGGCAACAAGTGTATAAAATGAATTGACTAGACACAAAGATTTTTTTTCAAACATTTGTGATAGAATGGGTTGTTCTCAAGAGCTTAGTCTACAGCCAAAATGGTACCTTGATGGGTGCTGAAATCAATTTGTGAAGTTTTCCTGTATGCTAAATATTCCAGTCTATAACAAATTGGAGGCAATCGTGGACAACAGGAGCTGCTAATTGGCAAGCCAAATCAGAGAGGGGTCAGTCCACACTGAGGCACACACTGCCAACTGGCAAGAGCTAAAAAAAAACAAACGCCATATGACCTTTGGATTAGCTCAAATACAATGCACAGAGAATGTTGGAATTGCTTTCTACAACTAAACAGAGTCATCCAAATCTTACATCACAAAGTACAATTCATTCATGCATCAGACTTCTCTATTTGGTAATCCAGTGGATTTGTATGTGTTTGGTGGGTGGAGAAGGAGAATGGTACTATGTCAAGTGTAAAGTTTAGTGGAGGGGGTAATTGTGTGGGGCTGATTTTCAGGGGTTGGGATTGGCCCCTTGTTTTAAGTGAAAGGAACTCTAAATTCCTTAGGATGCCAAGAGATTTTCAAAAATATTATGCTCCCAACAACAAAGCCAGGTCCATGAATTCCGGGCAGATGTCTCAACAGGCTACTTGAAGGTAGGTGCACGTGCAGGCAGGTTTCAAGTGTTTCTGCTCAGTCCTACTAAGGAATCTGTGGCCTTTGAGTGACATCAGCGCAGAATTGATTACAGTGGAGGGCATTATTTGTAATGATGTTCTTTATTTTAATTAATCTTTTTACTCTTTTATTTTCATAGCATTTTTTATTTAATTTATGTATTTTTTAATCCTTTAAGAATGGATAAGTGGTCATGGAGACCTCTTTACTACTTCCATAGGATGGGGAATGGTATACTTTTTATATAAATTTTTTTTTGTTATTAACACATTGAAAATTCAATATTGAAAAAGGCACATGCAGAATTTCCAGTGTCATACCTGTACTACATCAATCACAGTGCAATCCTTGTCTGTCTGTCTGTCTGTCTGGAATGGAAATCACTGACATGTTTAACTGAACTGCAAACCTGGAGGCTGAAATTGGTGGCAAAACACAATCACTGTTCTTTCTGCCTCTTATTTCAAACATTTCCTTTCACGTTCTTTCTGTTTCATCATTATAATGATAAGCTTTGGTCTCTACATAAGATGTTTAATTGGTGGTTAATCTGAATAATTGACATAATGTTGCATCAATAGGGCTGATTAATAGAAAGTGCCGCAAAGACACAAACTATATATCTGGTGGAGTAAGTTAATGCAACTGCGGAAATCTCTCTAAGGGCTCTTTCACACTACATTGTTTTTAACCTCCTGGGCGAGTTAACTCCGGGTGCGTTTCTTAGCTAATAAAACTTCCCCCCGGTTAACTACCGGCAAACTCACCCATCCGCCGAAATCCTCCATGATTCTGGATATTGGCAGACCTGGAAGCCAATACGCAGAATCACCCGGGCATGACGCCAGAGGAGTGGGGGTAGGCAGTGCCATTGACCTCCATGTTATGGAAGTGGTGTGCTTTTTTATAGCATATCTTTGGCACCACCGGTGACGCCGGGGATATGTTCTGGATCTCATAGAAGGCAGGTGATCCACCGACGTCACCCATGGCACACTTTTTTTTAAAAACGTGCCACGTTCAAAATGCTCAGAAGGTTAAAGTATACGCATAGACGCATGATTTTGGACAGTGCACATATGCAATTTTATATGCATTTTTATAAACTGCAGTGCATGCGGAAATGTAAGCAGCAGGATGTTAGAAAAACACTTGAATCCATGCGTTTTAAAAAATGGAATGCATTAGATGTGAGGGCAATTGCGCTTTCAGTTTGGTTTTTACCCATAATGAACAGTAGCGGTAATACTACCTCGCCCGCTAACCGCATCAGTTACCAGCAAAAAAAACAAATGCTTTATGGTATGCTGCACTTGCGTCTGTGATCGCACTGCACCAGCAAAAATGCATGTTGGAGGTTGTTTTCGGTAACATGCACACAAGAACAGGTCCAGTGTGAAAGGTTCCTGTTTCCTATGGAACCTAGCAGGAAACAGGAAGAGGATATGTTCCAGTTGTGAAAATCCCTCCTGAACGATATTTTTCCTGTATTCCTGTTTGGGTGGCAACTTGAAATTTTGGATTTCCCTTCTGTACTCTAGATCCCAGGTGCCCAACCTGAGGCGCGGGGGCCGCATGGGCCGTTTGGGTGTTGTTCGGCGCCACCCCTTAGTTTTCCACTTGCGGCCCCCAAAATCAAACTGTTGATGCAAAAGGGAAAAGGAAACCACGTGTTCAACAATCCTCCACCGCTGAGTCCTTGCCTGGAATCTTCTTAGAACAGTAAGAGCATAAGAGGTGAGAGACTCGCTCTGGTTCCGGCTGAGCACGCTAATTGGCGTACGTGAAAGCCAATCAGCGACCCAAACAACTGAGCGCCTTTGCTTCCACTATAATATTTGATGATATCTATGAGGCACAGGACCTTTGATTATATATATGGGGCATTCCATATATCACCATGTGTAGCGGTCACACGCTGACCAGGTTTTCCTAATCAACTCTGGCGCTCCTACAACAGTAAATTTGTCAATGTTGAACAGGAAAACTAGATCTACATATGACCGTGGCACCCAGGGGTGGGGGGGGGGTGGATGCTGTCAGGTTTTGACTGCCTGCCTGGGTATAGTCCATTTTCTGCTGGCATCTGTCGGTGGGGGGGGCTGGATCGGTGTTGAGTGCGGCCCTTTAATGATGCCGAGGGCCACAACTGTGGCCCTCCATATGAACTCAGTTGCTCACCACTGCTCTAGATACAGAGCATGTGTTACTGGCAGGATCACCAGGTGGGAAAATGAGCCTGCCACATCTGCTAGGCTTAGCGGTTCTGAGTCCTATCACCCCGGTACGGATTTCTTTCTACAGCAAAACATAACTTTGGGATTGCTCTGAGGAGCAGATAGGACGGCACAGAAAGGTTGCCGAGCCAGTCGGTGCAGTTTTTAACTTGAAATAAGGATAAAGTGAAGTCTTGATTATATTTTTATGTAAATAATGTAATGCTTTGGGGCATGTACATACAACACATCATAAATTTAAAGACATGACAAGACTTCCATATCTGCACTCACTAACTCTTTCTTGATCCAACATGAATGTATGTAAGAGGGAAAGCGACATATTTCAGCCTGTGTCTATATAATTAGGTCACGCTGTGACAAATGTCCTGGTGTCATACTCAGCATAAGATGAATGATCTCCAATATTCTCCTCCACAATACAAAGGATGACACAAAGAATAATGGTGTGTAGTTTGGCAGACACACAGAGCATGTGAAAAATAATACCTCATTTATATTAGAAGAAGTCGCCGTCTTCACCTGGAAAGTTTTCAGGGGTTTCAAAGGTAAAAACAGAACAATTTGGTGAAAATTCTGATTATATGAAGACTCAATGGACTCATATATAAACCTCCCAAGATACAGTGTTTCCCCAAAATTACAGTGCCTTATATAAATTTTTGCTCCCAAAGATGCCCTATGTCGTATTTTTCCATGAAGAAGAATACGGCACTGGGGTATCAGGATGGGGGGGTCACTTAAAACGACACTGGGGGGATCAGAGGGGGGAATCAAAATGGCACAGGGGGATCAGAGGGGGGATTATCATTTTAATAACCCCTTCTGATCCTCCTGTGTCATTTTGATTGCCCCCTCTGAACCCCCCAGTCCAGAGTAACAGTACCATATCTTTGGGGTGCCTTATTTTTGGGGGGATGCCTTATATTTCAGCGAGAGGCAAAAATGTAAGGGTGCCTTATATTCCGGGAAACAGGATAGTGATAACAGGGCTGCACAGGTATTGTAGATCTTTTCTATACAAAATTCAGTTTAAACATCACAGTAACCCATATTATAATAAAACTCTATCCTACACTACATGCTCCAGCACATGGATACATATGGAATATTAAAATATTCAATTATAGCTTAGATGGTGGAAATATAAAAACATATGTTGTTCCTGGATTATCCTGGATAATCCAATAAACTCCCAGCGGCGGATGATTTTCAGGTAGACTATGAAGTCCTCAGGCAGTCCCCCCATCTTTATTCAGCTTTTTCATCAAGCTTAAATTGTTCTTTGTGCTGAACATGGATTTATAATGTCTGAGATATTGTAGATGTGTCAGCTAATATAAGAAGGCTTTAAACCCGGAACAAATAAAAACTTCTTCCATTTTGGATAGAGTGGAACTGGGTTAGAGCCCTCTATTATATATTATCCTATGGAATAGTATAAATGATGAGGGGTCAGGCAGAATAGGTCAGAAGAATCTGGTATAGGTTCTAATCCTGCAGTACTCTATACTGGCTTCTAGTTGTCCAGAGAATCGAAGTCGCCTGGCCTTTAAATCCGTCCACATCTCCTGTTCCATTTACATTTACATCTCCAACCTGGTACATAAATATACCCCCCCCCCCCCCCCCCCCCCCCCCCCTCCGCTCCTCCAGTGACCTACAAAGACATCCCCACTCATAACATCATCACATGACAAACAAGACTTCTACAAGGCCGCTCCTACTCTCTGGAACTCTCTCACTCGTCCCATTAGACTTGCTCCTACATTTAACACTTTCAAAAAAGTCTGGCCTACCCATGTTCTCATTTCTTACATCACCACCGCGCCAGACCCATATCCCCAACCTATTGTATTCTCTGTTCCTCAACTGCTTAGATTGCAAACCAGACTGGGCAGGGTCATCAACTTCTCCTATGTTATAAACTGTACCTGTAGCCTGTGTGTACAGCAATGTGTAATATTTTGGTGCTATATACCATCTTTATTGGACTATAAGACTCACTTTTTTCCTCTTTAAATCATTGGAAATGTCGTTTTATGAAATAAATATTGGAACAAAAATATTTTAAGTTCCAAATATTCTGGGAGCAATGCTCCTCACCCCAGGAGACTGGAATGTGTTCTATTTTTTTATTATTATTTATTTTATTTTTTTATTATTGATCCTCGCAATGTGCTCGCACACACAATTGTGAACTCGCGTGCAAATTGAAGTGCACGCAGTATTATAAAACCACACCAAACTGCACGGATGTCTTGATTGTCCCGCCCGAAAAAGGTTATTAGTGGGTCAGACAGCCAAAGCCATCTGACCGTCGAGTGTCCAATTCCCTATGTCGCCTCGACCGGACCTGGGTTGCCCAAATACTAGGGACCGAGGTGGACGCCCTTCCAAAGAGGGTCCCGAGCATGGAGAGACTGCCGTGCCGAAGCAGTAAGCAGTCTCTCCCCAGCACTTTCCGGGGTAAAGTCCCGTGCAGGGGTAGTGGGGGGGGGGGGGGGGGGGGGGGGGGGGGGGGTAGACTACATAAAAAATAAATAAGTGACCTGTGCCAAAGAATGGGGCAGGCCTAGAGCCATTTGTTGTAGTCCCTTCAGCCAACCCAAAAGACCACTGCCAGAATGGAATTCGTAGCTGTGTTAGCACAAGCAGTACCCATTCTCTAAATCCACTAAAAAACGAATGGAAAGACACATTTTACAGTCTGGCACTAACAACTTAACCATGAGAAGCCATTTACATATGGGAGGAGATTTGATTCTGTGTCATATGATTTGTTGATTGCAATGCAGAATGTTAATGGAAATGCACAATTCATGCATCAAAATAACATCAACTTACTCTATTACTGTTGTGAGCTTAGTCTGTTATGAATATATAATGTGACTCCTCCCATATGTAAATAGCTTTGTAATAGTTGGGTGTGTTGAGGCTATTTAGATGAGTTGACAGAATGTTAACATTTTGCATTGCAATAAAAAAATATGTGACTTCAGATATGAAACAAGATAAATTATCTCATATGGCCACTACAAATGTTTTGCTATCTAACCATGCTTGGCTTTACTACAATTATTGGCTGAATTATTTAAATTAACACTTTTGTAATCCGAATTTTTGTTAATACTTGTTTTCATATTTGGGTTGTAGCATATAACAGGTGCCAAGTCACAGTTTCTACTCGTCTTCTCAAAATCATGAATTCCATGATGCCAGATCCAGCATGTGGGATCATCCAGAAGTATGTATCTGAAGGAGAACCAACAGACCACTGTGACCACATGCCTCTGTGCCTCCCCTGAGGAATCACACCACCTTCTGCTTGCATATACCCCACTTCTCTCATCTTCCCTTACCCTACCTCAATGTAACAGGGGCTCTCTGACCTCCTCTCCCTACTGATCGTCTGATTCATGATTTCCCTTTCATTGATGAAATCTCCACACTGGAGTGATTCTGGAAAGAATAAACTTTACCATAATATAAACCTCTTTACACAATTACAATGGAATTTGGTTCCAAAAGTAAAAAAGTTAAAAGTAAACATAAGAGCCTACAATATTTTTTTGGTCAATGTCCATAGGAAGTTCACTCTTTCTGTTCCTGGACAAATAACCATTACAGTCCTATAGCCACAGTTATTAGTGTTTTACACAGGAGACATTGAGGCTCCCCTGAAAAGTTGTGTCTGCTGTTGTCCTGCATGGGGTTTTGGGGGTAACACGTTTGTAAACCCCTGAAAAAAATGTGGAAGACCTTCATGTCAAATAGTAACTCATTTTACTATTAAAAGCTTCCTTTTATCTGACCAGAAGATCCACAAGACTCAGAGCCTTCACCCTTATGAAGAACCCAAATTGACTATTCTTAACCCTTACACAAACATTTTGCAAAGAGAGCCAGGTATGGTAAAGTGAAATATGTCGGGGTTAACCATTAATTGAACCATTACATTCAATGCAAAGTAACCATGGGGCATAGTATGCATAGCTGTCAACTAAAAAAAAAACAAAAAACGGGGGGCATACAGAAAGTGAGGTAACTTCCGGTATATGGATCTTGGTTCTTCTGCGTTCCACGTACAGGAAGTGCCGTCACTGACTGGGCTTACTTCTTGGCTGATCTAGCAGGGAGAGGGAGTTACTCTCCTTGCTAATGTCCCATCCTGCTTGTGCTGATAATGTGCGGGGTGGGAGCAGGGATAATAACATCCTCTCACTGATAGATCAGCGTGATTTCAAGAATCCGGGAAAAATATGTGATTTCTTGAAATCGGGATTTGGCCGGGAAAGCCACATAAAAATCTGTGACTTTACCGGTCAAAACAGAAAGGTTGACAGGTCTGATAGTATGGGAGGGTATGACACTAATAAAGGCTCTCCCTAGGAATGCTGAGACTTGTAGTCCTCTCAGCTGTGCAGCCACATTTCACCAAACCATTCCTCTAGCTATGGATGGCGTATGGATAGTCAGTAAGAAGATTCCGATCCTGCTAATCTTAATGCTACATCCTGATAGTAGGAATTATCAGTATGATGAAGCAGCCAGAACAGACAGGCACAACACATGGCTGCAGCCCAAACATTGTGTAACCCTGGTACTGTACCATTCATGAGGGTGGGGGGGGGGGCAAGCCAAAGGCTGTGCTGCAGTTGTCACAATAACATTGCAGCTTTGCTTTTTAAGAGAGATGGTTCTCTCTTTCTCTGAGCAAGTCCTTTAACTATATATACAAAAAAGGAACTGTTGGAAAGTCACCAATTCTCTGGGTTAAGCCATCCTTTGGTCTGGGGGGTGGAGTATACCTACTTCCCTTGTTTCTTGATGTATGGTGTCTGACACCCCTGGAATTTGAGCAGCACTGATGCAGAATTCAAGTAGTAAAGGGGTAATAATTTTCTGTAAACTAAAATTCCCTTTATCTACATATTTTTATAAATAACTTTTAGAGCCAGCATATTACACAGCACTGTACATTAGAGTTAGGATGCAGCATAAGACAACACAGGTTCAGGTTATGACACAGGAGGAGTGGAGGGCACTGCCCCACAGGTTCAGGTTGTGACACAGGAGGAGTGGAGGGCACTGCCAGGTCTGGCTTACAAGCTAATAGTATTGTTTGTCAGTTGACAGAGTAATTTGCCCATGAGGACCAATAACCAGTTACAGATATTGCAAGGAAAGTACCCATGTATCTGACATCACTCAGCTCCTGGGTCCTGAGAAGCTTTCTCTGATCAGACTCCCTCTCCTGCCTTCTCCTCCGTAACCTCCTTACATAAGGGGAATACAGGAAGTGCTACTAATTTTCCATCAGACAACACAGGAAGTGAGCTCTGATGTTATTAAACACATAGAGCACAATGTTTTGTATGTTATAACACACCAAGGGGACAAATACAGTCTCACGTCAGAGTTTACATCCATTTTATTAACTTCAAATATTTGTGATGAATACAAGAGAGAAATGTCTCTGAATCGGACACATCTCCCCGTTAGCCCCCCAGACCTGAATATCCCCCCGGGCTGTGTTCACACCTTTGCAGCCGCATAACAGAGAAATACAAAGCTAAACACTTTATTTAAAGGAGACAGCCACTTGTTATCGGTCTCTTCATGTATGCTGAACTCTCCAGGCAGATATACAAGATGAAGGCAGCTTTATACACTACTAATACACACTAATACACACTAATACACACTATGCACACTAATAATATATTACTAAATGTAAGCTCCTGATTGTGACCTCATGATGTCCTTGTACAACAGAGCTTATGTGTGAAAGGAAGAAGCAGTACCAGTAGCCAGTCACCTCACATGCTAACAATAGCAAGATAGAGCAAAGAGAAATAGATATCATGCTATTACTGCACTGCTTCTTCTTTCACTATCCAGTCACAAACAGTGATATGGGAGAAATCTCTAAAAAATATGTTTTTATTTTCATCTTTCTGGAGCCTAGGATTTTGTCCTGGTTTCCTAGATGTTGCTTTAATAGCAGCGCTGAGATACAGGGAGGAGGGAAAAAATTAAATACACTGTTTTCTAAAATAATAATGATAATAATGTGGGGATTGTTTATAATACAGAGTGCTAAACCTGTGGTTACAAGAAACCCCTATTTGGTTAATTGTGTAACGCCAAATCATATAACACTCTAATAATATAACCTGTATATACTTGTATCATCCTTGTAGGCTCAGATTGTGAATTCACAGATATTTCTTTTTGTATTTTGGTGTTTGAATTAATATCCAGTCAATAAACAGAAGATATAAAGGAGGGATGTTGGATTGAATTTGGCCTGTAAAACACAGTGTTTATTTCTTGGAAATCTTTGTGCTGGATAAAGTTGTGTTATTTGGTAAATATCATATGTTAAGCCCCCCATACAACTTTAGATCACTCCATACAATTTCCATTAGATCTACCAACAACTATGTAGTGTGGAGTCCTCCCTGATTGAATACTGATTGAGAGAGAGAGAGAAAGAGAGAGAGATGATAGATGGATGGACGGAGAGACGTGAGGTAGATAGATAGATAGATAGATAGATAGATAGATAGATAGATAGATAGATTAGCTCGATCTCTCGATCGCTCGCTAGATAATTAGCTTCGCTCGCTGACTCGCTCGCTAGATCGCTCGCTAGCTCGCTCGCTCGCCTCGCTCGCTCGCTCATCGCTCGCATCGCTAGCTTCGCCCTCGCTCGCTGAATCAGCTCGCTCGCTATAGAAGCGCGCTCTGGGCTCGCTCCTCGCTCCGCTAGATCGCGCGATCCTAGATCGCTCGCTCGCTCGCTCTCTCCTCGCTCGCTCCGCTCGCTCGCTCGCTCTGGGCCTCGCTCTCTCGCCATCGCTCGCTGCTCGCTCGCTCGCTCGCTCTCTCGCTCTATCGCTCGTCGCTCGCTCGCCGCCGCTCCTCGCTCGCTCCTCGGCTCTGCGCTCGCTCGCTCCCGCTCGCTCGCCTTCGCTGCTCGCTCGGCTCGCTCGCTCGCTCGCTCGCTCGCCTCTCTACTTCGCTGCTCGCTCGCTCGCTCGCTCTGGGCTCGCTCGCTCGCTCGCTCGCTCGCCCTCGCTCTCTCGCTCGCTCGCCTATCTCGCTCGCGCGCTCGCTCGCTCGCTTCTCGCCCCCGCGCGTTATACACCCCGCACAATAATATAGTTTTCTCTGTATGGTAGGTTGCCGTTCTCTCCGGGTACCTACCTGCTTCTGGATGGTTCACTATGTTTGCTATGAATCTCCCCTTCCCCATTCATCATCCTTCAGTAATTTTCCCTCGATGTATAGAAATGATCAGAGAGATATAATGTGTGACATATTTGCGGTGTCGGCCGATCACATTGATCCGATGTATTACAGCCGATAGACAGATTGTTACATTGTTATGATATCGGGAAAGGAAAACATAGATGTGATAATCTCTCTATAATTAGAAGAAATATATAAGTTCTAATTTTTATACCGTACATATAGTTTAGTTCAGGTGATAAATAATTAAACCAATATTTTAGAAATGAGAAATGTTTCCTTAAATATATAACGTTTCTGTATAATGTTCTGTAAATGTTTGCGGGGTTGGAAACTAGAAATAGAACAATAAATAATATTACAATGATTGGATATGATTGAAGTTGCCCCCACCTGGTTGTTGTGATGGAATATAGCGCTATTCGGGGGGCTGTCAGTGACAGCTGTAGAAGTGGGAATGCCGGTGGATGCTGCTGATGATAGAATGGAGGTGTCCGGGATGAATGATTTATAGATGATTGGGGTGCAGTCACAGGGCAGGAGAGCAGTGATGCCAATTACCAGGCTGTGATTAGGCTTTGTGCCTGCTGCTTGGAGCCCGGCTCTGGGGGGGCTGCCAGGTGGCTGGAAGGACAAGATCACCCCATGAACCAGAACACATCTAAGAAGAGCTCAGAAAGGGGCCACA
>CM070035.1:138102827-138184867 GCA_036250615.1 Ptychadena robeensis | reverse complement strand
CCCCCCTGACCCCAGCCAATGCTATAGCACCGACCCCCCCTGATCGATGTCCTTCAATCTCACTTTCAGGAAAGGCCTCCAAATCCACAGACTGTCTTCAGAACAGAAGTCAACCCTGTTTGGCTTTTTTAGGACTCATTGTAAACTTGTGTACGTGTTAGTAAATAAATAATTTGTTTCACTGACACAAACAATCTGAAATGGCAAATTTTTCGTTTTAGCAAGAGCATATTTGTTACACAATCAATGAATTTGGAAGAGAAAAAACAACAACTAAGTTGAGAAGTCTGATGATAAAAGTTTGTGTAAACCCTCGCCTTCCCTGTACACATTCTATAAAGTCAGATAAATCCAATGTACCTTGTCGGGTGTGACAGCTGCCCAGCCTGGCTGTGTAATCCCTGAACTTCACAATAACACATCTACACAACCGCAGATCGAAATCTCCCGATCCCGGCCGATCGCGGCTTTGTACACATTCATGCGATTTAAGCAGCTGGAATTTATTTTCAACGTAAACTTTTTTTTGCAGATGGCATCCATTGATAGGCTAATACCACCCCCTCCAGCCAGCACTAATGAATGGAGATCCCCATTTACATAACTTATTCCAGCCAGGTGGTTGGCCATCTATGGAGCTGGTGGGATGTAGACACAGACAGACCCTCTAACCCCAGCACAGATCAGCCAACACGCAGCCCATCTCACCCTGCCAGGGGAAGGACGATCCTTCTGTTTAGAAAGTTTTGTTGGCAGGTGGAGCTGTCGTGTTGTATAATCCGGAGGAGGGGAGACTAAAAACATCGCAGATCACTTCAGGTGAGGTGTGGAAGTTTATGGCGTGTCATGGAAGAGGGGAGGAAGACTGGGAAGTTGTCTCCCCTCTCCATGGAGGACACAAGCCAGGCCTCGATCAGAGAGACAAGTCACCCATCGGGTCACCTCTACCCCCTCCAATGGTCACCCACCTATGACACTCCAGCAGGAGACCCCAATAAAGTTAGGAAGTTAGTTGGAGTGGAAGTGCTGAGGCTCCAGGCGGGGGACAGCCGTAGGAAGGGATAAATCAAGTCATTTACCTTGTCTGCAGAGTCGTTGTGTTACGCCAGGCGCTTTAGGTGATTGGAAATGCGGACTGATGAAGATTGATCACCCTCCTCTTGCCCTACCCCTTGTAAGTGAGCGAGGGGCGGCCGCCTCCACCAATCAGCACCACCGCCTCCTCAGACTGACAAGCTAACCAGCCAATAGCGTGGCGTGCTGGGACTCGTCCTCTTCACGCCCCCTCCCCGGCTCTATACTGCACTGAATACGAGGGGGAGAGGAGACTGGAGAGTGTACGTAGTGTCAGCCCAGAATGAGGGACAAGATCACACCGACCACAGGACTTCTTTATATTATACATCTAAACACAACAACAACAACACACAACATAACACAACACAAGTGCTCTCTGATCCGCTCCAAAAACTTCAGGCTGGCCTGAAGTCATTTATAAATCGGCCAAAACTTCCATAAAGATTTCCCATCAGCTAATTAACTAAGTATAAAAATAAATCATAGATCAAGCCGAAATATTTCCAGAGATCTTCCACGAGCAAGGAAATGTCAATCGCATGTCATGTATTATCTACCAAACGGCACATCGTCTATCGATAATACGATTTATCAGGGAGGTGAAGACAAATCATAAACTATAATAAACAGAAGGTGAAAGAATATGACAATTGTTTTGTTTCTAATTAGAAGGAACACAATTATTTCTCTACCTATCAGATCGTCCATAAGACAGATTCTCTGAACTCAAAGAGATTTTGGATAATAAAATAGATGAAATAATAAATGAAAATCATAACTATTAAAGATCAGATTTCGTTATAGAAATAATACTTTCTAACCTGATATTTTTATTTAAGATTTCTATTTTTGGTTCGGTAATTTTCTTATAATGAAGGCAAAAAAAATGAATAATTCTTCTCAAGCTTTTGGGATTTACATCAGTATTTATTTATAACGAAATTGGCAGATTTGGGCAGCAGAACTGTAAGAAAAACTTGTTTTCTCCCTGAGATCAAACTTTTCGCGGATCGCAGAAGGTAGAAAGTGACGAGCAAACAAGATTTTAGTGTGGAGGGTTATTAGTGAAGGTTGGGGGTGTTCCGGATAGTTTTCCACTCCACACAAGTCATCTGTGCGACCCACTTTCTCTGCGAACAAAGACAACTCGGCTCATTCACAAAAATAATTAACTCCTAAAAAAAATAACTCTCAGAACTTTCTTTACTGAACCCATTGCCGCTTCCTTCTTTAATTTCTTTTATTTACATTTTTAAAGATCATCTCTTTAATATCTCTAACCTTTAATAATAGAAATACACTTTTGAACAAAATGCAGAAAAATAAATGACTTTTTGCGGAGCGAGTGCCGACAATAATCATTCAAATTTCTGTTAAATTCGATCAAAAGTGGAAAAACTGTTGAAAACCTGAATGACTTTTATATTATGATCCGCATTGGAAATCTGATGGTTTGGGGATAAATAAAAATATAATTTATTGATATTTGACGATTGTTTGGATCTGGAAATTGAGTATAAGCATTTCTGGATTGGTTTTTGATCGATGATCGGTTTCATGCAATCTATATGGAACTGATCGCCCGGTCTATGGGCAGCACAAGCCTGCAGTGGCCAGTATTTGGCTCTATTCTCATCTGATCAGCTCACAAGGTATCAAGTGGCACAAAACCCCTTTTTGTAATAAGAGTATTTGTCTAATCCCAAATTGCAAGCGAATTTTCTTAATGCCTCTGCCCATAAACCTCGGATTAAGGGAAGTTTAGAAAACGAGGAGGGAGGCAGAAAGGAAGAGGAGAGAGAGAGGGAGAGGAAAAGTTTAGTGTGTCTTCAGTGTTCAGTGGAAATTGTAGTGGGATTTGTGGGGGATTCAGCTGATAAGCGACCAGTGGGCAGGAGATGCTGCAGCAGCTGGGATCTCACTGATACTACAGAACACCTCCACACCTGGGATCTGCCCACCTCACCTACAAGGACTTATACCTGAGGATCCTCATTCTACTACATCACCACAGCCCCCCATCTTCAAGGATGACTGAGTGCTAAGAAAAAAAAATCTGCCCTCCCCAGGGGCTCTTTCATGCATCTTGGCCTTGGATCCGGATGACGGTTCATGAAGCTTCCAAATTGCAGGGGCAGAACCTCCGACTCCTTTTTTCTATTGTTCCCTTTGATTGGGGGATGTTTGTGTAGCGCCGCAGTGGTGGGCGCGCTGCTTACTCCGGGAAAGGTAAGGGAGAGATCTGGGGGTGACTGGGGGTTCAGGAGGGACCGGGGCTGAGACGGAGGAACTCGGGACCCCCCAAGTGCTCTCCCCAACTATTCCGTTTTTTATCCACCTGCAACCTTGTGATTTATTAATTGTGGCAAAAATAAATATTCTATTACCGCATCTGTATTATTATTCTCTTTTATTACTAAGTATTATTCTTGTTTAAAATATTAAGTTCTTGCTGCTCCAGAGGTTTTTTTGGGGGATATAAGACCATTTAACCTGTAAGTTTATGTCACCATGCTGAGACTTCTAGTTCCACAACACTTTGGGGGGGGGGGGGTCAAAAACTTTTCTGTTCCATACGTTTTTTTTTAAGTTTTAATGCAACTTTTGAGTCTCATTTCGATGGTGAAATCTGTAAATAATTATTTCCATGGTTGCTGTGCATTTAGTAAATTGATAGTTATTCAAAATAGTTATTGGGTCAGGGCTGCTGATCACTGAGGATGGGCTACAGAAGCCATGCAGACATCGGTAACCAGTTATTATTATTTACATAATTTATTTATATAGCGCCAACATATTAAGCAGCGCTGTGCAATAAATGAGAGTTGAGATAACACACAAGTTCAGGTTATGACACAGGAATAGTAGAGGACCCTGCCCCATCGGGGTTACACCCTAATAGATCCATCCATTAATATATACGGATAATATATGAAGGATCCTCAGATCTCCAGTAGAGAAGCAGGAGATTCAGGGAGGGATGTGTGCATGTACTGGGGCTGGGAGGGTTAATCTCATAAATCTCTTTTCTGTATCTTAATAGAATTATCATTATCCATATTCTGCAGCCTCTGCTGTTTGTAGATACATTAATTTACAGGTTGGTTATATATTGTTTTCTATCTGAACTAATTGATCGATTTGTTTAAAATCTTCACATCTGTGGGGACCTTGAGAGTTTCTCATAGACAATATAAAGTAAATGTTAATAGATGACTTTCTCATATCATAATATTTAACATATACAGCAATGTAGAGGGACAGCTATGTCTTATAAATAATACTGGACTGTCCACAACATACATTACTCAGCAGATGAATTAAAGTAAGCAGGGAGAGCACCTCACCACCCCTTCAGATATAATACCAGAATTAATTAGAGTGCAATACACATTTCTACACATCGCTGTCCAAGATTGCCTTTTCCTGGAAACAGACATTTACTAAAGAATTGTGCAGTGTTGTTCAGTGCTGGTCAGAGAAATCATCAGGATTTAGATCAGGTTTTAAATATAAAAAAATAACCTGTCTATCATATTCCATTTAATAATAATGAACACTGAGGGGAAAAAAGTTAAAATTTCTGTTATCCCTTTAAATATACATATTCTCCATACAGCCAAGCACACATTCACTACATGACATACACACACCTATAGTACACTTATTATACACACACCTAAAAACAACTTTTTTTTTTTTAACTCAGAGAAGAGTAAAAAAGCTGCAAATAGTATAATATAGAAATAGGAAAAAATTATAATAAAAAACTGCATATGTGGTAAGAAATATTTTTGCTTTTATTGAAAACTGTATGAGACAGTATTGTAATAAATAAACAGTTGCACAAATATAACAGGATGTATATAGGCTGATAGGACACAGTGTAAGTGTGTATGTGTGCGCGTATATTATATATATATATATATATATATATATATATATACTGACGCACACATTTATATATATATAGATCATACCGGTACAATGTAGCATGACACAGACGGGAATTGGTTTGCAGAAATAAATAGCAACGGCATTATCAGCTAACATATAGGTTCAGTTGTAGTTAAAAGCATGAAATAAATATCGTTCTCCCACAAATGGTTAAAAGCCTCTCTTATGGGGAAATGTAAACGGCTGTTCTGCAGCCAAATTCGGCGTGGAAAGGGATTGTGGGTAAGCTATATCACAGGTCAGTTCTCCGGCTGAGCATATACAGTATGTTCATGGATATAATTTGTGGAGGATATAATGTAAAATAGCTGCTCGAAATAAACACTGGTAAATATAGCATCGTATGTATACCACTGAAAATTAAAACGTAGGTAGCGTACGTATTATTATAAAATGGCAGGACTAGATGAAAACATTGATGGAGATTCGCGCAGCTCTCCAGCATAGCTCAATAGAAAGTTTCAGCTACATGTTCCTGGTTGCAGCTGAAAAAGGAAGAGATGCTGCTTGGAGCAGCCAGTAGCCCATACAACAGGTGGTCGCCCCCTCGGGGTGTGACCAGCGCCCGTCCCAACTTCACATGTGCCATGCTCCTGGACATCAACTTTCACCAGTGTCGACGCTGTGTGATTAAGGAAACTAAAACATCTTTGCGGTCTCCATTGACACCAAAGTTCTGTTAAAAAATACAACGTAGAGCAACAAACCTAAAAACAGAAAAGAAATCTAGTGACGTTTATTTGGAACATTTGTTGAAAGTCTTCCCGTAGGGTTTCTACAGGGCTTCCAGTCATTAGCTGAACCCCAAAAGCACAGGGCGGGGGGCCTGGACATAGTCCTCCGCAGAGCATCGGTCACTGCACCACACACTTCTCTTCTTTCTTCGTCATTTTGCCTTTGTTTTGCTCCAGAGTTCTTTCCAAGTGTTCCTCCTCTTCTTCGGCTCTGCAAGAAACACAGGACTGTGTGAGAAATAGGGGGATTTAAGGGAAAAAAAAGGAGTACCTGGGCTGTCACCCTCCATCCTGGAATGTGAGGCATGCATTTAGTGTTAATCTTCTTTGCAAAGTTGTCTTTACTCGCTCCCCCTCAACAATAGTAAGCAGTGATCACATAACGTATATACGGCTCCTGTAAGAGGCTTACTATCAGGTGTCTGTACATATCTGCTGTGTGACCAAGTACACTTTATACTGTGTATGTTTATATCACTGGTTGTGTGTACAATGCACTAAACGTACAGCAACTAGCATCTCTCTTGTTTTATACTTTTATACAATATACACACACACACACACACACTTTATATCATATATATTTATATATATCAGAAGTTGTGTGTACAATGCACTATACACATACAGCAACTTGAAGCTCTTGTTTTACACTATATATATATATATATATACAGAAACACACACACACTTTATTTCTCTGTACAACTCTTCCAGTGTTTTTACAACTAAAATTATTAAAGCAGAGGCCTGTAGTCATCATCGTGGACCTTTTGGATTTTCATTAGGTTAACTCATTCTCTATGATGAAACAAGGAATCCATCGTCTACATATGTAGATAGTAGAGTTTTGTACCGTGTTAGCCATCGATGAATACAGAACGTTTTCCTGAAGAAGGGATCTGCGACATCCCAAAAGCGTGCTTCTCTAATGACTTCAGTTAGCCAATAAGCGTATCACTTAAACTTTCTACATATGTAGATAAAAACTGATCCTTCAACTTTAACTAAGATGGGACCTAGAATCAGCAAGATCACCTCTGTGCGGAACAATACACATTTGTAGTCCCCTGTTGTTATATGTATGTCTGCTCTTCTAGCCTTCCAGTTATGTCATTGGTGTTAGGGCTCCAATAATAACGTAAAGCTAGCAATACACTGTCCGTTTCTCTCTCGATAGATGAGGGACAGACTGCAGTCGGATGACATCATCACTCTACAACCGCCCCCTCAGAAGATCATGATTGATGGGATTGGCCGTGCGATCAGACATGCAGGAAATTCCTGGTCGATCTCACAAGGTGGGTGCACTTGATTTTTGGCCAATCGATCACTAGGTGATTGGTGGGAACGTGCATGGCGGTTGATCGGTCGGAAAATCTCCTGTGTATGGCTACCTTAAGTCGTACTACATATTTCGTTCTATAAGACCTAAGAGGAAGTTTTTGTCATTCAGAATGCTGCCTAAGAACTTTATCATCTGGTGGTTACCATCGGGATGCCAATATTGTGCTGCCAAATCTGTGCTCGCTTTAGACTATTCTGGACAAGACTTTTATAAGTCTTTACAGAATTACTTTATAATCAATGTTCACATTCCCAAATGCTGTTTTGTCTGATTGCAATCCCTACCAAGTGGAGAAAATATTACAGTCTTTATCTTGGGTATCCTGCTGGGATGCAACAACATATCAGCCACCTTCAGACTTTCATTGGCTCATAAGACAACTGAGCAAGGAAGGAGAACGGCTTCACATCAGCCTTATAATTGGCATGTTGTAATTATAGATGACCCTCCTCCATTCTTTAAGACCCCCAATACCTTTAGACCACTTCATACAATTTCCATTAGAACTACCAACAACTATGTAGTGCTGGGTCCTCCTTTATAGTATACATAGTGATTGGAAGGATTAGAAAGGTCCTCATATTACATGGTTCTGGTAGAAGAAAAGTTGATTGTACAGAAATTGTATGGTAAGATTGTAAGGTGTATGGGGGGCTTTTAGGGTCAGTAGATGGACTATGCTACAGTTTAGGGCTACAAAACTCTGGCTGTTGGGAAAGGATCATTGGGAAATCAGACTGCTTGGTAGCCAGACATTCATTCAGTGTAACCACTTTTACCCTCATTACCTCTAAGGATGGCATGATGAACAGTGGTGTACCTACCGTATGTATGTAATGGGCACCAATAGCAGCAAAAATTTTTATTACCTCCCTAACAAAAATCTATTTCTTGAATGCAAATGAATAGTAATAGATAAAAGCAGGACTAACCCAATGTGGGCTTTCTTCTCATGGTCAGTATAAAAGTGACCTCTTTCATTGGTGGTAAGTGGAAATTGCCCCCGATACATTACGGGTCAGTATAGAATTGACCTCTTTCATTGGTGATAAGTGGAAATTGCCCCTGATACATTACAGGTCAGTATAGAAGTGACCTTTTCCATTGCTGTTAAATTGCATATATTGTACATTACGAAGATCAGTGTGTCAGTGATAGAACTGCCTCCTGGAAACCTCTGAAGGAACTCTGGTTGTGAAACGCTAATCTAATGTGTATGGCCACTTTGATTATAAGTACCTAATGGAACATTATACAGCTTATCAGTATTACAGATTGTGAATCCTGGAAACTGATCTGTTAACCAATATACTGTATATTGCTGCCAACAGAAGATCATCATCGGTTAACGCTTGGTTAACTTATCGGATTTCCCTATTCGGGATTTTGTGTCCGTCACTGATCACTTTGGGGGATAATATGATATTATAGGAAGATGGCGAAGAGTTGTATTGACAGAGACTTACTCCTTTTCTTGGGCATCCAAGTCTCTGACCAAGGCATCGCGTTTGTTTACCAGGATAACCAGTTCATCGAGTAGAAGCTGCTCCCGTCTCTTCTGGGCTTCAGTTTTTTGCCAATCTGTAAAACACAAGTAAGTATATCAGACAAAAACGTGCCAGGAGTGTCAATCTTCTGTAAATAAGCCGCACCTTCTGGAGTGATACAACAAGGATTTTTGTGGCTTAGTTAATATCAAAGTTAGTACATGAGCGGAGTGTCAACAGTTTGCAGTAACGCCTGGAAATCACATGTTGTATAGATGACTTTTCTCAGTTCGGGGTGGTGAAAGTAGCCATGTGATTTCTTCTTATTTCACTGATAACAAAACAAAAATGTCTGGTGGTCCATAACACGCACATGTGTTACAGAGGGGATATTGTGTATTGGCATACATGCGTCTTCCTGCTAATAGAAAAGTATTGTACTATACAAACACGAAGCATAAAACCAGCAGCCGGGTGACTACAGAGATCAGCGCTTTGGCGTTATTCTCTAGTTAGGATTGGACATATAAGATATATCAGATAACAGCTTTCCAGGGACAACAAAATATTTTCAATGTTAAAACCAACATAATATACATAAACCTGAGAGTCTGCATGGATAGATGAGCAACAGGAACCATCTCCGATATTCTATCTTATATGAAACAAGTCAGTAAAACTATTTCTTCATTGTTCACGTATGAAAATCATCAGCTTGGACACTTGTTTACACTCTTTCTTCACCATTTGACTTATCCAAGGTTACTTTGAGATTTCCAACACATTAGTATTTAACCAAGCAGCTTTGCGGATATCAACCCCTTTTTTTGCTGAAATCACCAGACCTGGTTGGTGTACAACATCGCTCTGTTTAGATTATGTCAGTCGGCAGGCTGCGATCAGCAGTGTAGAACGCAACAGGTCTGTGGACTGTGGCCGAGGACAATATGAAAGGTATAGAAAGATCTAACAAATATAATGAATGAGGATACTTCTACTGCCGTGTGCACCTTTAACTTCTACTTAGAGAACCTGCTGGAGGCAAGCCCCCCATACACCTTTAGATAACTCCAGTCAATTGAGATCTACAAACAACAAATGCAGGGAACACACGGCTCCATATAGCACTGCTAGCACTGTTACTCGATGCTTTGCATGGAGACCTTGCAGACATGGTTTGCGGTCATGTCCAGTATCCCTGTTTTTAAGCGGGATTGATTGGTACCACTCAAAAACAGGGATGACCGCATTAGATATGGGCCAGATAGATTGCCTTGAGCACGCACAGCGCTTGAAGCGGCCATCGATCTGGCCCATAGCTATATGTGTGTTCCCAGCTTAAGTAGTGCCAGGTCCTCCCTGATAGAATACACAGTGATTGAAAGGTTTATAAAGGTCCTCATATTACATGGTTTTGGTAGAAAAAAAGTGGATTGTACAGAAATTGTAAGCTAAGATTGTAAGGTAATTTAAGCCCCTATTTTTATAAGGTGTATGGGGGGCTTAAGACAACTAAGCAAGGCATTGCCAAACTTCCCTTCCAATATTCAGACAGTACCAAACTGAAGGTACTTCTACAGGGGGCCATGATGCCTTTCCTACTGCCCTGGCCCGAAGTCATGAAGATCTATTTGCGCTCCACCATTCTGACTGGCTGACTCAATAAAACAAGAAAGAAGAATATCACAATATAGTAACTAAGATTTTAGTAATGTCGCTAGATGTTGTTGATACTGAACTTCATTGATTATCTTCCCCAATAATGGTACAGAAGTATGAGTCACCTGACATGGTAGCATTAAATAAAAATCAGTGGATTTCTTTGTAAATAGAATTACAATAGTTTGTCATTTCACATCCATGAAGTCACGTATATTCATTCATTCCTGTGTGCTGCATCCAACAAGTGACTGTGACGGTGTGTGACATGGATATGGCAGAGAGGGAACCCGCAATGCTGACACTACTGTTTCGTCGTGTTTTTTATACACTCACATTATCAGAACTCTGTAGAACTAAGCATTACACACAAGTATAGTGATTCATGCTTTGATATCAGGAAGCTCGGTGATGCAGAAAACTCCTGATTTCCCACTGAATTCCGTATCGTATCATTTCTGCCCATCAGTTTGTTGTTTTAGGAGAAGATGACGGCACAAAGGCACCGAGCAAGGCAGCAACAGTCTGAAACAGTTTTTCTGCTGCATTAGAGTGTGCAATGACCCCGGATTTAAGGATACCAGAGGCAGATGTGTATTTTCCTATTGTGCCTTCTATCCTCATCACATTCAGTGTTCTCCAGGGCGCCCTGCCCGTTACTGACAACAATTCGAGTAATGTCGCCACTTGCAGCCATATTTCTATGGTCCTTCCCAAGTGAAAGGGACTGTTTGTGGTGTTTTCCATATTTTGAGTTATTACTCTAGTGCTTACAACACAATATGTCCAGGAGTTTGTGCTTTAATATTAATATTACATAATGCATAAAACAATTAGGGTCGAATTTTAGTCCGATTCCCAAACAATTGATCACTGCTCACGTTCATGGTGATCGGTTGTTCGCGAATTGAATGTGGCCACCCTTTCTTCGAGTGGGATTAATCGATCCTGCTCAATTAACAGGGAACTAATATGTTGGTTAATCCCTGTTTGATTGCTAGGGTCCCCATCTAAAGTATCAAACATGAATTGATTGCACAAAGTGGTGCGACCAACCAACACTCAAGTGCAGTGTGGTGACGTTGCCACGCTGCACTCAAACATTCATCGATCAAGCTTGTATTGACCTGTGTATGGGCACCCTTACTACACCAGTAACACACAACCGTCATGCAGAAGTGCAAATCAGGTATCCTATGTATGTAATAAGACACATAACTACCAACTATTGTGTGTGTGGTCACGCAATAACACTCTCCTAACATCACTTAACCCAGAGATAATTTTTGTAATGTTTAACAAGAAATTAAAAGGATTGATCATTCCAATTGAAGTATTTTCAGAGGTAGCTCGAGGAGTAGGTCAACCTCCCCCATACACCTTTAGATCACTCCATACAATTTCCTTTAGATCTACCATCAACTATGTAGTCCTGGGTCCTCCCTGATAGAATACATAGTGATTGGAAAGATTAGAAAGATCCTCATATTACATGGTTTTGGTAGAAGAAAAGTTGATACAGAACAGAAAGTGTATGGTAAGATTGTAAGGTGTATGGGGGCCTTAAGTCTCAACTGTGTAAAAATCCCCACGGTCAGCAACTATGTCTCCATTGGGCTTCATGGAAGCTGGGTGCGTGTATTCTGCCTGTGCTAAGGGCTTTGACAAGCATATGTCATAGCCCGTTGTGTTCAAAGGACAGCGTCTGCACCACGCTGAGATCTCTGTGCTCAGCATGCACTAAAGTTGTGATGCAGTGGAGACACAGCCTGCGTTCTGTGCGCCGTCGTCATTTCTATGTTATATTAGTTTCTGGGATCTTTAGTGCGTAGCCATTTTGAGTCCTTTCCTGAACGTTGCCACAATTTTTGGACTCCAAGAAACTGAAAACATATATTTATTTAGTAGGTTACATTTAGTGATGAAAACATCTCTTCCAGAAAAATCTTTCTTGTAGTTGGTCTTGGAGTGACATTTCGGGGTGTTTGAGTAATAGACCGCCGTGACACATGCTCGGTTATACAGTCAGCACCACTGTGCCTGCTTCATTTCTATCACTTCATTAAAATGTTTAACCGTAACAAGGTTTAATATAGGATTAATCAGAACGAGATTTGCATGCGTAGTATGGCTCACAGCCCACTTGTTATATCTGAATGCACCTCTAGTGTAGGGAAGCTCTCTAATTAATATACAAGAGCCACGTTACAGCATACACACACATCATAGTAAACAACACAGGAGTATTTCATGACAAATGCAAATGACAAAAACCATAAAACCGTAACAGAGATAACCTGTAGTAACAGGGCAGAAATGTGTAACAAGCAACAAAGAGCGGAAAAATAAACAAAGTTGTCTATCACAAATTACACCACACTCCTACCTATTCTTGGTTTCTGTAGACCGAATCTAATTGTATTTTTCTTAGAACATCAGGTGCCCACCCCATGGAAACAGAATGTGACCCTAAAGTTACCCATAGCCCTAGAAACAGTATGAGACATGAGACAAACTTCTGGCCCAAAAGTCAACCAATACATTTCCCAAGAAACAGTAACTTCCCTAGAACCAGCAAGTGGACTACAAGAACACCTGATACATGGGGCATGGATTAGTCACATCCTAAAATCAGGATCTGACCCAAGAAGTAAGTACACCCCTGGAACCAATATATCCAAGTTATCAGTGCTTCCCTTGAGCCTGTATGCTGTACAGAAACCAATCACATTCCTTGGACTAGAATGCAACCTAACCATGGGTTAAAACCCTGAAATACGTATGGGGTAGAAGAATTTGTTACATTTCCAGAACTAGAACGTAGCCCAGGCATCAGCCATTTCCCTGGTACTAATATGTGGCCCCAGAGTCAGGCACACCTTAGGAATTAGTCATAGTTTGAAAATGGCTGCACTACAGCCAGGCTTCTACTCTGAATATTTACTTTCCTAACTGCAATAACGTCAGGAAACAGCTTTTAATTAGTGTTAACCCTTTTTTGGACTAAAATGCCTGCAGCGAGCAATTATTAGTTCCCTCAGGCAGAGGTAGGGTTAAATAGTCTGCTGATTCCCCGGTCAAGTGACCTCTTGCACAGCCAGCCTGCAGGAGCTTGTAACTGTCCATCATCCAGGAGCTACTCCGCCTCCCTCATTAGGAAGGTAAATAATGGGAGAGAGGGAGAAGTAGGTGATGAAGGAGATAGCAGAACAAATGAGGAGCAGGAGGGAAAAAGGACACCAGCTTAAAAAATAAATAAAATAGTCAGTGACTCCAGCAGTGTCCTCGCTGCTCCCCCCCCCCCCCCCCCCCCCCCCCCCCCCCCCCATGCACCTTCCAAAAGAGTGTGTGCAGTCCTTTTGGATTAGTCTCTTCTCTCTCCATTGCCCTGGGCAATCATGTTAAAACTCACATGGCTGGTGCTTATTCAGATAAACCCAACAATGCACACCAGCGGTTACCATGTGAATCTTCACAAACCGCACAAGAATGTGCTGGTTCAAATCCCCCTGACCCTCCTCCAAAGGCAAATTTATTCAAGGCAGCTCACTGCTCTGAAAGCCGGGCTGCTAGTGCCAATGCCACCTTGTATCCATACATCACAAGATGCAGCAACATGGCACAGAACAGCGCCAGGGCCTGGACAGCCGCAATATTCACAGCCAGAAAATCCCTGACAACTTTATTCATTCATTTCTGAGATGTTTTACTTGTGTTGTAGAGCAGGTAACCCCTGATTATGACTTATATGGCATGGTTAACCAAAGTCTTATCATGAAATAATAAAGGAATTATTCACCAAAACAGCATTATCTGGACTAAAATATCACAACAATATTATTGTAGGTATGGCCATTTTAAAGTATTTTCTCTGGTGCCCAGGCATGTTGCCGTTTGGTGAGCTCTCTGGTAAGGTATTAGAGATCTTATAATCAGTAAATTAAGCCATATAAATTCAGTATATTCTGGAGCACAGAAACTTTTAAATTACATATGGCAGATTCACCGGAAACAAACGTTCCTATCCCTCACGACATCATCACAAAAAGTTTTAATTCTAGTGTTTTGGGGAGATTTTCTTAGTTTCTTGTACGCAACCAGAGATTCAAGGAAATCTCTCTTAAATGAACAGACTTAGTTTATGAGACCCACTCCTCATTGGAGTTTTTCTTCATCTATTACTCAATTGGATGTCTTTTACTTTATTTGGATTACTTTTTCTCAGTAATTGCAAAACCAGATAAAAAACAAGGGTTGAAGGATACAAGCAGCATTAAGAACTTAAGAAACCTTAAGCTAGCCACACATGATTCGATTTTAGCGTTCAATCGACGTTTTTCGATGAAAAAAGCGATTGATTGTAAAAAAATGTTCTGCCCACATAGTACAATCGACGATCATTGGTTGATTTTTGTGAAATCGTCGAGTGAAACGTGATCGGACAGGTTGGAAAATTTTGCTCGATTGTACAATCATCGAACTACATTCTTGCTTTTTTTTTGGTCGAGTCAATGATACTGGATTTGTTTGGCTACTACCCTTTAATTGAAACTTAAAACATAAGAGGAATTCAATCAACGATTTTTGATTACTTCGATTAACTTTTCAGTCAAAAATGAACAATAATCGTACTCCCCATGTGGTGTACATCGATTAAATTAAATTGAGTTTTGATTTTTTTGATCGAACTTCAAAACCTATGTGTGGCTAGCTTTAGAAGAAAAAATGGTAGTTGACCTAACTAATAATCAAGTCTTTTATAAATGGATAGAGGTACTGGACCAGTATGGTGCTACAAAATTGGTAAAAAGCCTTCATGACAAAATAATAGTAGTTACAGCACACACATGAAGAAGAGTTTGATGCCACATCAATCCTTTTTTTTATATCAAGCACAGGGTTTTTTTGAGTTGAAGCATATGACATTCCATGAAACAGTGGCATTTAGCGATGACTCAAGTTTAGTAATAGAAGCTGCAAATGATTTTCATCATCATTTCTTTACTGTGTTTCTACAGTTGCAACATGTACAGTCAAACTTAACTTTGTATTGGTCATTCCACAGCAATCCAAATAGAGAAATACGTTTATTTTAGGAAAACGAAACCTCCTCCAATCTGACTTGATATTGCCAGTGGTTAAGGATTTTGCATTTTGTAAAACTAAAGACCAAAGATGGTACATTTTTCCTACATCAGATGATTGCGGCTTATCTCCGTGTGGAAGTCAACCAGAAACACTCCTTGGTGTTACTTAGTAGTTGGTCAGGAAAGTCTTATCTGAAAAGTATGTATTAGAAATCAAAGCTTTAGCATCTGGTGACCGGAGATGTCCCGGTTGTAAAGCTGGAAACACATGTAGATTTTTGGACAATGGACCATAGATTTGATCAGATTTTTATAATTTGATCCAACATCGATCACAATAGAATCCAAAGCTTTACCACATGGGATTTTGATAAAAAAAATTTTGCCATGATACAGGAAAAAGTTCCATGCAAATTTATTTGATTGAACTAAATTAGATTGTTTGTATTTAAAATACTTCTGATTTTAATTACTTTTTTTTCACTTTTCAATAGATTTAATGCTCTAGGTTAGGCGCCATCAATTTCCTTTCAATCAACCTAAAAGTTGATCGAAAAAATATTGAATGGCCATTTTATGGCCACCTTAAGTCATGGTGAAACTTCACCAAACAACTCACAACCACATCCTGCTGATCTACATGATTACCATGGCTTGTGGCACCATGACTTTTGGAAAGAGAGTACAAATACATAGTCTTTGCCACACCTCCAAACCATTTTTTTGATCAAATACGTTTTCAGAACTCATTTTCAGTCATCTTCCAGGCTTGTCGACTAAAAAAGACTAAATTCCAATTTATTAAATCTGTCTCTCAGCCTAAATACCTAACATGAGCTAGCTACAGCCACCCAATCACTCTGCAGCCTCTGCTCACATGATATTGCAACTTTGCCTGAATTACTATTCAAGAAGCCTACAATAGTGGGAGCCACGATTCTCTATCCTTTTCATTCCTGCAAGTATTGTATTCCAGGAATATAGATTACATGAAAAAAGGGGTTTTCAGCGGCAGGATAGCCTGCAAATATGATTAGACAAACAAATGAAAGCCCTGGAAATGTAAGGTGGTGTACCCTGTATGTTCCTTTAAGGCCGGATGTTCAATTAAGACTGAACGTAAAGGGTATATATGGATTGGACAATGAAATGCTTTGGTTTAGGTGGTTGTGTCAGCATAAATGCCATAAAACTTAATCTCTGTACAAGTGTCAGTGCATAGCTTTATTCAACATTGCTCAAAAAGATCTGACTAACTGTGCACATGGATAAGTAGCATTTTGCATTATGCAATTTAAAGTCCATTCAGCTCTATGGCTTACAGACCCCAACTGTCCTGATGTGAATAACAATGCTCTGGACTCTTTGGGATACCAGATCCACATCTCAATATCTTCCGTGTCATAATATGTTATAAAAATACAAAATACATTACTGATTTCTAATCTCTCCTCCCGAGTACTCAGATTTCCAGTGCCATTTCTCCAAGACAGCATTTTAACATTCAGCTTTTTGACAGCAGTAACTCTCGGAGAAATGTGTGATTTTATCTACACCAAATAATATGCTAGACAGCAAGTCCTGCCGAGGCGGCGTGGGCAGAAGAAGATTGCTTTAGAAGAACCTGGGAATTGTTCAAATGATACCCTCGCTGTCCAGAATCTAACAAATTGTTTAAAAGAATTTGGTAACCTAATCAAGTATTTAACATCTAGCAAAATAAATACATTGGCAAAAAGGAGAGTTTCTTGCAGCCTCCAGTGACTCCAACTAACAAAAAATCCTCCGCTATGATTTATTGGAACAACCTTGTCCATAACCTCCTTTTGTGGCTGCATGCAAGGGACATTTAATGTGTTATTAATGGTCAGGACACCGGACAGACAGGCAGGCGAGAATAGGCAACTAGAGAGAAGTCAAAGCTGGGGTGTGCAGGAAGGTGGGATAAGCCTGACTTATAATTTGTGGATCATGACGTGAGACAAATGCTGGAACATAACAATGTTTTCAGGTTACAAACAGATTCTATATATCCAATGGTGAGATGTAGAAGCACAGAAGACCTCTGGCAGCTAATGCCTAAATGGGTATGTAATTAATTACATTATTTTAAGTTTAAAGTAAGTAGTTAAGTAATACTTTCATAATAGTTCTATTACTGTTAAGTAATTTCTAAGCTTGTCCCACCGATGTTAAAGTGTAAATGTTGTTAACTGATTTATTATCTCTTATTATTTCTCTTTATTATTACTTCCAGTAAAAGAACATCTATTTTCCATCTGCTAGGTGGAGCCATGCCCCATTGTTCTTGATTTTAGCTTCATATTGAAGTTACTGCTCTTATTAAACTTATTTACATCTTTAATGTACATAAAGCCCACCACACACCTTTCAATCTCTCCAAACATTTTCCTTTATATCGACCAATATTTATTTATTATTTATGTGACTCAATAATTCAATACACATTGACTTGATAGTTTAGAAAACTCCTCATGTGGCATTGTTTTGGTAAAACTAAAGTTTATTTTACAAACATTGTAAGATTGTAACATGTATGGTGTGACCTTAAGAGCTATTACATAGTAAGTTCCTGACGTCTCTATAAATTTTATCCATTAGACTCATGAGCAATTTTATTTTCTGTCTTTGGAATCCCTTCTGTCTTCCCAATATTTTTTTTCTTTAGAACTAAAACCATAATATTCTAAATGAAGCCTTCCTAAAGATCTGTATAACGGTATATTACTTTGAAATTATGACCAAAGAAGACAAATTGACAATTGTGAATGTAATAGACCAGGAACGTTTGGCTGATTATTGCAATTATATTGATTTTGAGCTCTCATATACTGTCTGTTTGAGGAACCACAATTACTTACTGTATACTGCCCTGAATAAGCCCCCTATATGGAGCGAAACACATCGGCACAAGGATGTCCTACGACCTACCATCCAAAGATCTGGCTTAGGAGCACCTTACTGGAAATACTCCCATGGAAATGGCCTACTACATTTTTCATTTATATATTGATTTATATACTGATTGTAATAAATATAGTTTTATCTGCATTTTTCCGGTCTACGTTATTTACTCTTGCACCCTGAAAATCCCTGGAGTGTGGCCACTCCCTACTCAAGTTGACTTAAGCTACTTAAGATTTTTTGGTATAAGAACATCCCTCCCCCCTAGTGATACATACATAATCTATTTGCTCTGGGTTAAGAAACCCCAAACCTTTTTCCTCAATAGTTCTAGCCAACACTGATATTAACTAGCCCTAATATTGAAGATTTTTTTCCTTAGTGCATCATTTAGCATTTAAGTACATTGTACAGTGGTTTACACTATATCTACCAGTCCTCCAGCAGTGTCCAATCATATTCCATGCTGCATGATGAACATCAATTTAATATTATGTATTTCATGAAAACACACAAAAACAGCACAGGGTAATGTTCCTAGTATGCAAATTAGTATGTGATGGGTGCTGCCATTTACCCCATTTGGTTTGCACTACTAGTAAATCCCTACAGCTACCACAATTTTTTTGGGACTTTCACAGAATCTGGTTAGTAATATTGTATCTTATAACATATATAATTTAAGCTATATATACATTATCATTTCCCCAACTGTCTCTCAAGTATTGTCGTTCAAAGAGGAGATGTTGACCAATTACAGTAGTACCAGCCTACTGTTTATAGAAGATGCTTACATAGAAGTGATCTCAGCCAGGTATATTCAGATGGCACAATGAACGTATGATTGTAGAGATTGCCTCCCAGCAGTCTGGGTTGTGACATGGGATGAAAACTCTAAAACCAAGAGAACATGTACATAAAATGAGCTGGTGTGCAGTGGTATACCCTTCCTCTCCTATAGGCTGCCTGTTTGTACTTTTATGTTGGAGATATTTAGTCAAAAAATATATATGACATATTTGTCCTTACAGGTTACAAATAACGGAAGCCCTTAAGCTCATCCCTCGTTCTTGGTAAGAGGAGAAAACTCAGCAGTCTTGTGTACTATGAAGTGCATGAAAATACCAATAAAGAAAAACAGCTACCAAAATAATGTGTGAAAAAAAAAAGTTACATTTATTTTTTTATAAATTACTTTAAAATATGGCATCCAATTCCTCAAATGTAGTGGTCATGCTAGTTTCATTTATTTTCATACAGTGTGAAGGGTGACAATGTTGGCCCATAGTACTGTAACAAGAAAAAAATCACATTCTAACCTTTAACTACTTGCTTCCAATGTGAAAGACCGAGACCAACCTGTCCTTTTCTTTATCATAACATAAGTAGAAGGTGTTCTGTAGTCTAGGGGAACCAGGGAGGGCTTATTTTAGTGAGAGGGCCATCACAAAGCCAAATTACAGGGGTATAATTCCTATGGATTTTATTTATAAATACTGTTGAGGACCGCCCCCCCCCCCCCCCCCCACACACTTGATTTCTTCATGATAATGACCATTAATACTGTGTGTTTGTTATTCTGGAAACAAATACACTAAAAATTTCCACCAATTAAATTTTCTTGATAAGCCGAGTTGAAACAAAAAAAGGTCAAAGACAAGACAACCAAAATATTAGCCCCCTGGCCATAAACATACACTTTCTGGGCCACAACTGACTGACAATCTCTTAGGGTAGTTCTTTACTAAATTGGTACATGTCTCCTGTTGGATTTGGCTAATTCCTCCATCGCAAATTGTTTTAGCTGGTCCAAATTGCATGGTTTTCCAGCACAGACATTCAACTTGAGCAACCACAGCAGATTCTCAATAGGATTGAGGTTTGAGCTCTTGGTTTTGGATCCTTGAGGAACTGTTGGACTAATTTTCATGTAGGCTTTAGGTCATTGTCTTGCTCAAATAGCCAAAAAAAGCCTAGACTGTGAGCAGATTTCTGCATATTCTTCCTCAAATTGTCAACATCATTTTCTTTTCTCATGATGCCCAAACAAAGCTCTTTGTGCATGAGGGTGAAAAACAGCACTGCAGTATTCAGTCATTGGGCATAATTTGAAGAAATCAAGAATGTTGTCTAATTTCATAAGGAGGGCTAAGATTTTGCCCTCAACTGTATCTATAATGATGTATCATTAATGAATAAATTACTACAGTGCTCAGTGAGATGGTGGTACCCTAAGGACTTGAGATTTGGATGGCTGTATAGTACAGCAAGAGTTGCAAGAACAATCAGGTCACCTAATTGACCACTTTCTAACCAGGACATGATCATGAGTAAAGCATCCTATTGACGTTTGTGTAGGGACTATGAATTTGCTGCCAGGATATATACAAACTTTCATAATTTTAGTGCTGGATTCTCATAAAGATATTTACAGAAATAAAACAATTGCACTACTTCTCATGATGCTTTAAGCTTCCAGTGCAGGTCTACAATCAAGACCCGTGGTCTGATGAAAATTAACACTAGTTTGTAAAGCGCACATCAGGGGATTGCAGTCAACTCTTATCTTTAGTTCCAGTCAACTAGCAATCCTGAAAGAGTTTGCATCATCATCAGAGCAGGCGATTCTGCTGGTGAACCTAATCAATCCACGGAATACTGGCACTGTGCTGTGTAACAAAGCTAAAATAGATTTACAAATGGGGTTTTAGGGGATAAGCTCCTCCACAGGATTACATATTGATTTTTAAAAATAAAAAGCTTATCATATAAGCCAAATGTAAAAAAAAAATTCAACCTATGCAAAAAAATCCTTTTAGGAAAAAAAAATCTCACTTCAAAACATACCCAAGTAGTAAATCAAAATGAAGAAAGTCTTGAAGATACATATTATTGAACTAAAAGGAGTAATATGTCAAGGTCCAACCACAGTGAGGGCCGTAATGAACTTACTAGTGAGTGATACAGCCTTAGGAGACAAACATAGCGGCCCTCATTAGAAGATGTCACTGCTGTAAGCTGGTCTCGGATGGTCTGAGGATTTGATGTGTTTACTAGGGGAAGAACAAGCTAGGAAACCTGGGGTACTACAAAGTAAAGAACATGTTGTTACAGGGAAACTGAAGTGTACTTTCACGGAGTCCAGATTATAAAGGCATAGACATGTCAATTGCATATAATTCTCCAGAATTGAAGGCTATTTCTAATAAAATATTTTTTTTCTTTTTTTACATTTTTAGGCAGAGCGAGAAATAGTTAAAGAGTCTTAAAAGCATTAACTCATTACAGATCAACCTACATTTTTAAGTATATACCAGGACGTTTTGAAGAAATCACTCTGCCCTCTTCATCAGGGCTCCTTGTATGAAACCATTAATCCTCAGGCAAAAATTTTAAGTACTATTTTTAAGATTTCAATTTGTATTAGACGTTCTCCATCTACATGAACAATACACACGTTTGTGATCAAAGTTGACCTACCTGTCTTTTGCTATTGAGGTTCACCCCTTCTGTATAGAGTGTTTACTATATTACCCTTTAATTTACTTTCATCTCACTAATTCCAAAGTCTTTATACTGGCGAACTAATGTGGTTTATTCCTACTAGCTTTGTTGTGTTTAATTATACCTTTACCTCAACAGGTCATCTGTGTCCCCACTAGGGAGATTAACCTTCTCAATTCGGCCTTGTAACTATGGTCACCAGGACAAAAAAATAACTTTTACAGTTGTCACCATACCGGGAATACAGGAAGGAAAGTGTTCCAAACGGAAAACCTGTTTAGGTAACAGATGGCTAAATGGGGGACCTTTTCTATGAAGTCAAAGTTGAACACGTGTTCAGGGTTTAATTTTTTGGAATCTCATATCTGCCAGTAGTTCAAAGAAATATCCTTCAATGAGATAAAGACATCAAAACATTAGCATTTACTTCTCTATCCAAAACAAAGTTTGGGTACCTACCACCTTGCAAGGCTTTTCTAAACATGGCTGGTGTTAAGATGCTACCTCCACTGGTATATAATCGTTGAAATAGAAGAATGTTATCGCTTTTATCTCCTGGATCTTGATCCTGGAGGTAACCTTCAATAAAGTAGTCTTTTTTTTGATGTGATGTGAGATTGAACGAATATAATGAAACCAATAACAAAAATCAGCTTATCTTTAATTTTAAGGTGGATTCAGTGCTATAGGCAGCATAAAACAGGAGTCTTCTCATGAAGTTTCTTTTTCACGTTAATAAACAATAAGATTATCCTGAACAATCCCCCTTTTGTGTGTCTTCAAGGAATTACTAATGAAGTGTGGCCTCTACCACAGAGGTTGTTCTGTTCTCAAACCACCTCACAGCCTCCTAGGAAACAAACAATTAACCAAATGGACAACTGATTGGCCAAAGATATCATCCAGTTTACACAGGGAGATAGAAGATGGAATCTAGTTGTTGTGACCCATGGCTCCAATTTGGCTAAAATGTTGTGAATCATAATAAAATGTCATGTTGTTTCACTATCAATGATAATTTCCAAAATTTTCACAAAAAGTAACTCAGAACCGAAGATGGAATCAGATTTGTCTTGCACAAGCACCTTTTACAATGAACATATAGTAGAAAGTATTTGTCTGGATACAAAGAATTCCCCAATTGTTTAGACAGGTCTATCCATTACAAAGGGGATCATTTATAAAGGGCAGAGAATACAAGTGGTCAGGAGGAGAAACAGATCATGGGGCAGGTTTACTCCTCCCCATACACACTTTTCCACCCATTCATTACTACAGGATGCACATTTTAAATTTAGCTCGGCGCATCCAGATCCTGAAATCTGTCAAGTCATCACAGAGAGTGTGTAAGTGCAAAACTGAGACAGTGCAGTAGTTTCAGCAGGAAACTCCATTTATCAAAGGGATTGCTATGAACTATTGTGGAAGGAAGGGGCTCAATTTCCTTAAATCATAAAAAATAAATAAATAGATTATTCAATATAGTTTTCTTTGAGACAAATGACCTGTGTCTGCAGCCTCCATCATGCAACGTGATCTACGAGTCCCAGTACATGTGACAGCTGATACATTGTCCAAGTGATGACATTTGAAGACATGGTAGTTGCTTCACTGACAATAGAGAAAGCGGTATAGAGCAATTTTCATTAAATTGAACCTTTCCAGAAATAAGGGGTTGACATAGCTAACATTCTTCTAAGATTGTTGGTTGTAAGGCTTGGTTGACCCACACCAGAAACCCAGTTAACCAGCATTTGCAGAACAAGATGTCAACTAGAGATCTGTAAAGAAAAGGTTTAATTCAAGGTGACTATACCAAGTTACTGAAAGCCGATCTATATCTGGCCGCAAGCAGTTACAGAAATTAATAGGCAGGTAATTGCAGTAAGGAGAGTTGAGCTATCTAGTCTATTAGCATTACCAAGAATGAACATAATCAACATAGCCCCCCCCCCCCCAATTGTTTTACCATTTTAGCCTCTAAGCTCCATCTCTCAGTTTTAACAATCCGGAGATACAAGCTCTACTGGCCAATGAGGTTGTAGGAGAAGGCTGGGCACATATGCGGAAATTTGCCATGGACAATTGGAGAAAACCATTGTATTTAGGGTGAATCTAAATCAAAATGAGTAGTTATGGAACCAATTACTGTTTTTTATGAAATGTAAGTAGATCAGATATGTTGGTAAATACCAATCACATGTAAACAAGATTTAACGTTTGCACACAAGAGTTTATCTGAATATGATTCTCATTACTGTTCTATCTGACAAAAAAGACAACATTTTATAGTGTTTTTGGACTTTAAAAACGTTAACTATAATCATTGTAAAAAATAAAGCAGCATGGTAATTTAAGAGTATTTCATTTTCAGCAACTTAAAGTGAGCAATCATGTGATCAGTATGTTTAGTAACTTTGTTACAGAAATATATATATATATATATATATATATATATATATATATATATATATATATTTAACATCAGGGAAGAAACTGGGTGGGCAACACTTTGAGGCTGAGCTCCCACAATAAATATATATATATATAAATACATATAAATAAAATGAAAAGATGTGATGATAATTTAGAATCAACTTTATGTGTGCCCAAGCTCTAGAAGCGATTCTTACATTGATCTGCTCTACAGCACTGTGGTCTGGCTTCCCATGTGCCAGATTCCCTTTAAAAACAAGGCCCGGCACTCCAGCCTCCTGCTGCACGCCGCTTTTGTGTCCATTTAATCCAAAATCTTCCATTCTTTTGTCGCCAAGAAATTACTAACCAATTCCATTTCTTCATGTTGAGTTTAAATGTGGATGGACTGATGGATATCAAAGGCTGTATGAATTAAGTTACATTTCTTTCTCAGGCTCTAGCTCGCACAGAAATCTCAAGACTAATTACAATTGATTTAATATAGATCTAGGTATCTTATCAGGTGAAGGAAGAAATTAACATGGGCAGTCACCGGGTTAAGAGGGCAACACAGGGCAGAGAAATACTGTTAAATATAAAGCAAATAGTAATATTTTGGAAGATGAATACCTTATGTTATAGATTTCTGCTGCATCTGTACACAAATGTCAATTTACAAAGATTACCGGTTTTGCTGCAAAAATACAGCCACCTTCTGACTGTAAACAGTGAGTCTCTATTAGGTACTTTTGAGGAAGCTAATTCAGGTGAAGATAACTCATAAGCTTGATCATGATTTAAAACAAACAACAATTACAATTCTATAATTAATATACATTACGATAGTGATAAATGTAATGCGAGTCATATGTGTATTTAATAAGGTTGATGTAAAATTTTTAATTAAAAAAAACATCTAGACAGCCATTAATCTAGTAGTTTGAAGACATATATGCTCTTAATTAAACAGCTCTGGCTTAAAGCCCAGGACGAAAAACATCCCATAGATCAAAGTGCAGAACACTTTAAAGATTAGATAGGGCGATGTGACTTCCATCTCAATATATTGGAACCATTGCCTCTGGCCTTCAACCAATCTGTGCAACCATATAAATAGAAAAACAATATGGAAGCCCAGGAGACTTGAAGTCAGACCTATCACCAATAAATAAATAAATATAAAATTTATATATATATATATATATATATATTGTTTTGATCCTCCTTATAATTTGTGAGACAGCTGATTGCAAAACAGTTTTATGGCAGATTTGTTTCAGATGTGTGACTGAAACTATCGAAGTCAAAACATTAGCTTTTACGTTCTGTCAAAACAGAAGAGCTGCTGTTGCAGCCTTTTATCCTGATCCTCCGATATTTAATAGAGGGTTGCACTGGAACATAGAGGTTACAACCCTTAACTTCAATGGCTTTTCGCACGTTCAAGGTCAACAGTCAAGTAGCGAGATAAGAATAATGATCAAGGTTTTCAAATGTATGGTTTTATTTTTATAAGTGGTATACTCAAAGATTTCCATTCTTACAGACTCTTTCCAACTAGGCTACCACTACATTGCTTTAAAATTTCTGCGCTGGTGGCTTGGTAAGGGTCTCAGGAGGGTCTACGACCTCACATACGTCAAGGGAGTCCCCTCCTTGAGTCTTTGCGCTCTAAGCATAAGACACTGCCCAGTGAAATTTTCCGTTACCTTCAATTAAAGCACTTTGTCTCCTCAAATCTAAAGTTTACGGATTCCCCTAAATCCCTTACGCCATTTGAATAGGGAGGGGCGCGGTTTCCCTTATCTATAAATTGATGTTAGCTTCCGATTCCAGCCATCCGCTGCCCTATGTCTCGAAATGGGAAACTGACCTGGGACGGTCTTTGGCGCTCCCGCAGTGGCAGCAGATCTGGGAGACGGCGGCCAAGGGATCCGTCAATGTGACCTTAACCGAAACAAACTACAAAGTTGCCTCTTCCCTCTGCTTTAGAGGGTGTACAGCCGAGGGGACGTTACGCCATATCTGGTGGGATTGCCCTAAAATCAGGCGTTTTTGGTCGGGTGTCTACCAATTAGTTTATACAGTCCTTGGCTACAGCATACGTAAAGATCCATTCGAGGCTCTCCTGGGTTTGAAGCTACTGACTTTCATTTTTACAGCTGCTAAACTGATCCTGGCTAAGGCATGGTGGTCGGGTACTCCAACAGTAGCACATGTGAAGGCCAAAATAGCCTGGTTCTCCACTAATGAAAAAATGCATGCACAACTGAATGACACAATGCCCAATTTGTCGCCAGGTGCTCAAAGTTTATATTTTGATATGTGGATTTATTTTTCTTTGTTTTTAAATTTTTTGTTTTGGTTTATTATCATTATTCTCACTGTGAGCTGTCGCCGGCTGGTATCAAATGATCGCGTGAACGTGAATAGTAATTTATCTTTCCCCTTCCATGCCAGTTGGTGATAACTTGGACCAGAGTGTTCCTTGATGTGAGTGTATTATTTGTTGTAGTATTGCTGCTATTCTGTTGATATTCTTTGTATCTGTATATTGAATTTTGTTACAATCTCCAATAAAAATTTATTGTTAAAATAAAATTTCTGCGTTGGTGCTTCGTGTCACGTTTGTGTGGACATGGAGCACCAACATAAACATAATGGAGGATTGACAAATGCAGCGTCCATTGACTGTCATACTGACGCATGTTTAACATGCCCAGGAACATTACTGATACGGTAGCTCGTTGATTTAAAGCATTATTGGCTGCCTTATTTAGAGTGGTGGATAACATGGCCCTAAAACGGAGCTAATAGGTGGCTTAATGCTTAATGGTCTTACACCAAAACCTTTATAACATCATGAATCTTATTTACCCTCCTTCCTTGACACTGTACCATTACCCTCCATATTCTGGAAACTGGGCTGAAAGGTGGGAAAGTGAAGAAAATCTGAGTTTATGTTGTTGGGTAGGGAAGAAGTAGGGGGGGGGGGGCGCTTAAAGGGAGCATCTAGCTTTGTCCTGCATGAACCAAAACATGTTTGCACTAAAAAGAGCTGCACATCAGACTGGTTGGGCACTGGTTGGGGAATGCACTTGTACCAACTACTTCAACTATAGAGAAAGTTTAATGTTTGTAATGGCAGCCCACAACCTCTGTCTATGAGCATGCTTCCACTCTTCATCTCCTTCCCTGACATATACTGTGACGTTTATTTCATACAATTTCTCAGCATCCACGAAAGTCCCCCAAACTAATTACAATTGATTGAATATGGATCAAGAACCTTATCAGGTGACAGAAGAAATTACCCACTGACAGACTGAGAGGTCAATATGGAACAGCTGACATCTTTCAGCATTCAGAAGATGTTTGGGTCTGAGCTGTAAAATATGAGAGGATGGCACAAGCTCCTCCTGCGCTATAGTAGACATGAATACAAACACCTTGTATCACTGTGTACTTTACATTACAAATGATCTTCAAGATTATTAAATAGTATAAAGCAAGAAATCCTCAATGATTATTGTTATGTGTTGATGGCATATTGATCTTTGCAATGTACACTGAACAATTACTGAAGATCAGTTTTAGTAGATTATTTACTATGGCACTGAAAACGTTAATATTTCCTCCTCATATTGCATCTTACCTTCAATCGCAAGCATGGCGCGCAACTCTCTATTTAGCAGCTCAAATCGCCTCTCTAGGTCATGTTCTTTCTCCCTATAGGCAAGTTGAGTGAGAAGAAAAAAACACTAAGTTCATCAATATGTTAATTACTAAATCATTAAACACTTAAAGGGACCTTTAGTGAACATTGATTTAGGGAACTCATAACTGACTTTTCTCTAATGCATTAAGCCACTTCACACAAATGATACACAAACCAAGAGGAGCTCCGCTGTTTGGATGCAGTAAGTATGGCTTATAGAATTGTTGAATAGCAGTTACCATATTAGCAGCCTATATTATACAAACATTCTTAACTGTTGGTGAGGGATGAATTGCTAAGGTAGAACATGTTCACTTGGCAAGTACTCAATAATGTGTAAGGAAAAAAAAACAAAAAACAAAACAGCATTTTTGCACGCATATGATAAGGGTTCTTCTGATAGAACTCAGCTGATCCATTTGTATCAGGAATATATAAAGTTGGGTGAGACTCCCTCTCCGGCCGTAGTCATACCATAGCATTAATGGATCCCAGGTGCGTGAACAACTGAACACACCGACCAACTGCTTATATGTCCACATAAAGGCAAAAGTTCCGCACACCGGATTAGAGTTCCAAAGTTACTTTATTTCCCATTTACCGACAGATATACAGACCATAATACAATTAATCCTGGGGGTCACCTCATCTTTTAATGCGTTTCATCCCTTTAAGATTGCTCTACGTTTTAAAGGGATGAAACGCATCAGAGGGCGAGGTGAGCCCTCGGGATGATTGTATTACAGTCTGTATATCTGTCGGTGAATGGGAAATAAAGCAACTTTGGAAATATTATCTGGTGTGCGGAACTTTGGCATTCATGTGGATGTATATGGAGTTGATCCATTTGAATGTTTTAGATTGACTAAACCTCTATGTAGCAATAACAATGAGCACAGCTTCACGCTTCACCTCATTCAGTAGTTTTTACTTAAGGTGAAGCCACGATGACTTGACTCATCATGTGTTATCAAAAAGCCTGTTTTTCTTACACATTATTGCATAATTAGGTTACACAGGAACTGGTAATTAAAAGTAAACACAGCTTCACCTCATAAAATCATGATGTTAAGGACATCCAAAATATAGAAATGGGAAAAAGATATAGTGTATATAATATATATCCTTTCACTTAGTGTGCACAAAACACATGTATAAAAAAATTACTTATTTCGAGAAGTATATCACACAATAATGACAAAGGTAACCGTAAGTTTTGAAGTAATTTAAAAAACAAAAGCAACCTATTCGATTGTGAAAGCAAAAAGTTATTTTTTTTAAACTTCTTAAAAAGATGTGTAACATTTCCGTTATTCGTCATGTGACACATCTAGGGGCTAGTGAAATAAAAGGTAACCATACATGGGTTGATTTTTCGTTCGATTTCCGAGAGTTCATGCCGATTGACGGAACCAACATGTTGGTAAATCCCTGTTCAATCGCCATTATTTTGGATGGAGTAGACCGAATGGGTATCGGCCCGTGTATGAGTACCTTAAGATTGCCAGACTGACTACAGATTACACACAAGAATCTGCTCTGGCCAGTCAGCAGGCCATTAATAACAATACTTTCTTGCTTTTAATTTTTTTAAGGTTTTCTTGCAAAACACCACACATGAAGAGTAAGGCATAACACCCCTGTTTGGGTTATGTTAAGAATCTTAATCTGTAGGGATGTTATAGGTCAAAGGGGATGCCAATGACATTTTTAAAAGTACACGTCGGAGATGATATGGTCATGAAAGTCCTCGGTGACCTCTCCACTCTCATTCTATTTTACAGCTTAGGCAATTGATCTCTCTATTGAGCGTCTTCCTATATGCATACGTTTATTTATAATACAAAGTAAATAAGCTTCAATTACTTTTACAGATTTCGCTTTCTTCTGCCGTTAATCCCCCCTTCGAGGGTCAACATCCTCACGTTTCTCAAACATGTCCTAACTAAACTAGCCGGCAAGATACTAAGTCACCAGTGGTTATTAGTAGCTTGTGATAATCCAGCTCCTGAGTATCTAACCGAACAGGAAATGACTACTAACAATGGAAGGTGGAACTGACGTTGCCAGAGCGAATTTTAGTTTCCCAGTTACACTGGTGGAGTGACGGGTGCAACCGCAGAATCATCAACCTATTTACGCTTACTAGTGTCAATCACAGTATAAACTCAAAGGGCCAAACATCGCCTGTCTGGCGCCAACATCACTGCAGGGCACAAAGCCTCGCAGGTAGACATCAGTTATGCTGGGGCGCTGAAACTGTTCTGCATAGGTGATAAGCTGCATTGTTACATGAAAGAGACACGAGTGATATACTTACAGGAGGGAAAGCTGGTTCATTCTCCTGATCAGAGCATTTTTCTTGTTCACAAGCATGAACCATTCCTGCATCAGCGTCTCCTCTTCCTCTGTGTACAAACCTGAAATGATTTGAAACAATGTTAGTAACCCTCAGGCCAAAAAAGTTTACATGCTTAAAGGTTCACGTGTACTTTACAAGTCAATAGCAACCATAGCAATAACCAACTTTCGGCAAAAAAAAGGTTTAAAAAACGACGTTTTATTTGGTTAAGTGTGGCAGCTCTCGTTGTATTCGTATAATTAACCAAGGTGACTTTATGATATAAGCCTGTGATGGCAGACATTCAGCTCAGTGCCGAAGCCAACCCTACATGGGCCAGGCAATGTCTCCTTCCATTAGACTATATTCAGTCTGTTTGTTAATACTCATTAAAACCTTAACAGGTGGAAACCATGTATTGTCTGTTCTTTCACCCTTACTAGTACTTTAAAGCAAATGCGTTTGTGCACAATAAATAAATAAACAGCACTTTAGTCACACCACTCGGGTCTGAATATCCAATTTGATATATTTACAAAGCTCCCACACTGGAAATTATAACTGCTTCCATTGGGTCACATGAAAAAAGTATCAACAGGGTTGAAACAGAAAAAAAAGGAGCAACGTGTAGAGGCTAACGTTTTACCCTTTAGGTGTAAGATCAATCAATAATATTTATAAAGAAGGTGGGATAAGGAACCAATTAGGACGGAAGATAATTAGGATAAACAGATAACAGAACCAACTTCCTGGTCATTAAAACCGATTGGGAAAGCACTTCAAGGAGCTTCTTTAGTCTACATTGGCAGACGTGAACAGTGCTCGCCAGCTTTGCAGTTCCAATAATTTTTGCTCAGTTTCCATATGGTCTATATGTATTTGTACAGTTGAAAAATAAATTTACATAAACATGCATACATACATAAATACATACATACATACATAACATTAACACAGTCACTTTAAAAACTGTGTGATCATATAAAAAATAATGAATGTTGCAATAAATAGGCAATTTTGATCTTCATTCAGTGTTCCCAATTGACATTTTTATTCAGCACATTCCTCCTGTCCCTGTTACTAAGGGGGAGAAGCATGCACATTGCATAGCTGGGGGATCAAGTATTCCACAAATCTACAAGCAAAGAATACTCTGAAAGAATATATAACTGAATGTTTTTAGGACACTTTTCTTCATCTTTTACAGGGAGCTTTTACATTCAATTTGAGTGATAGGTGGATTGAAGTTCATTCACCAACTAGAAAAAGAAAGTACCCCAAAAGCCTGTCCTGACGTTAAGATAACAGAGCATGTTTTGCAGAAAAGGGTAACTGTAATTTGGTTAAGGTGGGGTAACCATTACCTCATCACTGTAGTTTAACGACCTGTGCGAATGTCCACAAAACATGGATTGTTGGCGGAACTTGAGGATCGGTTTGCAAGGCAATATTAAGAGTAGCACAATGGGAACCACTATACCTGCAAGTCACAAAACCAAGTACCTGATACCCCTAATGATACATAAGGAAACACCCTATGCCTATCACATCAATAAAAAAGGGAGTTGTGTATTAGTTTTAAAATCCTCTGGAAGATAAAACAAGACTGATGGAACTTTTTCCAATAAGATGGTCTGAGACTTACGGTGATGGGCAGACATGAAAGTCTGCTTTGAATAGTGATAGTTTTTCATTTTCAAATATTTGTATGTGTGTATACACATCTCTTGTGACAATCAGGGAGATCTGACCCAACCTCTGTTTCCTACCGGAGGAGGAGTTTTACTGGAACCTTATATATATTTATAACCTGCCCCCATCATACAGACCTGAACATTGTACCACAAGATCTAATTTACTCAGGTTTTATCTGCAATACTGTGGGGGATCTGCCTGCTGTGGTTCCCCATTCCCTAGGTTGGGGGAGAGGGGGGGGGTTTGAGGCGGTGGTTGAATCCCTGGGTTCTGTTGTACAGCTCGCACCAACCAAGTCCAGTGACAACCATTTCACCCATGCAATTTTGTCCTGATGAAGCGGCCATCTGTCATGAACTGCATCAACTGTTAAGTGCATGAATATATGAAAATGGATATGTACTGTAACTGACATTGTTATACATTTGCTGCATAACTTGGTTGTTAAATGAATGTATGCTTGTGTAATGAATGCATGCTTACAATTCAATACAGAATATAAAAATTCTAACTATTATTTGAATAAGCAAATACCCACTATCTATGTGCGTGTGTGTATAGACCCTTTTGACTTAGGCATATTCCAGGAAAGGATAGAAAACATTAGCAACCCCTAAAATCACAGAGCCACAAAAGTAATCTACAGCAGATGAAATAAAGGAATCAAGCAGTATGTCACATGCTGACCACCTATTACTATTAGTTGATCCTTTCTTTACCTAAAGCTATACATCTAGCAGCGCATAGAGAACAAATACTTTGACATAATGTACAAAAGGTAAACACTGAAGCTAACTGGGAAAATCTCTGTGTGCAAACAACTAAATGGGAGATGCTTACAGCAGTGGTGGAGGATGAGATATTCTGTAGGACACTTAATTTATATGTTCAGTGTTGTAGACACAATCCTTTGTATACAGATATCCAGACAATTTTCTTCTGCAGCGTTTTATCTGCATCATCAGAGCCAGCGTATGTGCAGCCTATACATATAAAGCAATACCGCTCTCTTGCTTTACTCCCTTCAGTATTCCAAAGCTGGGGGGAAAGGCATGAAATCCTGCCTGATAATGTTTTGTCAATAACTAATAACAGATAAGAAAAGGCTCTCAATACTAGACAAACAGATGGCTTCCCTGGACAATACTTGATTTAACAAGCTATTTGCTATATACTTAGGCTCTGGGGTTAATCAAAATGTATAATCTGTCATCTATGAAAATGTTCTTCAGTAAAACCCCAGATGAAGGATGGCGGACTTAATGAATGTTAAAACATCCGGTCAGATCTCTTTGTAAATATGGGATAAATCTGAAAAGACTGGACTAAAGCATGTAACTGGTGTTTAGTTAAGACTCCAGGAAGATGTGGTCTTATGGCCAGAGTAAATATGAGCTAGGAGGATGAAAAATCAATAATCAGAAAGTTGGACCAGTAAGGATTCGTTAAGATAATAATGTAAGACGTTTCCACAAAAGTCCTTCCTTTGCAGTGACTACAAAATCCAATATGGCTTGCCCTGTTACTACTATCAGCATAAATCCCTTATGCATTATAAAGCATGGAAAAGATGGGACAGGTTAAAAAAAAAGAGAATGACCTCGACCCCTAATAAATGTAAAGTGGAATAGACAACAAACTATTGCAGTTGACTGGTTTGCAAAATTAATTGATCTGATTCTAATAAACATCTATACAGTCACGGTAGCCATAGACGCCTCGATTGCCGATTCAATCATTCCCAGCTATCAAGGAATCTGCGACTGATCGCTTTTTAATCAATGGCACACCATCTTGAGAATCCGTTTGGGGGTCGTTGACAGGAGTCGATCGCCAAAAAGGTTGAATTCTCAAAATCAATCAATCGGAATGTTTGCAGCATAGGGAGCTACGGGTCAATCACACAGTGATCGATTTTCTCCATCAGTGTACTTTGATTGTCAAACAATCGATAGATTTCTCTTTTTTTGGGCGATCTTTCAGGGTGGGAAGAACTCGATTTGTAGGCAATTGATTGTTGTTAACATGTGCAGCCATTGATCATGCAGAAATTGACCCATGCAGGGCCGGGACAAGGTCCACCAACAACAGAGGCTGAGCTGCCCAAGTGCACCCCCCCCCCGTCCTCATCCTCCATGTACCATGATCTGGATGAATGAGAACCTTCCCAGACATGGAAGTGTCATCTGTGAGGTGATTGTGGAGGAAGTGTAGGAGACATTGCTGGGACTGGCAGCAGAGGAGGTATTAACATATTATATATAAGATATATAGAGCCACTCTCCAGCCTGTCAGAGCAGGGGGGTGGGGGGAAGAGAGAGCACGGGGAGCCGGCCGGCATACAGATCTACAGATCAGGGGAGGCCGTCCCTGAGGGGGCGGCCCCGCCCAAAAGCCGGCCAAGCCCCGCCCCCCAACAGCAGCGTCGGCTTACTGGTGGGAGGGGGAGAGAGACGATGCCAGCACAGAGACTCCCCTACCCACCCCACCCCCTGGGGGGGGCGGAAACCCACTCCACCGAGGGACATGCAGGCTGACAGGAGTCAGTAGCAGCGCCCAGACCTGACCCGCCGCCCAGAGGCTCGAGCCTGTCCGGCCTCTGTGTCGGCCCGGCCCTGGACCCATGTATGGCTACCTATAGAAAACTCTTTATTTACACTATTCTTCGATGTACTAGAAAGTATTAGGAACCACAAATTGCTCTTCAGATACAATATCCATCTAGTAGCCAACTGTAATTTAAAAGTGATGATCTGACTGAACATCTAGAACACTTATTCCTTTATTTTTTCATTTCAAATCACTTATTGCATTTTAATCTATGGAGGACCAATAAAATACCTTTATGAGACCAAGCAGCTAATGAATTTCACTCATTGCCTATACTTGTCTATACTACCCAACTTATAACAACTTCCCCAACTGTGGTGATAAGCTGAATAAATTACAGAAATATAGTAAAACAATAAAACACAAAAGGAAAACACAAAACTCTTTGTTATAATAAAAACATGGAACCTCATCAGACTAGGGCATTACAACATGATGCTTAACTGGCATCAAACAGTAGGGAATATTTAGTTGTGATTGTGTCAGCACTGACAACAAGTCCCCAGTGTACAGTTAAGATTGGATGTCCTCATTAACACCCAATAGATGATACAGAGAAGAGGGTCACAATAATACATACTGGTGACAACTACTGACACACTGTGAAGAGTAAACAATATCACCCAATAATGGAGCAAAGCCAAGAACAAATTCCACATTTCTCTACATGAATAATTAAAATAATTGACAATGTAATCTATCCGTTTATCATTATATTAACAACATAAGTGCAAGGAAGACCCTGCATTGCACAGGAGTTATTAGAGATCACAAATGAGTTTTTCCACAAATAAAATTTCAAAAAATCTAAACAATTGAAAATAACAGCATTGAATATCAATGGCATCCTTTGTTAACATGAGAGATAATATAGTTTTAAACTATACAACATGGAAATAGAATTTTCTTGTAATTTTAAAGAGGATCAGGTGTCATAAAAATAATAAATGGATTCACTACATAAGCACTATTAATTACCTTTTAAAGACCTTGGTTTCAATACTTTAGACACTAGCCATCACACAATAAAGGTCAGAACATAAAATCTGCATAATTTTTTCAAAACATGGACCAATCTTTGATCAATGTCGAAGTACAGTAGGCAATACATGTGACAGCTATGTAAAGCCCCCCATACACCTTAAAGCAGGGAACACACGTATAGATATGCCCTAGATCAATGGCCACTTCGAGTGCCGTGCGCGCACACAGCCATCTATTTGGCCCATATCTAAAGCAGCCCTCCCTGTTTTTGAGCCGGACAAATCAATCCTTCTCAAAAACAGGGATACCGGACATGACCGTAAAACATGGTCGATGTCCATTGCTTTGCATGAAGACCCCGCAGTGTTGTGTCTTCAGCTCCTCTGATATCAGTCAGCAGCGCGATGACGTCATTGTGCTGCTGCCGGGAACCTCGAATGGCTCCTAGATCGAGCCGTGTGTTCCCAGCTTAGATCATTCCATACAATTTCCTTTAGATCTACCAACAACTATGTAGTACAGTGGCCTTCCTGATAGAATACATAGAGATTGGAAGGTTTTGGTAGAAGAAAAGTTGATTTACAGAAATTGTATGGTAAGATTGTAAGGTGTATGGGGGCCTTTACAGTTCTATTCTCAATGAGGAGGTCAGCAGTGACAGCTTCCATATTTACTCACTACAGTGTTTTCAGCTCAACATTCCAAGTTATAGCAGAAAACAACATTTGGATAAAACATTCTTCATGTAGGTATAGAATTGCCTTCTAGAGACACAACAGAGAGAAACACTCCATGAATTTAATTTCAAGCCCAAACCAACATGGACCAAAAACGCTATTCAGAAATCTCACATTTCTTATCTCGCACAATCCATGATGACTGGGACCTAAAGGGGGAGAAAACGTTTATAAACACAGTTATCTGCGTAGTGATGTCATTCACTGAAACAAGTTTGCCTCCAGAGATTAAATGGCGAAGTTATATGCCAAGTGTCTAAAGCGGAGAGTTCATGCCAGCTGTGACATCAATCTTGAGAAGTGTGCTGTGCATCAGAAAAACACACTTCATAGAAGACTAAAAATATACTGTGATTGGGATAACTGGCTAAATAGTCCTATCCCGCTGGATGGTCATTATTTTTCTGGACTTTAATCCAATTCTATTCATTTCATGTGTCTACCCTCACTATATATATTAAAATAGAGTAAAATGTTTTATTTCCTACACCAAATGTTCCTTGCGCGAATGTAATGAGGTAGAAAAAAAAAGAAAGAAAAAAAAAACACAAGATGAACATTGTTCACCCTGATTAAGTAAGAGCTCATTAAAGAGCTGTCAGTAACTCACTTTGAATATGCATGAAGCATATAATCAGATCGCGTATCGTCACTAGAGGAGAATACGGTAAGTACAAAGGATTGATTTAATTACTTGGAGTAGGCTATAGTCCTCAACCCGTCTTGTTACTAAAAAATAAAAAGCAGGCTGCATTCTGTCTGTTTGGTAAAAGAAAAGAGAAGAAAAGCCAATTTCGTCCGTTCACAAAACGGAATGAACGTAGCAAGGATTTAAAAATGTTATTTACTTTTTTTTTTTAGGACCTAAAATAATTTACCAATATACTGTTAACCATCACTTGACACAAATTTCTAATAATAAACTCTAAAAAACGATATAAAGTAAAAAATATATAAAGAATACAGTTGAAAAAAATGTGTAAATCCTGGCTATAAAGCTGTGTAGACAGGGCAGCTTTAGGAAGTGTGTCTAGATTTTCATCTAGGCCTTACTAACAACTGAAAGGTCTCCCCTGTACTGTGAAATAAGAGAATAGAGGGCACTATTTCTAAAGCTAGGCATACATGGCTCGGTTTTTTAATCAATTCAATCACAATCAATCGACCATGCACATTCTAGGTGATCGATTGTGCCCACCCATCAATTGATTGAAACCTTGATTGAATAAGGAACCAACATGTTGGTAAAGCCCTGTTCAATTGGCAGAGGGTCTCCATCCAAAGGGCGTCTGAAAACGCAGCATTTCCAGTACCCAAACGTCCAGCACAGCAGCCCTGAGGACCCCAGGCTCCTGGTCACTACACCAGTATTCACCCGATAGGGATAAACATGGGGGCTTTTCTAAACGCCCCTGAAGCCCCTGCCAATTGCCTACTATGCCCACCCGGAAAAGCACTCATGTGAATGGTGCCACAATGGCATTGGGACTGAGCAGAACTGAAGACAAATAAATCTATATAATGTCTATATGCATTACTTTTTAAGATACTTTTTGTCAATCTAATCTAAAATGTATAAATGGTAATACAAGTTGACAATAATGACAATGAGAGCCCTATAGAAAAAAGAAATGCATACAATGAAACAGATCCCATTATCATTAAAGTTCAATTAAGTGAGGAAGATAAATAGCTTTTCTGCCAAGTGTAAAATTCCTAATTATAAGCATATAACCGTCAAAGGAAATACTCAGAAATTATATGATTGTAGCAAAACTGGTTATCTTAAAAGGTCTCTATCATGGCCAAAATTGTATAGAAAGATCACATGTTTAACAGAGGACCAGAACACTTTCCATCTGTGCAATATTAAGCCTCTCCTTTTGGAAACAAATCTAATTTGTTCCAACTGAAGCTGGGAAAGGGTATATGCCTATGAAGATTTATATAAAGATCATAAAAGACACATCATTGGGCTACTAATTATTCTCCTAAAACCTCCCATAGTGGTACATGCCTTACTTACATATAATCACATACAAGAAAGGATAGCAGTGACAACATTTAGGGTGGGTTTACAAATGCAGATTTTTTCGTTCAAAGAACAAATGATTTTTTGGTTGATTGAACAAAAATCTAGAATGGCCAATTTGTTCGATGGATACATTTTGTTCGACCAAGAACAAAAAATCATTCAAAAGGTCATCGAACATGTTGGTAAACTTTCATCTGTCGTTGATTTTGAATGTATTTTCATTCTATATCGCGGTGGACAAACAAAAAAATCTAATGTTACATTCAATAAATGAACGAACAATGTTCCACGACATCAAACAAAAAATCTAATCGGCAGTTGATATTTTTTATAAATTGGTTATCATTGTGTGGTTAAAATTGTAAAGTTATGAACATATTCTGTGGGAAACCTCTGGGCAGGCCAAGTATTTATGGTTACTTCTTCAATAATATATTTAACCCTCTGGGCGTTACGGGCTTTTCGCGCCATTTTTTATGGCATGAAAAGCCGTTTTTCCCGCTCCCGCTCTCTGCCCAGCCCTCTACACACCGCCGGTGTCAAATAGACGGCGGCGGCGTGTGGGGTGGAGAGCGGCGCTCCCTCTATTAACATGGAGGTCTATGGCGCCACCCCCCCATGCCCCCTTCACACGGGGACGGAAAGGCTCCGTGTGTCTGCGGCTCTTCTACAGAGCCGCAGGCACACAGAGAGGCGCAGTTTGTGCCTGATCCTGGCACGGGCACAGTTTGATCAGCGATCAAGCTGCATAGTGCCCAGGAGGTTAATAAGCTGTACATTCTTATCCATAAAAATATCCATTTACAAAGACACAAATATACAATAAACACAGACAAAATCAACAAGCATGTGCAAGCCTAATTTTTAACAAAGATGATTTGCTAACCATCAAGAATAATCACAGTGCCAACTGTAGGACTTGGGATTGGCCAAGAAGAGAAATGATCTTCGAATCAATAAATCAAACTCTACACTATCCTGCAGAAGAAAATCAGTCTTTCCTATAGGAGAGTGAGAAAAATCTCATATTACCAAGGTAGGTATATTGAGCTTATTGTCAACTGGGGCCTTAATGTATCTATTTTTTTTTGGGGACAAATTTTTTATTCTCCAAACCACCCACAAAATCTAATAGAAAGATGCAAATAATCAGACCATAACACCCATTATTATTTCTCTCAAAGAGGTCAGATGGTCACTTACTCATCCCATTCTGGCACAGCCCCATAAGACTCATTCCCACTTGGGTTTTTAAATAATTTGTGCCACAGCAACTCTCCTGTTGGATCAGACCAGATGTAAGACCACAAATTTTGGAAACACATGACCCTTTTACCTGTTCACAGGTTGTCTTGTCTTAAGCTAGCCATACATGGTTTGATTTTTGTTTGATTCCAGAATCAAACTTGGCCACCCTTTCTTCGAGCAGGACCGACCGATCCCACTTGAAGAAATGTCAATCGAACAGGGAACCAAAATGTTGGTAAATTTCTGTTCTATTGCCACTACTTTAGATGGGGACCAGGAGCCTCACATCACCATGTCCCGATCGATTGTTCCTTGATCTAATGGGTATCTACCCATGTGTCTGGCTAGCTTTAGAATACCATAAGAAGGTGGCAAGTGCTGCATACAAGAGACTTCCAAAAAGATCTGGAAATGCTCTGACCCACTCTGTCTAGTTCTTACAAACTGGATCTTCTGTAAGTCACCCACATCCTTACTTTTGTCAACAAATCACATTGAACAATTGACTGATCACTTGGGTATAATAGTATGTGAGAACCCCTTTCAGATTTTCCATTCAGGTTTTTGTTAATTCTGCTTGAGCCCCTGTTTATATTTCACTTTCTGTTCTGTCTGCCATCTGTCACCTAGACAGGAAGTGAAGGGAAATATTCTTTAAGAGGACAACTGACAGGTGTTTTAAAACTTCCTCCCCCTAATAAAGATGTCTTTGTCTCAATGCCTTCTGAGTGCCAGCGCAAATTACATAAAGTGAAGAAATTTTCTGTTCTCTTTCATACGAAAGAGAAACACAAATATCCCCAAACGAGTCACTGTGCTCAACTGTAACAACCCTAAAAATATATACACTTATTAATCAGTTTTACTTCTACAAGGAAATTGTGTTCTTCAGAAGACCTACCCAAAATAAATAAGTAAATAAATCACCTGGTAAGGACACAGATGGTTTGACAATACAGCTGCCTTCACTTAGTATGAGGGACAATACATAGAATCCTGCATTTTAGCACTTACGCTCAACAGGCACTTAATGATATGAAATAATGGAAACAGAATCCCATCCTTTCTAATAATCTTGTGACAAAAGCTAGAAAAGACATCATCCCATTAACTAGTGATCTGAACTGCTAATGCAGAGTACTTCCTAGTGCCTTTTATGTCCAATGTGGCTGTTAAAAAAAAATCTCACTAGGCATTCATTGTGAATACCAGACTCATTAATCTTTTATCTCCATCTCTTCTGAGAGCTTGAGTGAGGCTGAAGGTGTCATTGATATGATGAAGTGGAAATTATTCAGAATTTCGTTCATATTTTCCTCATAACACTAATTTACTTTAGCTTGAAGAATTTTTTTTTTACCTCAGTTGGGAGTGTTCAGAAACAGACCCCTGTTGTATGCCTTTTTTTAAAATTCAGAATAGTCGAGTGCGTCAATTGAAAAGCATCAGGGCCCGGACACAAAAAGCATTCGAAATTCTCATTTAGTTGTCTTTATTTTGCTAGCGCCATGTGGTCCTTGAAGATGTAGAAAACACGGGAAGCTAAGTAAAGATCAGAACAAGCTCATTAGCATTCTGACCAAACTGGAGAGCTGGAGATGTATAGTTTGGTTCGTTTGTCGTTCTGAAAGCTTTTCTGTTTCATTGTGCTTTTGTCTTTTTGGGAGTTTTTTAACGCAGCAGGGTGTTTGATAGCTCCTGGGCTGCACAAGGCATTGTGGGAACCTCCACTGAATGGTCAGTCTATAGTATCACTATAGTGTAAGTAACAAAGTTTACCTCCTTCCATTTACCAGAGAAAATTTACACCAATTTATCCCCTTCGCCCGACGCGGTCATTGGTGACCTTCCTTAACACCTGGATTAAAACATCATGAATAAAACTGCAAGTGAGCTGATTGGTTGCCCGGGGGAGGAGGGAGAAATTGTCCACTGCCATTTCACATCAAAGACGAGACGATAAAATAATTTAATTAAACTTTCATTATTTACAAAGAGGCAAGGGATGAACTGGAGAAAGATAGACCTGATTACGAAAAAAACCCACATTGTTAAACAACTACATCTCTGTTGTACAAAGGCTTGTAAAAATGAGAGCACTGGTAAGATCAGTTTATGCTCCAGAATTATGTAAATAGAGAACTACCTCTTAGAAGGCCTCGGCAAGTTATTATCCTGTATATTTGATTTTTTCTTTTTTAATAAAATGTACAGCTCACTTTGAAGGCTTGTGCAGACTACATTAATGTCGCCATCTTACATGAATGTCTCCAAGTTGCAGTGAAATGGATAAAAGTCTTTTTGGATGAATTTATCTACTAAATCCTTGTGGCTGCCCTCCTATCTTGGATGATGACCCAAAAGAATGTCAACAGCTCATTTCCCAGAAGACTGTTAAGAGTCACTATGCAAGTCATAATCTGCTAACTCTTAGAACTGATTCAAACACTCATTTTGTGAGCTAAAAAGATGGGGGGAAAATAGCTCATCCTCCGACTTCACTGATAACACTGTTTGCATGTGTGCCTTAAGATTATTTCATGCCATGGCTCTGCCAGGTTCATGCTTATGCAAATGATTCATTTAAATAATAAAATGTTTCAGCGATTATTAACAAAATAGTTAAAACTTGGAACACAGACTGAAACTGGTAAAAAAAAAAAAAAATTGAAAGGTTTTTTTGTTTTTTATTCAAAAATTTTTGAAACTGATGCAAAATAGTATGATTGGGAAGGGTGAAAATTTACCCCTAAAAAGAATAGATAAGCATGGCATTTCCAGGAGTTGTCTGGGTTATTTAGGTATTATTACTATTATTTTTATCATTTATTTATATAGCGCCAACATATTACGCAGCGCTGTACAATACATTAGAAAATGCTAATGTCCAAGGTTTGCAGTCACTGTTGTGCAGGTTACATCCTGGTCTAACAAAACATTGTATCAAATTATGTACTCTAAATATATAAAATCTAATAAAAAAAACAACACATTTTAAATTAGCTTTTAAACTTTGAGTACATGGTAAACCTTAACCAAAAAGGCTCCTGAGAACTACTGATGGCACAAATGTTTTTTGTCTAATTAGTGAATTACTGCATGCCAAACATATTTTCTATAAGTTACAGATTATCTTTAAATCAATTAATTAAGTAAATATAAAAATTGAATTGAGATAAATGTCATATATGAGGTTTCTTTATTTTGGTTTTGGGGATATGGGGTCCAAATTGTGTAGGTGTAGTACATCATATGGGATAACACAAAACTAGAACGGTATTCTCTGCATTTTGATTCCAGAAATCAAAGTATAGAACTCAACATGATGGACTTTCTGTATTTCTCATTTGTTTTTGCAAATTGAATTTGTTCTCTTTCTTTCTCTTACAAACAGTAAAATCAAGCTATTGACATCCTTTCAAGTCATATATGAAACATATTCTTGGGGCTTTCAAGCCAATATTCTTTTAAAAAAGTCGAACTGATGGTTAATTGATCGACATCTTTTAGAGTAAAGGGTGGGATAAATTCTGCAGGTAAACCTAAAGCTAGATTACTCTCCTTTTATAATTAAAATTACTGGTATTTAGAAAAATGTAATAAAATATACACACATTATTTGAACAATGGAGATAATTTAATATGTGCAATTATGTATAAATAAGAAATGAATTACACATTCTTACACATAAATGAAGAAAAAATAAATAAGATGTGTGTGCTCCAGAATAACGTTTATACATAAATATACATGTAGAAAACCACCAATGTAGTCTTATATGCAGTGTTTATAATCAAACCAATAATACCTTTCTGATATGGAGTTACCAATATCAGCTATACAGTTACCTACATCAAAAATGATCACTGGCTGGTTGTTATAGAATATAGTGATCAGGATCACTCCATAATACACACATTTGCCATGGTTGAGTTGACATTTGCTATGCACAAGTTTTTTTTTTCTTAAGGAAAAAGTAGATACATGTCTGATAACTTTCTATCCTTTACCTTGTTAGGGGGATACCACCTACATCTTACAACAGGTTTTTAGAGACGATAGTAACAGAATCCTATCTTTTTTTTTAATAGGAATATCTGATCCCAAACCCTTCAGTGGGGAATTTAATCCCTGTTCGGATAGGAAGTGATAGGAAGAGTTAAGGTACTCCGCATCGACCCATTGCGGCGTGGTGACAAAGAAAAAAGTTGCAAAAAATAGTTGAGTGATTGTTTCGGGCCCGATACTTTGGATGGGACCCCTAGCTGATCGAACAGGAACAGGCATTTCTTCAAGCGGGATCGATTGAACAAAATGGGTCAACGTTTGATTCCTAAACGATCGATCGTGGTGAAAAATCGACCTGTGTATGGGTACCTTCAGAAATATTTGTATTGCTTTCCTGTCTTAGAAGTGACTGCACTCCCCATTCCTGGTGGGGCCAACACAATTATTGATTCTTCTGTACGTTGTCACATAAAAGAAAAGAAATATGCTATACCAAATGCTTAATCCCTGTGATATCTGCATACAATATAGAAACACATCCACCCTGTGCTTAGATATTGATGCCCAAATCAAACTTTTGTTAATAAATGATGAATAGTATAATTATGAAAGCGTGGGTGCCCAGCATAAATTATAGACATTTCCCTTCATTGGTTTACTCTGCTGCTGATTTCACACATTATGCAAACCACTGAGTCACAGTGCAATTCATAGTCATGAACATAAAAAAACATTTTGCTAAAGATGCCTCATATTGAAGGGAAAAAATGAAGGGGGAAAAACAAGACATTGGAAACAATTTCTAAAAGACAAGCCACAGCAACTCCTCACTTGCTTTGGAGCCTGGGACTTAAAGGCCAGATGTTGCACAAATGACCAACAATTGGAGGTTAGAATAAATTAATGACTGATTTCTGAGCTTTGATGGAATTAACCATACACTCCTTTTCTCAAAGTGCCATGTGAACGTTCCCCCGTTAAACATTATTCTCTCGCTCTCCTCTTTTTTTGACAAGTGAGGCCACCCTGCAGAAAACAACTGATGCAAAACCCAGGAGTAATCCCTCTGTTTAGTTCAACACTGTGGTTAGCCTTAACACTGCCTCTATTATCCAATGGATTTAGCGAAACCTTCATTTATCTGCTGCCCTATGGTTCCAACTTTCAGGCCTTCTATAAAAAAAAGGGGGCTATTCCAATGTAAATAGATAGCCTGTGTGGGTATAGAGGAGCATTGGGACAATGAATAAATGAATCTACTGTAATAAACACACACAAAGACATTATTTAGATATAATAAAAAAAAAATTACATTCATTAATAAATTCATCAATTACCATAAAAAGAGAAAATAATAATCAGTGTGTTGGGTATTTCAGTTATAGATTTGATCAGTAAATATATATATATATATATATATATATATATATATGTAAATATTCATATGGATTTGTCATCTTTTGGTTTTCTTGTATCCCTGAAAAGACAAATAAATAATGTGCACAAAAGCATACCGTCCTTATCTAAACAAACAGCGCACGGAAAACCATTTTGTCAGGTGTCACCGTTTGGGGAGAAACTTCGTTCCACAAGCCAAATATGTCTTCAGTTTTATTAGCAGGGATGACAGTTATTCTTTTAAGAAGGTCTCGCTTTGCATTGATTTTAGCACAGCCGCCAGTATACACAGCGCTAGAGTTTACAAACACGCACAAGGTCCAAAACAGACATTTAGATACCTAAAACAATGTCCAATTTAAAATACATTTATGCTTCCTTAAGACTGTAATTTGCTGCCATATACTATAGAGAGAATTTCCAACGATTCCGCAGAACTGAAGACATGTTTTTTTTTGATTTATTATCCATCACAGCTTCCATATTTCAGATTACATGGAAAAAAACTGCCTACTGGGAGAGATGAAAAAAAGCAGGAAAGTCACTTAAAAAATAGTGACAACTATCAAAAAACAGTGTTAAATTGTGTTTGGATTCTTATTATTTCTTGCTTGGAAGGTTTAAAAGGATGCTATTTTCTGCTAGATTAAGACTATGCATTTACATTACGGGATCAAAAATAACCTATTTTAATGCAATTGCTAATTTTAAAATGTGTATTTACAAGACCTGAAGTCTACTGGGTAACAGAGCATAACTGACACAGTCTGATTTGCCAGCAAAATTAATTTCCTGTCTACAGCGGAATACTGGCTCCCAAACATAGAGGGGAATGGCAGGTTGAGGCATTAAGAGCAGCAGCAAGTTTAGTGTGAAACTAATCAGCTCCTGGACAGGTTTTGCAATTAAATGGCTAGCTAAATTGCTTTTACTCAATTAAGATAACAAACAATGATGGCTCTTGCTGATAGGGGTTACTTGTCAATGGCTTGTCGATGAATATTCACACAATGTTTATTTACAGGTGCTTATCATAGGTAAAACTAAGCACATGTGTGATACAATTAAAGTCATATACAAGGGGCTGACTCCAAAACACAAAGTACACAAATTGTAAAGGCTGATACCATACAGTTCTCGTAAGCATAAACAGCCTGATTACTGGCTCAAAACATACTCAAGGGGATATTTACCAGTCATAGGGAACTGATTGAGGGGAATAATACATGCTTATCAGTACTTTTGTGACGGTAAACAGCAATGCGACACTTAACGTATACGTATAAACATATAAAGTCAGTTTTTTTTGTATTTTGAAAATAATGATTTTTTTGACTGTCTATGTCCCAATCCATAGATTTCCCTTCATTTCCAGTCTTGAAGGAAGTGGGGAAAACAATTCAGTTTAATTTCAAAGTTCATACACTGTTTTTAGCTCATAGATTTGACACAGAGTATAAAGAAAATAAAAACCCATTCATTATAACATGAATTTATTCATTCACATTCAGAGCCAGATCAATATATTGACTGTATATTGGGAAAGGTTTGATAAAACTGATCTGTTGGTTGTTATACAGGGATTGTTTGAATTGGCTGAAGGTTGTTAAGCAGAGGTAAAGCTTTTTTACCGTTCAATCGACGATTTTCGATGAAAAAAACGATCGATTGAACGTTAATCGATGTACTGCCCACATGGTACAATCAATGATCGTTGAACGATTTTTGTAAAATCGTCGATTGAAAAGTGATCGGACAGGTTGGAAAATTTTTCTCGATTGGTCTATTTTTTTTTGCCTCTATTTTTTGGCTCGATTTTTTGGGCTACTTCCAATTGAAACTAAAATCGTAAGAGGAATTCAATTGACGATTTTGGATTACTTCTAATAACTTTTCAGTCGAATTTAAACAATAATCGTACTCCCCATGTGGTGTACATCGATTAAATTAAAATCGAGTTTCGATTTTTTGGATCGAACTAAAATCTAATCGAACCTCGATTGAATGAAAAATTGCACCATGTGTGGCTAGCTTAACTCATCTTTATTGAAGTACTGGTTTATGGGTGTATGGCAGGACCTGGGGTATCAGAGTTATTGATTATTGAACTAGTTTGTACACCAATTATTCAGTGTATGGCTAGCTTGAGACGGCTATAGCCAAAACAAGTGTTGTGTTATGCCTTTAGGTAGCCATACATGCTACTATCCCTGCCTGATTCTCTAGCAGCTGATCACTCAGAGGATCGGAGCACACCCTTTGTGTGGCCAACATTACTTTGGATGGGGGCGCCGCTCAAAGTAATGTGATTGGCCAGGAATTTACCAACAAGTCGGACCACTGTGTGATCCGACTTACGGTGCAATCCTGGTCAATGTGTCCAAATGCACACATCCGATTTGCAGCCGAGTGGATCGTAGCGTGTATGGCTAGGCTACCTTTAGTAACACATAGCAAAAAGAGGAACAGAACTAGAAGCAACAGATGGTAATACAAACTAGAGTCTGTAAAAACTAGAGTCTGTTAAAATGCCCTACTTCATTATGTTGGCTATACATAAATCGAAATGGGAAACTAACAACATTTTAAGATCCTGATCTTAAACAACGATTTACACATTGTAACTGGGGACTCAATAGACTAACTTCAGCTGGACCCAAAATACAAAGACAATACCTACCCAAAGGCTCATGTTCAATTTTAGTCCCATGTTTACATCACCAAATATTTGTATTACTAATGTGTTATGAAAGTTAATACACCATAGATTTGATAACTTTTTCAAGTGAAGCATTTTACGAGCTTGTGAACACATTAACAAAAATAGTTCTACGCATCTGAACAATTTTAGCTTTCAGTATATTCAAACTGCAAACTTTTTTTTTCCTAATTGAGGATAGATTATTGGGATGGTTAAACCATTGTCAGTTAGATATTTGCAGTCGATCAACTTTTACTTTGCTGTCTGAAGTGCATACCCCATTGACCGGGTGGTTAGTAGGAGATTCTCCTATTACTTAATTGCAAAAAAATATATAATAAGATGTGTATAAAAAAAAAGTTCATAGAAAAATAAGAACAGGTTTGGAAAATAGTATTGTCTAGTATACTTAATTTATTTATTTATTACATATACATAAATCTTGTGCCGGAGTATGCAGTTTAGGTGGTTAAATGGGATACTTCTTTCAGCAGGTGTGTTATAAATCCAGGGAATCAGCTCAGAAAGCTGCCATACTTAGAATATTGCTTTTGGCTAATCTGTATTTAGATCTCCAGTATGTTTTTTGTAGTTGCCCAAAAACATTAGATTACATTTTGAGTCTTGTGGATGTGGCTGGCTGAGGCACATTGGGGCAGTAGCAATCTGAAAGTTTATTCCAAAAACCGTCCTAATCGCTATTATTTATAACTTGCAAGAGGAATCTGAAGAAGAATTACTTTCAATGTGCTTAAATGTGAACAGTTTGTGGCAATTGCCTGCATTTAGTGATACCCAGGTGCCTGATAGTGGCCAGACTTTATTTGCACATTGAACCTTCGTTATATGGCAATCTTCAACAAACTGTTTCTGATATAAAAAGGTATATAAAAAGGTGGCTCTAGGAATGAAAATATATCTAAGAATGCTACAGCTGGAACCTACACTAAAGTAATGCCCCCCATACATACACAGATTTTAGCATCCGACAGACTAAAAACGATCAATTTTTTTCAATCGTACAATTGGAGATTGATTGATGGAAAATAGAATATACTCCACATTGAATAACCAATTTTTGATCGATTTTTTGGGGTTTTTTTTGATCGATTTTTTTTGGAATCGTAATTTGTACTGAATTTGTACTCAACCGATAAAAATTTTCCAACATGTCCGATCATGTTTTGATCGTTTTTATTCACAATTACGATCGATTAAAATTGATCGGACCATGTGGGCATGTTCCGATTTTCAGTCGAGCGATCAAAATATTGCTCGCTTTTCATCCGTCGCCCATTAAAATCTTTGCATGTATGGGGGGCCTAATGCAGCATACAACTGAAATTTAAACTGAGCACTTAAGCAATTACTTGTTAAAGCTGCAATCTAATCCTTGCGTACAGAAGAGATTACTCCCAACAAAGTGTGTATAAAGCCCTATTCTATATTGTAAGTAAAGGCCTGTCCACACAGCTAACAGTCAGAGTAGGCAAAATATTTGCTGTCATTTATTACAGTAACAACAAAAAACAGAATGACATTAATGTGTACAGCAATTAATGATGAGATTCATAGAAATATGCGACAATAGCCCTAAACCAATACAGGTCTTTAATTTACAGTAAGAAACCCATGGAATCCAACTGGAATTCACACTACTTTAGTCAGACTATAAATATTAAAAGCTGGAATTTGATTGCTTGCTATAGGTTACGGCTCTTAAGATTTAGCCCTTAAAATAAGAGCCATTTGTTAAATGAATAAGCTTTATTGCATTCTACAGAAGAGAAGCAACTTGACAAAGATCAGTTGTAAGTTAATTCCCTTGTAGGCCTGTTCATCCAAGGGATGATATATAGAGTTTACATAAGCTCTTTTTAATTCCCCAGCATTGGTCGAGAAGGCTAAATATGTTGGACATGGACGTGTTCTGTATTCACATGTGACGTAATTGTAGTAAAAGGTGGGTTTACATGCGTAGATTGTTTTCTTAAATTAACTGCCAATTTAATTTTTTGTTTGATGTCGTTGTCGAGCGTTCGTTCATTTATCGAATGTAACATTAAATTTTTTGTTCGCTCATCACCGTTTTCAAATGAAAATACATTCAAAATTACGACAGATAAAAATTTACCAACATGTTCAATGTCCTTTCGAACAGTTTTTTGTTTGAGGTCGAACAAAATTCATCCATCGAACAAACACCCATATACTGTGTAGACATACGTACATATACACAATCAATATAAATCTTAAACAAGACCATACACTGGTTGATGGGTGTATAAGCAAATTATCAATATTATCAAGCATTAAACATCAAAAACATTTGGAAGCTCTCCTTAACTACCACTAGTCAACTGAAGCCTTGTTGGTCAAGTAAAAGGCTGTGAGTGTCCTGAGAGCTGGAAGTTTTTAGTTAGCACTCCCTAATGTATACCAAAAATAAAAAACATAATTTATTGTAGTCTGATTGTTGTTGGTAATATTTTGTCAGCAATTATTATCACCAATTAGCAATGCTCTGTTATGTTTCAGCCAGTACTTAATTTTTTTGAAATAACTGTTCATCTGTGTTGTTAAATTAAAATTGTTTTATAAGAATGTAGTGCAAGTTATGTCTACAGTTGAAGTATGTATTGAATCTAATTTTCAAACTGATAAAACCATTTTGTAGTATATGGCCCCTTCACATACACAGATGGGGTTAGCAGAATGTATAACTAATGCGGGCCTAAGCAACACCAAGTACAGTATACAGAAATATAGGAAAATCTTTATATATAGCACCTTGGTCACATTCACAGTAAAAAAATCTGTAATCTGGGCAAGAACAAATTGAGATAATAAGAGTTAATAAGTTCTGATAGCTCTTGACATTTCTCACAGAAGTCATTTGAGGGCACAGGGATAAGCAATGATTCTTTTTAAAGTAATGCATAAAATGAGTAGAATCTTGTCTTGTGGAAGGCTTCATGTTCATGTCCACAAGCAAGAAACAGATGCATCTTGTCTGACTTAGCACATCAATAGAAAAGCAAATGAACTACCAAAGTGCTCTAATTAACTATTTTGCAAATGAATGTAGACATTAGTGCAACACTGCAGCGGCTAAAGTCTACTGCATGCAAGCTTTGTTTCAGTTAACATTTCAATGAACTAATTAAAAAATAATTTTCTACCCGCTGACAATTGTGTGTTGTGAACATCATTAGCTGAGTAACTATACGTTTAAGAACAACAGAAAACCCACATTTTTGGTAAATGTGTTGCAAAACTTTATTTCTAGTGGTTTTATCGTTCTCAGGAGGAGATCCAGTCTATAGCTAAACTTGCAAAGGTTTTTAAAGCTAAGGTTTTCAAAATGAAAAGAACATTTTGTGCATTTCATGTTTTCAAATTATACACAAATGTACGGCAGATCTAAATATCCTTAATTATGTTTTTTAGAAACTAGTAATGATTCATCTATAGCCAAATACTTAAAAGATATGACAAAAATAAACCATAGACGCCCAAGGGATCATTGAAGCACTTTGCCAGAATAAAGTGATAGACACTTAAACTAAAATTATGAGTTTGACTAGACTATAGACATAGTTACTTTATTTTTGGGTGCATAAAGTAAGATGATGAAGTTAGGAAAATGTCTGGTATACAGAATTATTGCTGAAGAGGACTCTGTGATAATCTGTACTGCAATTAAAGTATGTTGATAAAGTTAAACTGAAATTGACTACTGTAAGGCCACTAACAAAATGAGGGCAAAATGAAACAACATGCAGTTCAAAGGCCTACAGCTTTCTAACATTAAGTTCCTGGGAATAGATAAAAAAAGACATCCGGAAGAGAATTATTCTCTCCAAGGTATTTTATTGGTTTCATCTAGGTACCTCCGTCTATGTTCTATACATAATATGTCAGTATGATAGAAAGCCAGGAAAATGAACTGGGACTACAACCTTGCACAACATGGTATCTTATTATCACATGATCCATAAGAAAGGAAGAGTCTTGTTACGATCATAATGCTCGGTGTGCTATGCATTCCGTCTCCGAATGTCAATAAGAAGCTTTAGGAGGACACTGTAGGTGAAAGCTAGAGAGCGGGCAACAGATTATACCCTGTACTTCTGTTATGTACAAACCTTAGGGGAGGTCTTCTGAAATTCTACAGAGCACATACAGTGCTGCCCATTGTACTGGATTAGGATGATACAATGCATCGCTCCACATGGCTCTAGAATGGCTCAGGTATTTGAATCAGCCTCCTAAAAATATCTTGTAGCACCCGGGGATAGACTAACAAAAGGCTTGATCCCTGGGAAAAAAAACATTGTCCTTTTCAGAATGCTAATCTGGTATATCACTTTCTGTTACACCCCGCCATGTACTTCTGCCTGTGCAGACAATTAAAGGAATACATTTATTTAATACGCCTTATCATTCAATATTACAACTTGTAATTCATGCTAACTAGATAATCAAAATAATTTTTTCCCCTCCTCCTTCTCTTTACTTAAATGCTCGTTTCTTGATAAAACTTGGTAGATGCTGCATATCTCATGATTAACGGACATCGTCTAAAGCATCCCGGTCCTCTAATCTTCCTAAAATCCCCTTTCATCCGATTGTTTAAGAATGCTTGAAAGGCTAACACCAAGTCTGAGGCTAGTGCACATTTGGGGGATGGGAGCCTCTGTAGGTTAGCTAATTAAACTGTTTGTCTTCTGAAACATTTAACTGGCTTTAGAGATTATTCTAATTAAGAATGATGTTAGATGTATTTTTTAATGTAGCCATTAAAATTAGTCATAATCCAACAATCTCTTGCACAGAGCTCTGTAAATAGAAAAGTGAGTAGAATCTGCTTCTCCCATTCCCACAACTTTTCTCCTATAAAAAATGATTCTGCTGGAAGAATAATAAAAGAGTAATAACCAGCAGCCACCAATCAGAATGCAAAGTTCCTTTCAGAGTTATTTTGGTTTCTGTAGGTTTTAAAAGCTCTGCTTTAACATTGTTGGTATAACAATAGGTAAAAATCTTAATGTAATAGATAGTACATAAGCCTGCAAAAAGGCTGTAAAAGGATCAATAGATAATGAATAATGATCCCCATACACCTTTAAATTTCTCTGTCAGATTTCCTTTAGATCTCCTTTTGTTTAACCAAAACCATGTTATATGAGGGACTTTCTAAACCATCAAGTCTACTTGTGTTCAATCGCAGAGGACCCTGCACTACATGGTTTTTGGTAGATCTAAAGGATATCTGACAGAGAGATCTAAAGGTGTATGGCCAGCTTAAGACTTCTAAACTGGATCTACATCAGGGAATAAAAACTGATTAATGGATGTAATTATTATTATTATTATTAACATTTATTTATAAAGCGCCAGCATATTACGCAGCGCTGTACAATACATTAGAGTGGAGATACAACACAATATAACACACAGGTACAGGTAATGACACAGGAGGAATAGAGGACCCTGCCCGGTCGGGCTTACAATCTAATAATTCCAAATAGCATAAGTGAATGGTCTTTGTTGGAAGAAAACTATTGAGCTTGATAAAACATATATCAGCTTCTAGGCAAGGTATTTTGTCACACAATGTTTTAAATATTATCTACTTAAGCCATGACTATAGTAAGAAAGTTCTAGAAGTCGTAGGTTTATGTGACAGAGTCACTGTTTTTTTTTACAAATATTTGCACAGAAACTGAAGAAAATTTGCAATGGCTTTAGTACGTTTTTTATTACTGATAATATGCTAAATCACATACGTATAGGATGGTTGGGAATCCAGTTGTTCTATTATTACAGCACTGGGATAAGGACAACAGCCCCACCCACCTAGTCTATGCAATTTATTCGAATGGCTTAAGCAGATAGAGAAATTAAACCTTTGCAATGAACACAACTAAACTTAACACAACAACAAAATTTTGCTTTAGCTTGGTCACATGTTGATCTCCTGGTGATTCAAAACATAAAAAACAGGGCAGACTAACCATTCTACCAACAACAATACCAACATTATATATTATAAGTAATATGTAGAATGTTGTCTCATGTGGACCCCTGCAGGCTTATCAGAGAGACACTCCTCACCTATCCTAAAGAAGTGGCTTCTAACTGCTGCAGATTGCGTAGAATGATCATACAATTTTATTATTGCCAATTCCTGTTATGAACGAATAAACCACGTCAAATCCACAACTTGGGTGCCTCAAACTAGCAATTTTTCTTATATGACAATAACATTTAGAATGCTTTACTTGAAATTTTCATGATAATCATCTTATATTGGAGTATCAATATTTAAGTATGGAAGACTGTGCTGAGATTACTGGACATTGCCTGTTCCTTTTACAACATGCCAACAAACTAAGCTCATTGTAAAGACAAGGATCACACCATGTTGATATTTAGCAGAACCCTGAGATATAAAGAGCTATGAGAAGTAAAACTAAATAATTATCAGATCACTTTACCATCCAGTTTGAGCAAATATATTGGGTAAAATGTTGGATGGACTCTCAACACAAAACATGGAGGCCATACCAAACCAATTCACATATTCCCCTGTCAAGCTTAATAAATGTGTATCTGAGTATTAGAGGCAAAGAACTATTTCTTATGTCGCCCACATACTATTCGTCATATGTCTAGGGCAGATTAAAGGACAAATACCCAACTAGTTTCTGCTGATAGCACCCTAGTGCAGCAGGTATTCTTACACAAGACTATGAGATGTCTTCTATAAAACTCTATCCAGCTGGGACTTTTTTATTACTTATTATTTCACGTGGTTACTGTAAAAAAATGTCTAATTCTACAACTCTCCCACTAAGAAATGGACACATCATTCTTTTCACAACACGTCACCCAGCAAGGGAAATCTCTGTAAATCCACTATATCAGGCAGTGAGAGGCCCATGTGAGAGCGAATTAGCAATCGTACCATAGAAGGACACATTCTATTTATTTTGTACAGTCCACATAAAAAAGCTGGCATATAAACAAAAGATGACAATGGATTTAAGCCAATATGCTAATTGGCTAGTCGCTAAACCATAATCTTGTAAGATTCCTCTCGTCAAGTACTAAAGGAAGTAAAACCAGTAAGAAGACATAGGAATTATGATTGCAGCACACACAACAGGCCGCTTCTATCACAACTCTGAAGGGTATTATAAGCTAAACACTTTTTTCCCCCCTTACTGCTGAAAGATTATACTGGTTATCCCATTAAAGTTGGTAAAATGCCATTCTTGTGTCTTAAAGCTAAAGCAATGGAGGTCAAGAAGTTTATACTGCTTCTTACAAGGCAAGTGTGGATGTAATCTTCCCAAAGTTACAATAATTAATGTTAAGCTTCTTTAGCAATACGTTTCTGAAAGACGTTGCCTGATAATATACTTAGAGCCTGGCTAGCTGTTTGTGTTACAAGAAATGTCTTCTATGCAGCTCACGTCCGTCAGCTTAAATCTTTAGTCAAACGAGGGCGATGATGAGCAGCCCGACTAAGAAATGAAAAATAATACTTAGGAGCATATAGGTGAAATAGGCAGAAAGGCAATGATAGAATCCTCCGACCATCAGTTTGAAGAATGCCATGGATTTACCCACACCAGATAAGCTCCCTTTTCTGCTGAATGTTGCATGTGGCAGACCTGAACCCTGACAACCCACAAAGGGGTGTTTTATTTTGTATTTAATGCCTCCATACATAACCAAGGAAACCACAGACAGCTTTCTGCTTGACAGTTGCAAAAGAAAGTAAAAAAACATGAAAAATATATATTAAAAAAAGTAGTTGACTTCATTGCAATCACTAGTACATTTGCAGAGGACACCATATTTCCCATTTTACTTGATTGAGGTAGGTTATCAAATCTTAATTTCAGTTTTGGGTAATGTATTTTTGGTATATTTGCTTACTCATAACCCTTTATTCTTTTACAACTCTGACCAACTTCAATGGACCATTTACACCTTAATGTTACAATTTCATATTGCGTTTATCCACAACACAACACTGTTGAGTCCCATTTTTAACTGCAGAGCACCACACCAATGTGTGCAGTACAGATGCCATGCCTAATAGTGTATTAGTGCACTGGGGTGCCATTCAACATGAACAGCAGCATGCAGCACTTTTCTGGTATAATAGGCATTTTAGTGTATATTACAACATTGTATTAGTGTGAATGGACCCTTACTGTGCAACAAATACACATAACCCCCCCCGGCTCTGTGAATAAATCACATACATATATTATACTGTATATATAACATTATGCCTTTTCAGTGCATTTTAACAGAGACGTAACTGAGGGAGAAAATAAAATAGAAAAGATTAATGTCTTAGGCCAAGGCCGACAGAATGTTAAAAAAAAAAAAAACAGCTTAATTTTCCTTACTTCTCTTTTCCCTTGTGTTAATGTCTCTAGTCTATTTTATGTTTTAGATCTATTTGATACACCTCTCCTTTCACACGACAACACTCCATATTGTTGACTGGACCCTCTCAGTCCCCTCTCTATAACCCTAAATATGCAGCGACTTTCACTGTAAAATGCATATCTTATGAAACTTACTTTATGATTTTATGTTGTGTCACTTTGTATTTACCAATTGTATCTATTACATATACTGAATGTTAATTCCATGATGGAATATCTGCATTCCCATGCTTACTACAAAATAAAGTCTTATTCATACCTGTCAACATCATTGTGACAGAATAAGGGCCAAATACAGGAAGTAACATCCCTGACCTCAACTACGGTATTTGGATTGTCTTTCTTGCGTGTTCCAAATGCAGGAATGCCATCATTGACGTTACTTCTGGTATTTAGTTCTGGGCTGATTTAGGAGGGAGAGGGCGTTACTCTCCCTGCTAATTTCCCACCCTGCACATTATCAGAGAACGCCCCCTCCCTCCTAAATTACCCCTAAATCCGAGAAAAATCAGGGATTTTGTGAAATTGGTAATTTTATGGCCAGGAAAGCCACATAAAAACATGATTTTCCCGACCAAAATCTGAAAGTTGACAGTTATGGTCTTATTGCAAAAAAGAAACAGCTTCAAAATGTTTATATACAAACCAGAATTCTAAATCTGAGGCAATAATTCCAGAGAACTAAAGCTAACCTAAATAAATGGGCTTTGAATTTTCAGTAACTAAGCAACCTAAAGGTAAATTTGATTCAAACAGAAGGTGTTAGAAACCCAAGTACCTGCATACACTTTCCAATGTTTCTCTATCACACGTTAGTCATAAAAAAAAATTATTTTACAGAACATATAACGGCTTCCTCCACATAATGGCTTACCTAGATAAAAAGGCAATTAAGTTCATTAAGCAAGGTGGTCCTCCCCTGTTGGGATCAGTGAATGGGGATTACAGCAGGGACGTGATGTGACAGATAAGCATTAAAACATCCACAAAACAGAAGACAGCAACATAAAAAAATACTGATATACTAGAATCAGCACGGGCAAAGTATTTCCTTATATAACTTGTATAGAAATATAACTGATGCAGTAACAAGAATGATTATATCCTGATGGTATCAGAGAACGTATCAATATTAAAATCACAATGCCGCAGACTCAATGGAAATTTTACCTCACACCTACTATTCAAAGAAATAAAAGGTAATCAAAACATGCTTATAATATTCATATTAATAATAAATAAAGTAAATCATGTGTTGGTAGTTAACTCCTCTTTAACCTCCACCATTAACACTCATTAAAACTTTGCAAGTGTTGCTTGCATTGACTTAGTAAAGTAAAAGAAAGTTTGAAGTTTAATTTACAGAGCTTGATGATCACATACTGGTTGGATTTGGTACTGTCATAAAGGAGTCCTTAGTTCAACATTTAAACAAAATGGCCCCTACACAACTATTGTGGAATACAATTCAAACATTCTTGTGATAATGGCATCCAGGCTACACAAAAGCCAACTATGCTTAAGTAATGTAGACGTGATGGGGTTGATTTACTAAATGAATAGACTGTTCACTGAATGTTCACTGAGCTTAGTAAATAAGATTTCCACTAATCAACCAATTATGTGCTAACAAGAATCCTGTATTTTTTACCTAGCATGTTTTGGTATTTACAGTCTTTTGCTTTGTAAAGTAAACATACATTTTTGAAAATGAATACACTGACATTGTCATCTCTAATATCCTGGTCTAATGAACAATAACACCACAGATAATTATTGACTGAAAAGTCTAGGAAACAAACAAATAGAAATTCCTGTTTGGCATAGCTTTGCCAGGAAGTTCAATCCACCTTGGCTACCGGAAAAGGAATTGCAGGCAATTTGTAGGAAAGGACCATTGTATCCTCTACACACACTACTATACCTAGTCTTTGGGCTCATAAGGGCCAAGCAGCAGTTAAAGTGCAGCAAACCCATAAAAGAAATAACTTTGTATGGCGTTGCCCTTTAACTTCTCAAAACAAGTGGGGAAAAACACATATCTCCAGCTACATGTCCAAGGTGCATAGTTATGGGGATTGTAGAAGAATAACTACACATGAAGCCTCCGAAGACACTAATACTGACTGAGAGGAGTGATATAAGATAACAAACCATTCACCCACTCTTCTCTTATTCTATAATTTTTACATTTTCATTTTATTCCACTTGAGCTGCACAGAACAAAGCATGGCACAGCGCAACAGAGGAGGAAGTCTCAAACAATGGCGCTCTATAAAAGGGTCCGCTGCTGAAGGACACCTGGCTCCCCTTTGGTGAAGGCATAACAAGTTTATTAAGTAAGCACCACCTCAGCAATTATAATCCCCTCTGGCTTCCTGGGCACAGTTTATTGGTTCAATTTTCATAACCGTGAGCATCATTAGGGCAATGCAGTAATTAAGAGTTGTTAGAAAGTGAATTCTCAAACTGCAGATTAGAAAATTAAACTATTTCCTGATTACATATTAATGGAGCACAACAATAGCAGTTGCCATAAGCTTGGAAGGCAACCAAGGGATAAATCTGTGTACTTAATTACCATAAACAATGGCTGCATAGAAATGAAGTTTTACGCACATTTCCTTCTGTAATATGTCTGATATCAGTACACACTTGACAATTCTTGTTCAATTATCTCTATTATTTAATGCGCTGTGAACGGCTCTGTGTAAATAAAATTAACCACCCCAATTACTTTGAATTCATCTAGGGACAGCGTAAAAAGAGGGAGAAAAAATGTGGAGGATTCGCGGCAACGTCTAATCTAAAACATTACAGAAGCTTTTACTTGATTCTGCCTATATTTGTACGCTCTTATTTAAGTGTGCACGTTAATTTAATTACATTTGCCACCAATGGTCAATCGGAAGCAACAGAGCTACGGTGATTTAATTAATCCACATTCACTATACACACAATCGGCAAGAAATCTGGCGAACGGCACAGTTCTATATTATCAGTTTGTTTTTAGCAAATATAAAGAGAATGAATAAATAAATACATTTGAATTAAATACATGAAAAACATTTTTACTAGTAAAGGAGAGCAGATTAAGGGATATGGAGACTACGTTAATGTGTATAATACCGATACCACTATTTATCCAGTTTTTGTCAGATACTTATGTGTGTGTAACAGCACACGCTGTAAACAGCCCCTATGGGATACATTGTGTTGGTATGCCTTTAAAAGTTGTACTGCACTGCAAGGTATTTTGTACATCATACCTGTCAACCCTCCTGTTTTGGCCAGGAAAGTCACGAAAGTCAACGCCCTCTCCCAGCTAAAACAACCAAGAGGTAAGCCTGGTACTATAAGTGATGCCAGTGCAGTCACTGCCTGTACTTGGAATGAGGAACAACCATGATCCGCATATTGGAAGTGACGTCACTTCCTGTACTTGGAACAAGGAAGAACCACAATCCACATAACGGAAGTGACGTCACTGACTTCCTGTATATCCGCCTTTTTTTTTAATTTAAAGTTGACAGCTATGCTGTACATGTGTTGCAAGGTTATTATGGCATTATAAGAATTATAAGGCACTGCAACACATTTCAGCATGTTCAGTAAATGCATTGGAGATTGCTACGCAAAAAATCAACCTGCACATTGAGACAACCCAATGTGAACGGATACTATAGGACACAAGGTAAAATATGTTTTAAGGTCCCCATACACGGATCTATTTTTCATACGATGCCTGAATGATTGATCACTGTGCATGTTTGTGTCAATCGTCGTTCCCGCTCGAAGAAATGACAATCAAACAGGGAACTAACATGTTGGTAAATCCCTGTTCAATTGACATTTGGATGGGGACAAGGGTATTGAACACGAATCGGTCGATTGCAAACTGGTGCACATCGATTCACAGAAAGATCTTTTGGCACTTTGTTGAGTCACCACCCTGCAATTAAACGGGTATCGACCCGTGTATGGGGACCTTAATTTTTGCTACTGAATTGGGAAAGCCTTCTTAACATTGTGTTATACAAAGCTGCATTCTAATTGTAGTTTTATTGAAAAATTATCAATTAAATTTTCACATTCTATGTATTGTTATTAAACAGAGTTTAGTGCAAATGTATATTTATTATATATAAACACACACACACACAAATATATATATGTGCATGTATACAAAGTTCCATTTCATCTATTTTAAATGGCAGAAGCTCTCGCAGGCCCTTTAACATCAAATGTGAGCACTGAGACCTGAGTACATGGAGATAAGCTTCGTTTTCTTGAAAAAAAATTTTTTTTTCATATGCTCTGAATTCTGAACCACCACATACTGCAGCTTTGCTCAGGCTCCTTTCTGCCTCGCCAAAAACAGAGATGAACAGACTAGCCATGGCTGATAGACTCCCAAAGTAAAGAAATGCCAAGTCTTGTGCAGGTATGAAAGCTTTTAAAATATGAAACAAACATGGCAACAAACCTGTGTACATTCCACACATTAGAACATTCATTTGACAAGAAAGTGCTAAAGCTTTATTCCAGTTAGATATAAAATAATACACAAATGAATGCAGGTTAGTATTTTGTTATTGAATGAAATGAACAGGTAAGTCCCTGTACAGCAGAGTAAAAACCAGAAAAGAAAGAAGTAACACAAACAATTACGAAACACCATTTTTGTGGCACCCAATTACCAGAGACTAGGTTCCTGGTACACAATGGGGACATTAAACAGCAGCAATAACCAATTAAATACTCATTAACACTACATTTGTTAAAATTCAGTCGAGTCTGATTTATTTACAAATTGTCCAAACAGAATGTTTACAGTACTTCGATGCGCCCTGTAGGTAATCTCGACTTGCTTCACAAATGTACGTCACTTCCTTTCAGGGTTTATTTCGTGCCCCAAAAATTGTGCTTTGTAGTTATATGTGAGAGATGTTGGAAATATACTTCTATTTTTGAATATTGAAGGCTCTTCTTGATTTACTTATGCAACACAAACAGCCTATCAGTGGGCAGAAAGTATCAAGGGGTTGGGTGAGAAGGAAAGCTGTTGAGATTGAGAAGTTGGGTTGAGATAAGTGGCAGTGATGTAAATGTCAGAGCTGGATGGGCAGAAAAAATATATCATATTTTCCATCATATAAGATAACTGGGTGTATAAGACGACCCCCAACTTTTCCAGTTAACATATAGGATTTGGGATATACTCCCGGTATAAGACTACCCCTCTTCCAACGCACACCAAATAAACTTTTAGCAGACGTGGAGCTAGGGCCTTAAGCAGTGTACAGACGTGGAGATATGGGTCAAATCGATGGCCCTTTCCAGCGTCGTGCGCGCTCACGGACATCTATCTGACCCATATAATGTGCCCCAATCGCTGTTTTCAAGCGGGACAAATCAATCCCGCTTGAAAACAGCCTTATCAGACATGAGCGTAAATACGGCCGATGTCCGATGCTTTGCCTAGAGACCGCTGTCTCTCTCCCCGGCTCCTCCAATATCTGACAGCAACGTGATGACGTCATCACACTGCTGCAGGGTACATCGGACAGCTCGAATATCGAGCCGTCTGCACCCTGCTTTACATATGCCTACTCTGACTTTCAACCCACAGATCTCCAACACTTTTAGAAATCTTTTTTTGGATTAGTAATTTATATTCCTAATTTGACACCCCTATCTGCAACCTTTCAGTTATAAATGTTTCCCTGTGGTAATCCATGGGACACATATTGTATAAATTTTTACAATAAAAACTGAAAGAATTTTGGCAATCTAAAAAAATCTAACTTTTACAGTTGTGTATAAATTATAAAGTGAAGTTTTTGTACCGATATTTAATATGTTTTTGCTTTAATCTCAATCTCCCTGCAATACCAAATTCAGCCACATTGTCACTAGTGAGCACTTGCGGTCAAAGTAGTAGAATCAGCTCCTTTCACACACACAGGGGAGGAAAGGAGGGCAGAGGGAGATGCTGCAGTCCTTCTTCTCTCTGCCTGTAATTCAAATGCAGAGGCTGCTGTCAGCCAGGGCGCTGTGCTGTGCGGGGAGCACTGGTCCGGGCAGCACACCTTTGGGCACCCCAAGATGCTCGGCGGCCCTGGCAACCGGCGTATAAGACGACCCCCGACTTTTGAGAAGATTTTCCTGGGTTTAAAAGTTGTCTTATACGCCGGAAAATATGGTAATCCTTTGTCAGGAAGCATAGATATGATATATGTAACTTTTGTGTGAATCTTGGTGAAGGAAGCTCAGCTATAAGTTTTGTTTGCACACATGAGTTCAGGTATATTGTTTTTTTATTTATTTATTGCAGGGGTGTCAAATTCTGCCCTGGGTGCAAAATCTGGCCTTTAGTGTAATTCTATTCAGACGGTGAAATAGTTTTTCAATTTAATTTAAAAAAATAAATGGCACAGATGTGTCTTCTGACATTTTATATCACATGTTATAGTATTACACGTTGCTTGTTCCAGATTTAAGAAAACTTTTTTTTTTCCAATATGAAAAAGTTCATCGTTATATCTGACGAGAAGGAAAAACTTTAACGGTAGACATTTTGTAAAAAAAAAAAAATCAAGGTTTTCCCGATCTATTGCATAAGTGCACCATTGTAGCCCAATTCATTTGTTATCAATTAAGTGAAAAATCTTCTATTATAATAAACAGAACAAAGAAACTAACATATTCACAGGATAGGATTCAAGCCTAAAAGTACAACCACAACTAGAAATGTCATTCAAAGCTACCTTGAAAGACTGAATGTATTTAACTTAAGGTGGCCATACATAGGTTGATTTTTCACGCGTTCTCTGTGATTGATTGTTTGGGAGTCAAAGGCATCCACCCTTTCTTCGAGTGGGATTAAACAGGGAACCAATATGTTGGTAAAGGGTCCCCAACCAAAGTATCAAACGGGGAATCGATTGCGCAAAGTGGTGTGCTTTGATCTGATGTTCAATCAACAAATGCTCGAGCGCAGCGTGGTGAGATTATCACGCTGTGCTCTGTATATAGACACTCTTAGATATCTATGTGAAAGTGCATATATATGCAGTTGCCATCAACCCATTAATACCTCAAATAATAAACTGAGCATCTACTGAAACTAAGGACCTATTTCCTCTCCAGTGCATCACAGTGGGCTCCAGGTGCAAGGAGACTTGGGAAGGTAGACATCAACAGTGACAGTTACCTTCTCAAGTCTCCTTTGACACCCAGCGTCATGGCTGTAGATCCAGATTGATGGAGGGAACGGGACTGCAAGAGTCTTGCCCTGCCATCTTGGAGCCTGGAGGACAGGACCCTTTAAGTTTGGTGGCCTGGGTGGGAGGAAAAGGTGAAGGTAGGGATCGGTTTGCTTGGATGAAGACTGCATTAGGGTAAGTTAGCTATATATATAGTTTGGAGTCTGCTTGATTGATTGATTCTGTGGACAGGTGTCTTTTATACAGGTGACTAGTTAAGACAGGTGTCCTTAATGAGGGTGACTAATTGAGTAGAAGTGTCTAACCACTCTGTGGGAGCCAGAACTCTTAATGGTTGGTAGGGGTTCAAATACTTATTTCACTCAATGAAATGCAAATCAGTTGCTATCTTTTATTTAAAGTTATTTTTTCGATTTTCCTTTTGATGTGCTATCTGCCACTGTTACAATAAACCTACCATTGAAATGATACTGTTCTGAGACTTTTCATTTCTTTGTCATTGGACAAACTTACAAAATCAGTGAGGGGTCAAATAATTATTTCCTCCACTGTATATATATATATATATATTTCTTATTTTCTACAGTTTAGAACCACTTTAAAACACCATTAGATTTCACTGGCATTTGTAAAGTGCAGATTAAATAAAAAAAAGTTTAAATAAAAAAAAAATATATATAAAAATAAAAATAGAATAAAAAGCCTGAAAACAACATAACTACATAAAAAATAAAGAACATATTTCTATAGTACACACACGTATACATGTGCTTGTATAAAGTAAAGCTTAAATATAAATCACTGAAAAAGAGAACGAAAAGCTGGAAATGCCTTCAAACATACGAATTTCTCCAAATGATAAAAAAATAATTCTATTATCAGTTCATACATGTTTTATACACACCACAAATTATTACGTTGTGACAATATTCCCGATAAACACAAAAATGATTTTGTCACTAAAATCCAAAAGCATTTTGTGCATTATGCTTCCATTTACAGGAGACACAGTTGAGCAATTTGTGCCCCCGCCACATGAATATATATTCTAAGTAGATGTATACCGCCCTCACAATGCTGTAAATCTATTTCCTCTCCGCCATCAGATAGCTGTGACAGCTTTCAGTGAGATGCTGGTCTATGTACCGTGTGTTTCATGAGGAATATAGCTGGCTAGCTTCCTTCTCTTCAGACACACACACAACACACTCTGCCTATTGAATCTGTAGAACACTGAAGATCTTACTATTTTTTTTCTAAGCAGGGGCATATCAATGAGGCACAGATATGTATTCAGGCTCTGCATGGTTGAGCACACTGTTCAATAGTGCTGGCTCACACGATATCAGGGCGAGTTATCACTTCCCATGAAGGCACTCTTATCACCAGGGCCCAGAGAGGTGGCAGCAAATCGCAGCCTTTTCATTTTCAAGGCAGTTCTGCTGAACATTCAGGCTTCAAAGATTCACACTTCCAAAACTCTATAAGAGTTTGTGAACGCTCAATTTGCCAAAACTGTTTACAGTGTAATTGGGCACCGTACCTGTGTCCATGAGATAGCGAAGGCGGTTCTCCACCAGCGCGGCACGGGTGTCAATTTGATTCTGCTCGTTCTCTAGGGCTGCCAATTCTCCAACTACATACTGACTGGTGTCTTTGAACCCTTTCTGTATTGGAGAAAAAGAGAAGGAGAGAAAGAACAAATAAGAGGGGAGACATCACTTGTAAGTTGACTTTTTCTTCATTGCGATCATTTAGAAAGGCTCTTACTCAGCCAACAAAAGCACAACACACCACTCAAGTGTCAGAAGAGCACAACATATATAGTGATATTCTATCATATACTGGAGGGCTAGCTCTTCAACTGATATTTCTACAGGTCTCTTATCTAGGGGAAGTATATTCCGAACCAGTTATACCTGATAAAAAGATAGCTATTGGCTTGTCCAATGTCCATAGGATGAAAGAAAACAATCATGTCATGATATTGCAAAGTAAAAAAAAAGGTGTACTGTAGTGCAATTGTAGTGGAATCCCACCAATGGATATAATACCACAGGAGGGTTCCTCTATTCCAGCTTCCTGTGAACGATGCTTACATTTAGAGCAAAGTTGCCACTCTCAAGCACAACATTGGGATGAAAACATTTAAAGGGGCAGAAACAGTCACTGCTGTTTTATATGCTTTTTAGACTTGTGTCCATTGGGCCAGTGATAGCGTGCTTTTTTTTCAATTTATTGGCCCGCGTTTAGGGCGAGTTAAAGGGCACATTGTTATAAATGATATTAAATGGTCAAAATGGGTCAAGCTGATGCTTCCATTGATAGCCAATGGATGTCTTTCACATCATTGCCGTTGACACCCAGCGTTCTCCGAATGCAGGGATTTTGACGCTGTGGACAAAAGACCTTAGCCACGCTTAGCCCTACCTATTGCCTCCTAGATTGATAGCACCGTCTCTGTTGCTGAAAACTTTTCACAGTAAAGCTAGGCATACACGGTTCCATTTTAGTAGATCGATTTTGATTCGATTTTCAATCTTGACCTTTTTATCGGACACCGTAAGCGAATCCAAAGTAGTACCACATGGAATGGTCGATCGTAATATGTCCAAAATTGCAGATTTTAGTTTCGATCAAAAAACACATTAAAGAGTCACATATAAATGTGTTCTTTAACTACAATCGACCCAACAAGCAAACAAAATGCTACGATTTTAGTTTCATTGTTGTACAATCTCTGAAATTTCGAACGATGTTTTGATCGGTATTGAACAATTTTCGCTGATCGAACCAGGCGTGTAGCTTATGATTTAAGTCTGATCGATGCAAACTTTTATCGTTTTAGGTCGATCGAACGCTAAAATTGAACCGTGTGTCTAGCTTTAACTGCACTGTCGAGGACATGAAGCACAAGACACAACTTAAGTAGTAATTAACTAAGCCAGGGAATTGGGAGCTGTTTACAGTATCAGTATAGGAGCCTTTAGTTATATTTTGAAGTTTTCATTTGAAGACTTTTAATTAGTTTCAGATAAGTTTGTTTAGATGGTATCTTTTAGGGATTGATCCATATGTAGAAATGAAATGTCAAATATCAAGCAGAAACAATAAACATTTGCATTGGAAATGTAAAGAAGGATTGTTTGAGCAATACAAAAAATATATATTATATATATATTGCACTAGCACAAGTGCATAAATTAAGCTCAAAGTTAAGTTTTCACTTGAAAAAAAATGACTTAACTTTACTTTGAACTTATTTTTTTCAAAAAATAAATTTACTAGAAAAATACTTTTTTTGTAATGTTCCCAAAACTCTTCTCTACATATTAAATAATGTGGTTGATGATACCATGTTCAGGTGCTTTGCACTTAATTAATAAAGTTAGTTGGTCAAAATTCTGTGAGTTTGTGAGTTAATTGCAACCATCTCTAATGTTATTTCACTTATTGGGAATCTGCTCTGAAACTGAAAATATGACATACCTCATGACATATTAATATTAAAGCACACCAGCATAGTGCATAGAGACAGATACTGTACATTTTATGCAATAGGAGGCTCAGGAAGACTGTGTATGTAGAGTATAATCTTGTTTACGCACACAGCTGGCTAGAACAGAAGTGCTAAACAGCGCAAGGTGTTATCCATCACTAAGACGGAGGTTTCACAAAGCATTACCGACTGTTCTGTCATGTTTAACATCACCAATCGGAACTGCTGGGACAGGCCTATTAGGAAATCTGATAAAGACGGGACAACGGTTGGCAGAGACACATGCCAGATAGAGAAAATGGCCACAACTGGTTATCACAGTTATTTTTTTTGCTCACTATTAGTGGAAAAGATTTTTATACTGGAAACAATAAAAAAGGGCTGATAACAGGGCATAACATATAACCTATATATTTGAATACATAAAAAAATTAAGTAGACAGTGAAGGGAATGTAATCTTTTTACAAAATAGCAACACCCAATGATGTTTTATATGATATGAGTTATATATGAGTTAAAGGATAAAACTGCATATTTAGTGAGCAAATCATCAGCGGGCTACAGCTGTCTAAAGTTTGATTAAGTTTAATTGTCAAAATGATTCTGTAAAACTAGGCTTTGCGTTTGGTGAATATGTTGAAACCTTCCTTGGGTTTGAACATAATTGGATGAATAAAGTCAACAGAGTTTACTGAAGCTGTACATGGTATGGGAATTGATTTTAAAACAATTGATTTTTAGGTTGACCAAAAGGAAAAATCTAACGGTGTCAACCTTAAGGTGAGGAAAAATTCTGACTTAAACATATCACACAATTATTTATTCATAGCTATTTTATAATGCTCCTTGGCAGTTTTAGGCTTGAATAACATGGGCTGTTGCTCAGGGCAGCATCATGGTGGGGATGGCATCAGAAATCTCTTTTTCTCGCCTACCCATGCTGCCAAAACATCATCCAGCGGGAAAGAGAAGCTCCGTTTGGGGGGTGGTGACTGGGGTGGTGGTGAGGGCCAGGGTTGTGTCTTCAGGCATGGGCAGGCAACCTACCCCCCCCCCCCATTAGGATACTGCTATAACCAACCCCTCTTGGTCAGATACAGCTAGCAACAAGAGGGGGTGATCACCCGGGGTCCGATACCACTACCACCCCCTCCCCAGGAGCAAGAGGGGTTGATAGCCCAGGGCACCAGAAAGACTAGGACTGCCCTGGATAATGCTGCCCCATTTTTACTATATTGTAATATATTCCCAAAGTTAGGCAAGCATAGAGCTCACATTGCTACTAATTGGAGGGACCAGCAGACCAATTAAAAGAGCTTTGTCCAATTGCTGCCGATATGGAGTGCTGGAAGAGGACACTTTCTACCAGTACAGAACATGTACCAGGAAATATTTTATATATATATATATATATATAAAATAACTATTCTTTAGGAAATAAAATATTCAGTGCAGAAAGTGGCCTTAAATTAATTATAGATCAAATAATAGGTTCAACCATATACATCCTCATTTTTCTAAACATTTGCAGCTTTACGGACCAAACATTTACAAATACAGTTTTTTATATTCATGATTGCAATGAAGCAGTTCTTCGCTATCAATCAATTTCTCTATCTGGGAAAGAGTGACTGAATGACTCTTCTGCTTTTGAGAATGGTGAAAGGACAAGGTCTAAAACAATCTCCTAATACATGAAGACAAGGACGTTAATTTGTCAGATTATCCAGCAGTGAATGGCAATGGTCAAGCTTTGGCTGTGCATGCTGGGAAATATACAAGTTCCAGTGTGTTCTCCCTCTATCCGTTCCCACACAGCTGTCCATAAAACGGTGCTTTCTCCCCGTGGTCTATTAAATATTTCCCTCACAAATCAATTTTACACATGATCAGCCCATACTCCTACTGAGCTGAACCTCCCTGTTAATTAAGTGAAGAAATTACCATATATATTATATTAATGCAAACATCATTCAGCTGGTAATTCACGGCTGATCTGGATAATGGAAAGGTTGAACACCCATTAACCCAAGCCAACAAAATGGGTTGGCTGGGAAATTCAAGCAGGTCTCCTGTGACATGTCCCTCTAACTGCAGCATTGCAGAATCTCATATTGTAATAATTAAAATCAATACCAGCATCTCTGTATTGGAGGTGTCCTCAATGGCAACACCTAAAAATAAAGGCAAAGGAAGGGGGGGGGGGGGTTGAGACTGGGGAAGAAAAATAATTTTTCTTTTATCTCACTATTATCACCATGGTGCAGACTAATTCAGCAAGTGTGCCCCTCTTACAGAGAGTTGAATGCACCAGAGATTGACATCTCCAGAAAGAAATAATAATAATAAAAATTCTAACATCTCATTTTTAACAAATGAAAGCACATTTTCCCATGCAGTTGAGAATTATCAGCAATCATGAAACAGGACAGAAGGAGGAGGGAGTAAAATACATTTAGCACTTCATCTTCTGAGGGCTTCTTCTGGGTCTCAGTTATCACTGCTCCTTCATTCCCTCTTTTTGTGTCTTCTTGCATTGATCTCTGCCTTTTCATGTCTGGAAAATAAATAAACAGAGAAAGTCTGTTATATGACGTGTTGAGAAAGATGGTGTCAGACGTGCAACACAAAGCTCAAAACTATGGGTCTGATGGGCTTCTGAACGAAATCATGAGCAGTAGCATAAAGAAGACCAGAGCATGTTGTTAGGGGTAACTCATTTGAAAGTTTTATATGATTTTTTTATTTATTAAGAAGCTCCATCTACAGCTGTTGGTGTTCTCAATCTAACCCAAATACTCAAAAAACTGACTGTACACTCTTCTTAACCCTTGTGAACTCTCCTCGTACAAGCTCCCTTAACCCAAATTTTGCGTCATCTTAACTTAGATATATAAATTTAGTTTTATCAATACAGGCTCTCCTACTAAGTAGGTGTTATGAGGTCTAACAAAGGTAAGTCCTATTTAAGGTATCTAACATTTTGATTGACATTGATAAGGTTTGCAAGTCTTAAGGTGCCCATACATGCATAGATATGCGCTAGATCTATCTAGTGGCCATCACCGGCCAAACAGGGATATCGGACATGACTGTAAATCACGGTCCATTGCTTTGGATGGGGACCGCAGGTCCCCATGCAAAACATCGGCTGAGCTGGATGACACAGCAATGCTGCGCCTCCAGCTCCTTTGATATCGAGCTCAGTGTGATGACTTCATCGCACTGAGTTTGAAGGCTGATCAATCTCAAGGGCATCGACCCATGTATAGCAGCCTTAATTGCAAGCTGTAGCTGGACCTCCTGAACATACACTTGCCTTGCAGATGATGAACTGGCAATGGGCAGGGATGGAGGCATAGGATAGATAACCTAAGACTACCTTGGTATTAATTGATAAACATATATAACCTCAAAGTGGTATATGAGAGAAGGTGGTAAGTCTCCTGGGTCTTTACAGGTACTGGAGTCAAACAGTTTAAGATCAGGTTACATATTCAAAATCATAGATCTCAAACCCTCATAGAAGCATCTACTGTGATACAGGGATCCATGAAGGATTTTGCGTTTCATCCCTAATACCTCCAAATACAACCATCAGTTCCTTCCCCCATGGTCCCCTCCTAGGGGTGGGTTTGATTTTTCCTTGTCTTTGAAGACTTGTCATCTCTACATACATACCTCGTTGTAATTATATTTGTTTTTCTGTGATTGTTGGGATGATGGGAACACTGAAATAAACTTGCTCCACCCTTTATGGTATAATGGTTTATTGGTATTATTTGGTATGTGTTGATCACAGAAAGGAACCTTCAGCAGTCATATGTCCATTAATAACTTAATTTACTCAAATTCAAAACATCATATATATTTCTGGAAGCAATGATATAAAAGTATCTGACTAAATTTGTTGCACAGTTGATTAAGTTAAAGATATGTGTATATATTTACGAAAACAACAAGATACGAGAAGGGAGAATGGGGGCGTTATACCTACCTTCCACCCATCCTTCATGAGGATGGGTGGAGGGTAGGTATAACGCCCCCATTCTCCCCTCTCGTATCTTGTTGTTTTTGTAAATGTATTTTGGGTATGCTAAAACACGTTGGTACCTAAGGGGGATCAATATATTTGTTTCTTATATATATATATATATATACCTGGCCAAGTTTCAACCCATTGACTGTACGATTCCAGTTCGATTTTCCTGACAGTTAGGTCTTTGTTAATTACGACAGGGTTTTTGAAACGATCTGAAGCTCTGCCTTGTCTGTCTGCTGCAGAATCATCAGTACCATTCTAAGAAATAACAGGGAGGGAACAGGAAAATGTGAGTGACATTCCTCGTTTTTGTTATTACTGATTAAGGAAACTAAAATAGTTACAGAGTTTAAATTAAACATTTCATTCAGGAAATGATGTACCAACAACGTAAATAAAAAAAAGGAAAAAGAAAAAAGGATTAAATGGTTTCAAGTTTCATTAATCAGTCCAGCAGCTTATGTAATATTCTCACTACATTATGTCCAGGTACTAAGCATTTCAATGTACTCAAAGCCCGCCCCAAACCACAGGCGAGGGTAAACTTAAAGCGGACCTACCACCAGGAATCTATGTTTTCATGAATGGCACTAGAAGTGCCAATAATAGGGAGGAATGCAGTGAAAAAACCCAAAAACTTACCTGTAATGAGCAATTTAGGAATATAATCAGCCATTTCTGTTCACTTCCTGGTTAATGGAGAATGCAGAACCCGGCAGCACGTCACAACAACACGTGATTTTTCAGTGAGCTGCCAACACATTATACACATGGTGGTGCAATATCTCGGGTGGCCACTGGGTGCGTTCAGTTATTTTCTATGGGAATTTTAAAAGCAGCTCACTGAAAAATCACGTGTTGTTGTGACGTGCTGCTAGGTTCTGCATTCTCCATTAATCAGGAAGTGAACAGAAATGGCTGATTATATTCCTAAATTGCTCATTACAGGTACGTTTTTGGGTTTTTTCACTTCATTCCTCCCTATTATCGGCACTTCTAGTGCCATTCATGAAAACATAGATTCCTGGTGGTAGGTCCGCTTTAAGCTTGAGCTATTAAGCTTATAACAGAACAGGATTTAAGAGTTAAAAACACCAACAGTTCTGTACAAACTATAATAAAGAAATCAAAGCAATAACTTTTTCTTTAGATTGAGTTCAAATTAAATTAGAGCTATGGCTTCCCATTAAAACATATATTGTTTATTGGAATTGTTTTTGATCTAATAAATGAAAATGACTAATACAAGATTAAAGAAAGACAAGAAAAAAAACCATATATGCTGTAGCATTTAACAATAACTGTATCCCCAGTGTTTGTTTTGTTCCTCTGCAAAGTAAATAGAATTGTTTTTTTTAACATTATTCCAATGTTCCAAAAACTTATGATTTGTGTACTGTGTGGGGCTCATTTTGCAGTTGTATTCACTTTCACAATAAACAGACAAAACTGATAGCTTTAAAGTCACACAGGCAACAGCCGGTGGCTGTCCACATTCATGGAATATGTGTAAAACAAATACCTGTTTATTTAACATATGATTAAGATTCCTCTGTCAAATCTGCATGGATAATCATAGTGAAACACATGTTATTATATGCTTATCCAAACTCATTATATGACCGATAAGGATACAAGCAAACAGCAGCTCAAGAATCTGAGATGACAAAAGCCAGGCTACACAGAAGTCCCTTTACAGTCATATAAAGGTGATACGACTGTCTGTAGCTGAAGACCACAGTGGACCAATCTTACTTTACTCATGCATGTTTCTTTATGATCATAAACTTAAAGTGCCAAGTGTATTCACTTCCTAGACACTAACGTATTCCATCAAGAATGGGACAAGGAATTGGACATAGCATTTTTGGGCACCTACTTTTTACCTGTTAAATTATCAAATGTGATGAGAGTGCCAGGCAACTTTGATTTTTTCAGAAATGAGTTAACAAACAACAAGTACCGTATTTCGTGTTTAAAGACACACAGGACCATAAGATGAACCCCATGGCTTGAAAAAAATGTAAGTTTAAAATTTAATGATTTTAGTTGCAGTGAATATATTCTGTAACACAGACTCATCCATCCTCAGGCTATGTTCCCACTGAGCTGGAGTTTTTCAATCGCCTGCAGAATCGCCTGCCAATCACCTACACTACTTTCAATGGGCTCGTCCCCATTGATAGCATTGAAAATTGCCACCTCAGTGGGAACATAGCCGTACATATGTAAATAGCTGCTCATAGGCAAGTTTGTAAAATGTGACTTTCCATAAGTGTGTCTATGAGATCAAAGGAAGTCTCTACTGCTAGTGTATAGACTTCTTGTTCCTCGTCTCCCAGCACTGGTCTTTTGGTTCGGCTGGAAAGAGTTGAACAAAGCCCTGCCTCCTTAGATGCAGGTTTTGGGCCCGACTGGAGAAATGGTCTTCCCCTTTGTCAGCAGAATAACTGGGTGGACAGTTCAGGGTAATTGTTGTGCTATATTTGCTCTATAAGACGCACATAATTTTTGTTTGATATAAAAAAATAAAATAGCTATACCAGAGGTGTCTAGGCAATGGTTTGCAATCTTAGCTTTTTTATTAACAAGCCTTTATTGAAAATGAACACTCAGCTGAAGCTTGTATTAACAAGAAGACATTATAGATACCATATTTGAGGTTTTTTTTGCATTTCTGGCGACATAGTTTTGATCTTCTCCCTTTTTTATAAAAGTTGTCGCCAACACAAATAAATATGAATTTTCATCACTGGCTGACAAGGTAAGATATTTTTTTTTGTTCTGGCGACATATGAACAGTTATGATTTCCTCTCTGTTCATGAAAGGTGTCACCAAAACAAATAAGTATACATTGGTTATCACTGTCATGGATGATAATAAAAGATTAACTGGGTGTTAAAAAAGTTTAATAAATTTTGATAGAAATAGTGTTCCATGAAAACCAATTGCAGTTTACAGATTAATTTACTCACTTGCAGATTTTTTTTGAAGGCCCAAAAAAATTGTGTTTATAAAAAAAAAACGTGCAAAGAAATTGAAGCGTCGCCTCCATCTGCTAAACTTTCAGCAGAAGTGTATTCAGCAGGCGATTGATATCAATTGCAAAGCTTGTCCCAAGCTAATCTCTTCCTCTTTCCCAGCAACCTTAACAGGGAGGGATTCTATCGTTTTATAGTCCCACCGACTTGTACAACAAGAAGAACTAGTTTCTAATTTTATGCCCATTCAGATAAAGCACTAATGCTGTATGAAGTCTGAAAAGGTAGGATTAGAATACAACCCCACTGAACTGCATTTCATCAGCAATACCTTTCCAAAGCCAGATTTGTAGGTAAGCCCTTTTTCTGCGACAATTGTTATATTTTTTTATTTATTTTCAGGGCTTCCAATGCTAATACTGGTAGCAAATTCAAATAGGTCTATCAACATGAAAGATCCCAGAAGGCTAAACCGCAGCAGTGTGTGGGAGCTGCAGATACCAAGGTCCTGTGTACCAAACAAATATTTCATTTTACACCTAATCTTTTATTATTTTTATTAAGTGTTTTGAACGTAAATAGGGGAAGGCTAAGATGCATGACTAATAACTAGGTCTGCTGAATGCTGAAACTGGTTATCAAAAGCCACCAAGACTTTGCCCTTCCTCTGCATTGAGACAATCAATAATGAGCGCAGCTTATTCTCCAGCCTGGAGGAGGTTGGGGATGCTTGAGCCTCTGGGGAGGGTAACAGTTTATTCTTCCCTGCAAACACACAGGGCTGCGTTTATCAACACACAAAACTGAATTTTATTATAAACGCTGATGCACAAAGCAAAGTCCAAACCCCTCCCCTGAGAGCAACAAGGGACTCCTTGGCTGTGGTATCAAATATTCCAAAGAAACGTGGGACAGTAATTAAAACATTTGTGATGCTTTCTAACTTTATCACTTGGTTATCAATGCTCCTTAAAGTGTACCTGTCCTTTTGTTACAGGAAATTCTCTGCTACCTAGTCCCGTAGAGGGAAAGGTACACGTTGCCTGTGATGCACATGATGCTAAAGCCAATTTTGTTTTACTTTCAAGCCCCACTACACATGACTTTTGCGCGACCGACTCGGTGTTCGAGTGTACGTTAAACATTCAATAATAAATCAATAACAATCGGTGTGATATATTTCGAACGTAGTCTCATAAATTTTTTGTTGGATCGGAAGTAATGTTGAAAGAGGAACATGCAAATTGGTTTAATCGAACAAAAAATTAACGACTGTCAAAATGGCATGTTTGATTACATTCAACTTTCACTTGGCTAACTAAAATTTTCTGATATGTCTGATACTTTTCTATATGATTAAATGTCCAATTTCAACATTTTTTGGTCAAACAAAATACAAATGTTTCCTTAATATTTGTTCAAACTATTTTTTGATCTGTCGAAAGTAAATATCGAACTGTGTATGGCGGGCAATACACACACTGCTGTGTGAAAGAAGGCTATGATTAAATACGGTACTTGTGTCACATGGTGGTGATGGTCTTGCAACTTAGAGCTCGTTTACTGGAAGAATGTACAAGTCTCAATGTCTTTATACCGATTTGCTTAATTACCATACGATTCTTAGCAGAGCAGTCTGCTAAAGTGTGACAGCTGCCATATGCAAAAAAAAAAAAGAGAACTTGTCTAACCATTTCCACAGCAGGTTCCTCACTATGTATTATGCATGTGGTGGTGTTCACTACACCAAAACAGGCAATTTCACAGACTAGGGTAATAGCAGCCTTCAGAAATAGATGGGCGCCATCACAGTGAAAAGAAATGGCCACAGGCCACACTGCAATCTTTGTAATTGCAAGCTCAGAATACCTGATCTAAAAGGCATTCTCTGAACTGTAATGTAGAGGGATGACAAACATCGCTCAGGACTGGCTCATTTAAATAAAGCCCCAAATATGTTTTCATTTGAACACTTTAAAGTGGTAATTTTCAAATTAGGGACAAAGGAACGGTTAACCTCTAAAGTATCAGTATATTTTCTTTAAATTAAAGTATCACTTTTTTACTACTGTAGTACTGTAAACCTTTTAGCCCTAGGACCCACATCCGCTATTGGATCCGCTGGGTTTCATTAAGCCTCTGTGGCATTACGTGATGGAGGCTCGGACCAACGGATCCAGGGCTCTGGCAAGCTGTCGGGACAGCCCCGTCATAGCCCCATTGCTTAAACCAACCCTTGTCTAATGGGTAAGTTCCTATATTGAGAAATAGAGAATATAAGCACTATAGCCAAAAAATATAAGCATGAGGCAATTCAGTTTCGCCATGACCATGGGTATTAAATTTTATCCAGCTTCCAACGCAGGTGCACATCGCATTATCAATTTTTTTAAACATCTAATTAAAGATGACCTCTCTATAATTTGGGTAAAATTTCCAAAATAAGTAAACAAAAATATATCAGTTACTAAACCCTTACCATACCACTTCCCCTCCCCCAAATAAAAAAAAACAAATCCCTAAATCCCTACTGTTGTCTACTAGGCCAAGCAATGTGCTAACTATCAGTCCGATTAGCCACTAAATCCCATTTTAAGAATTCTTTGTATGGGAAAGACTTCTGCCACTTTACAAATGTATTCTGCTAAGCTCACTAATTCAGTTAGCCTTTTCAATTCATTTTATTAATCCTCAACTGGCTTCATTTTACATTAGAACAAATGCAGCTAAGAAACAAATATGTTGGCTGAACTGCGTACACACACATATAAACACAGACACACATGTGAACCTGAAAATATATTAAAAAAAATAATAAGAAATAGATCACGTCTGATCCAGAACCCCTTTTGTTCAGAGGCCATGCTGAAAATCTGCTGGTGCTAGACATGCACACACTTTCATCACCAGTTTATTGGAACCGACAGAGTAAGGGAAGCAATGAAAGTCATTGTTACTGAGACTTCAAAGGGCTCCTCTATCCAGGGGAAGGAAATCCTTTCAGTCAGCGATGGGGTCCCCTAACAACCCGCAGGTGGGTGAAAAGTTATACACAACTCAGAGTGTCTTAAAGCCTTCGTGATATTACTGACAGGTTTTGCTTTCCTACCGCCTCCCACCTTTTTATATAGTGAACGTAAGACTAGTGTGAGATGAAGGACTCCCACACAAAAAAAAAGTTATTTGTTTTACTTCCCTGTTTTTTTCTGAATGATAATAAGAAAACAAGCTTTGGGTCAAAAGAACAAGTTCTTTACATTAGTCATTTTAATACACTTCACTGTCTGTTTTTATTATAAAAGTTCACACAGCTTTGGTTTTAAGTAGAGCTATGGGTAGGCTTAAACATTCAAATATGTACATATAACTGACAAATAGAAAAATTACATGAAGTCTTTAATAGCCTCTATAGCATCAGGTACTGTAGAACAAATATTGTTACTGTACTTCTGCTTTTATTGTGCTACCCTCTTGTGGTGCTTCAGATTGGAAGGTTGGAACCCTGATAAACTCCAACTAATTATTTTATAGATCAGCCACCTCAAGGGTGATATGGTGGAGTTCCTGATACTTCTTCAGCTTCATAGATGCTTAACATTGCATTGGCAGCCGTTAATTCACCAGAGCTTATTAATGTTCTTGTGTTTTTCCTTTTTTTTAACCGACTGTACTGTATCACACATATTTTAATTTTATTGATGGCTGAAGTGGATCTATCTGACCTTGTAGTCCTTTCTTTAATTGGCTGTTATAATGCAAAATTACCCGTGGCTGCCTATGCAAAAATGGACTTAGTGATACCATGCTTATTAACTGCAATATTGTTAATGCTCTCTTTTTGTTTTGTGTTGGGTTTGTTAACTGTTATTGTTGCATAATTGTTCATTGTTAAAGTTTTGAAGAAGCAATACAAATAATTTTTAAAAAAAGGGTGACAAAACAACATGACCACATGATGGTTATACTCATGTTTTTGTTACTTGTTAAGTTTAGGGGAAAAAAACAAAAACAAGCAGGTTGCAACTGTATAAACACAGAAATCAGAAAATCGTATAATAAAGCTGGCATGTTATGTTAATTGCATAATGTGTGCAATCGAACAATAATGAACCAGGTTATTTTTTATATTGTCTACCCACACCCCTCATAAACACATTTAAGTACACCAAAATTCTTTTTAACATATAAAGAGGGGCCCTGAAACCAGGGACCCTTACTAGAGTATTGCACTAGGCTTAAAACTCATTAAAGCATATTGTTTCTTCCACAGAGTAACTAACTAATCTACAAATAAGACATTCCTGTCAATGTAGAAGGCCAGGCTCAGTTAACCATCTACTCCTAAAGCTAATATAAATAATACTAAATAAAAATACAGTTCTTAAAACATATACATAGAACATAAAACACAGAAAGCAAACACTATTTATGAGGAAATAGTGAAAGTACCAGAAATTGAAACACAACTGAGCAACTCTTGGGATGGGTAGGGTGTTATTAGAACAGCACATACCAAATGGTCTTTCTCTGCTGAGAAATGATGAAAAAAAGTCTGTTCTAAATTTTCAGTAGAAAGTTAAAGATATTAAAATATTTATGGGAAAAATAATAATTGAAGAAAATACTGTGATAATGGAACATGGCTTATTGGTAATGAACAATTTCCCCTAACTTCTAGTATGTGCTGTTCTTATAACAAATCTATATAATTTTTAACAAAAAAACTTGCCAAACGTAAATATGAATTGAAATTGAAAAAAATCTATGACATTTGCACTTTTATTAATTTTTTTTCTAAAACTGTATAATTGCTGGGAGACTTATACACACTAAAGCATAATTTAAATCGAGAGATTTTTTAAATATTTTTTAAAAATTTTTTAAAATAAAGATTGTTCACTTAATCTTACAAATAGATCCCATGCTTTCTGTCAAAACATTATGTTACCATATTACATTATACATATTAACTCATTATAAAATAACAATTTAAATGCTAGCAAGCATCAAATCTAAGCATTAGCTTTCATGTGTCATAAAATGTACAAAACCCCTATTGGACTTAAAAACCTGGCTAAGACAATATTCTAACATCACCAGGGTACTGTTCAAAAATAATATAAGATTCCAGTGTGTACCGTTTATTTTAAAACAATTTCCAGAATCTGTAGGGAACTTGCCCTCAGAATTCATTTTGGTGATCTGAGAACCCTTGCTTGAGATGCAGGAATTAAAATTCTCAAACACACCCACATCAGCATCACTGCAGTCTCACATGCATACAATCTTGTGTTGCAAAAAAAAAAAAGACATCATAAAGAATGTGAGCTTCATAACCTCACTTCTTTTTCTAGGTTACAGTAATAGGAAAAGAAGACGAACTTGCACTTGAAAACAAATTGGCAATGTCCTACTTATGTTTCTTTCCTGACTTAGAGTCTTGGGGCTGTTGCAGGTTGTGTTCCATGAATACATCAAATGTTTACTTTTATTGTTTAAGTTTTACAGCTTCCTATTACATGTCTAATTGGTGTCAGGTTATATTAAATTTCAGTTGAGTAACTCAGATTGTGCATACCTATGATGAACGTTTACAAGATCGGTCATTTCTTATTTTTGCCATAAAAACATTTTAACAAAAAAACCAACAACAGCATAACCAGTCACTTATAATCTAAGACTATTAAACCTGCCACTTCCATTAGCTCACTTTGGTCTTTGCATAGGCTGGCTCTCTAAAAGCTCTCCCCATCTTAATATGGCTTGTAAATTTAAATAGGTTTATCAACATGAAAGATGCCAGATGGTAAATTTACATAAGAGGGAAAAAAACAAGAGAAAAGAGCACCAGAACAGTTAGAGGACCTCAACTAAGCAAAGACCTCCCCCTTCTGATAAGTGCTTGCAGGCAGGAGATGGGTCTCGTTGTGACACTGCGTGTGGTAGAATGTCAGCGTGTGAATCCTTTGGTCAAGATTTAAGTAGCAGTCCCACAATAATGAAAGGTAATTTGAATGAAGCCAACAACATCAAACGTTGGAAAAATCTATTTTATACTAAAACTGCAGTGGTTCTTAGGATTTACATGACTTGATTGATTCCATTCAACAACTAGTGAAACAAGGAGAAGTACTATGCAGAAAGGGTTTTAAAAAAGGAACTTAGAATTTAAAAAAATAAAAACCTACATGAAACCTACATTAAAAAATAAAAACCTATACAAAACCTACATGAAAATGTGGCAAAGGCTTATGACTCTTTAAAATAAAGGGGTGGCTGCAGCAATAAGGTACCCTGAAAACATTAATGAACAAAAATGAAATATGTAATAAAGAATGTTGGTGCTTTGCCCTTTCTGTAGTCCATATAACTGAGCTTGTAGCAGGTAAAACAAAAAGGTGATGTTACCCTTAGTATCCGGTTCCCAATCTCTAGAAAAATTAAGGAAGGTCAACAGATCCACATTATATCCAGTTTTTTTTTTTTTTTCAAAGATCAATTTACAGTTCACATGCAGCAGTTTGACTCACCTTAAAGTCTCTGTTGGAGGCTTCGGGTGATGTTTTTTGAGCAGCATTAGACAAGGAGTTTGCCACCTGTGGTTGAGACTCCAGAATCCTCTTCAACTTAACGTCCACAGAGTTGGCGTTTTGTCCGGCTGTGTATGCAAATTGTCAGAGAAAAAGAAAGTAAGGGGGGAGATATTCAGACTTGGCGATTATTCAGCAATATGTCATCTTACGACCTACTAGCTAGAGAAGGAAAAAAATAACCTGCAAAAGTAACATGAGAGTCTTAAATTGAGATGTATATTCAAGTAGACATGTGCAAGCTCATACAGGCCTCTCTCTATATTTCTTTTACTAGGAGTGCTTTACACATTAGCCTGTACTTGGCTTAGTGTCAATACCTGAATGGTACTTTGTACGTTCCGAACCAGACGAGACTGAACTTTTTCACCCCTGTGTTAATTAAAACATTGCCTCTCATGTACATACACGTACATATACATTCTGGTATGCAAGAACATGAGTTCAGCCGCTCTTTGGAGCATATGTTCCTCATTGCATGAGCGCATTAAGACATATTTAATCTGTGAAATATCAGATTTCGTCCTCAGAAGTGTCAGTAAACTTGTTAATTGCTTAAGGGGTCTGAACGTGTGATCTCTACCTTTTAAAGGTGTGCCAGAATGACATTTATTATGTACTCCATCATCAGGTAGAGGAAGGTACCTGATCCCTCTAGTATCACTCTAGTACATAGTGTTTCCTAAATGATCCCCCAATCAAATAAATAACATTACTTTAAAGCCAATTGTCTTTTCTTAAAATTGACTGTATAAACAAGAAAGCAGTTTGCAATCTCTAATGGTGTTTGTTAATATGTGAAACTTACACAGAACAGTTAATACTTATCTGCGAGAATGATTATATTCTAGTACTTTCAAATTTAAAAAGTTAGGAAGATGACAGTTATCCTGCTTGACAGGGATTTTAGTGAAACTCCTAAGTTTTTAGCAATGGCAGACTATTGCAAAATCTCAGCAATATTCAGATAACTATCACAATAACTTTTTGCAAACAAAACTTTAAGGCAAGGTACACATTCTATATGGGCATAATAAATTGCTGTATTTTTCAGACTATAAGACGTACCGGACCATAAGACGCACCCAGTTTTTAGAGCAGGAAAACCCGAAAAAAAATGTAATCTATTTTTTCACATCAATTGGGTTAATGCAATAATTTCAATTAATGCAATATCAAATTTAACCAGTAGATGTCTCTAGCACAGTACACTCTCAGCATATCTCCTCCACACTGATCGGGAGGATGGGGGGAGACAGTTGCACAGTCTCCTTGCCTCTCCCTCCCTGGCTGCCTGTGTCCGTGGAAGCAGCAGTGATTGTAGTTCCCATGGACACAGATAGAGGGATAGATGGGAGTTCATCTATCTCTCTCTTTATTGCTTATTCCAGCAGGACTCTGAGCTCTGTTGGCATAAGCAATAATACAGTTCAGATGGGAGATCCTGACACCGGCAGGCATCTCTCATCTGACAGCTCCTCCAGCTCCCTGGCTAATCTCCTTGCCCGCGGCTAAGCGGTCGCGCATTCAGACCACAAGACGTAGGCA
>CM070035.1:138081338-138095399 GCA_036250615.1 Ptychadena robeensis | reverse complement strand
TATATATATATATATATATATAGTCCATCTTAAATTAAAATTAACCAAATAAAAATTTTGGTTTAGGCATCTACCACATACTTCATACTACATATTTCCTCACTCCCCATATTAGAGGCAACAGTCTGCTTTTGAATGATTCCTTAAACTTCATTTATTTTAACCAAAGAGGCCTTTTAATGTGCCTAACCAACTTCTAACTTCACAACTGAAAGTTGCAATGTGCAGTCATGCTGGTAAAGTTTTTACCAGCTAAGGGTTAAGAGAAACTAATCAAACCAGAGGGACCCAAACAGCAATAACAATAACATATTTTCTATTCTATTTTCTTTTTGTCTGCAAAACTACATTTATTTAAAAATAGATTTACATTTTTTCATCTAAACCCTGTTATTATTAGGACAATATGTGAAGCTACATCTTTCTATTTCTTCTCAGGATAGCAGAACATAAACACATAAAATATTTGGCTGGACTTGCACAACCTTTACAATGAACTTTTACTATAATTCGGCTTTATACTTGGCCTTGACCAGTTTTGATAACTTCTGACCGAAGTCAGCGAGGTATGAGAGCGAATAAAAAGGGAAAAGTAATATTAGACAAAACTTATATTGTAATAGAACATTACGATACACCAACCAGCATATAGGGAAGTAGACATTAAGGGCGTACATTGGCTCGTTGCTTTCATGTCTCTTTTCTACTTATGATTACACAGATAGAGAAAGCTGTACCAAAGAAGCATGCCAGTCCTTTAACTCACCTCCAGACGTCTTTGCCCTTTCTTTCAACTTTTCTGCGGACACCTCACTGTAGCTGGGAAGTTCTGACATCTTCACTCCGGATCGAGCTTCTGCTATGAGTTGACGTGCTCGTTCTCTTAGCTGCCGGCGCCGCTCTTCATCTTGCTGCTGGGAAATATTGAACAGTTTTGGCAGCTTAGTAATTGACAGAAATGCAATTTTCATTCCCAATGTGATGTGTGTGATAACGAGTATATAGTACTGTGGTGAACAGTGAGTGCACTATATGTATCAAGGTGTCACAGTAAAGGAACATCTCTGTTTAGATCAAGAAGCCAATGCAGCAAAAAATGCAACATAAACATGTGGAAATCACTAAATATTCTCACATTAGATGACCCGAAAATTAGATTTACAGATAACAGATAGATTAGATTTTACAGATAACAACACATTTTAATCCGATTGGAACATTTGACTTCTGTATTATAAGCTTGGCCCTGGATATCAGCTTTGTTTTTGATCTATCCTAAAAACATCACCATGATCTAATTGATGGCTATAGACAACACAGAACCTTAGATCGGCTCAGCGCAATGAAGACAGACCCGTCCGCCGAGCAGGTAAGGGCTTGTTTCCATTGTACGCCGAGACCCATACGCTTAGCTGGGGTCCCGACGTATCTCACAGACTCAGCCTGCCGGCGGATGGTCTGTTTACACATCCGCCGGTGTAAAGGCTGAACGTACTCGACTACGTTCAGCCTGACACCGGCGGATCCGCTCAGCGCAATGAAGACAGACGCGTCCGCCGAGCAGGTAAGTCTATCTGTTACGTTGGGACCCCCCGCTAAGCGTGTATGCTTAGCAGAGGGGTCCCAACGCAATGGAAACAAAGCCTAAAAGTTTCAGGCCAAAAGGGAGAACTTCATGAAAAGTTAATCTTTTTATCCTGATTCTAAAGGTGGTACTTCATCCAATAAATGCAATAGTATCTAGTTTTTTAACATTCCCCATGTGAGTAAGAATTGCACCGATATGTTTAATGATAAAGGAGTATGTTTTATAGGCAATATTTACAATTGGCTTGTTCTCATTAGGAAAAGGTCATTGGGGAGTCCCAGAAAGATAGATGCTCTCAGTTTATCATTCATCATAATGTCACCATGATGACAGGTACTGTCTAAACAAGCAGCTCAGCCTTTACATTTAAAAACATAAAATGGTTCAAATCTGGCAAATAAAGTGCCCTTTAGATCACTCCATATAATTTCCATTAGATCTACCAACAAATATGTTATAGTGGCCTCCCTGATAGAATACATAGTGATTGGAAGGTATATATCACTGCTATGTAGTGCTGGGTCCTCCCTGATAGAATACATAGTGATTGGGAGGTATATATCACTGCTATGTAGTGCTGGGTCCTCCTTGATAGAATACATAGTGATTGGAAGGTTAAGAAAGGTCCTCATATTACTTGGTTTTGCTAGAAAAAAAAGGAATTGTACAGAAATTGTATGGAAAGATTGTAACATGTATGGGGGCTTTAAATGTTTGTTTACCTTGTTCTCCTCCCAGACAATTTGCTTTGTGTTTAAATATGATATAGGAGACTGGAAGGTTACCATGTCACAGTTGAAAGGGGCAAAAGCTACTGATGGAACAAATAGATTGTTGGCAGACAGTTAAGGCTGCCATACACGGCACGGATTCGTGCCGGATTCTGGCGCGATGGATTCCGGGCGCGTGCACGCGGATCCATCGTGCCGGAATCCCCTGCAGCCCACCTTGCCCGTCCGATCGCATCCGATGGATCAGGGGCACAGAATCGGATCCGAGGAAGAACCAACCTGTTGGTCTTTTCGGTCCGATTCTGCTCTGATCAGGGGGCGTTGCGGTCCGGGAGGCGAGCCATCGGACACGGATCCCTCCCGGATCCGGCCGTACAAGGTGGGCTGCCACGATCGGATCCCCTAATTGGCTAATCGTTCTCACCTGTGGATGCCGGCGGAATCGCCGGAATCCATCGGGTGCTGAATCGATCAGCCAGGGAATCCGTGCCGTGTATGGCTAGCTTTAAGCAGGGTACAGACGCTGGGCCAAATCGATGGCTGCTTCAAACACTGTGCGCTTTTACGACCATCTATCTGACCCATATAATATGTGCCCATCGCTGTTTTCGAGCAGGACAAATAAATCCCACTTGAAAACAGCCTTATCGGACATGACCGTAAATACGGCCGATGTCCGATGCTTTGCCTAGAGACCGCTGGTCTTCAGGCAAAGCTTTGATTGAGCCGGGGAGAGCAGAGCTGTCTCTCCACAGCACAGCCGAGATCTGACAGCAACGTGATGACGTCATCACACTGCTGCAGGGTACATCGGACGGCTCCAATATCGAGCCGTCTGTACCCTACTTAAGATACATGAATCTTGCATTATTGGTGTACACTATTTTTTTGGTAAGCATCTTTAACGTGCCCTATTAAACTGAATAGGGGTTTGCTTTGTAATTGGCACAACACACATCAAGAAGTGTAGAGTTAAGGTCAGCAGGCACCCTTTGTGTGCCGGACATTACTTTGGATGGAGACGCCAGTCCCTATCCAAAGTAATGGGATTGGCCAGGAATTTATCGTCATTGTCAGATCACTGTGCGATCCAACATGCAGGAGGATCCTGGTAGATCTGTCCAAGTGTCCACACACTCGATTTGTGGCCGAGCGACCACCGGGCGCTGTGCGGGAACGTGCATGAATCGGCCGGGGTATGGCTACCTTAAGGCCTAGTTTGCACTGCATCGAAATGTGTTCATTCACCAGCTGAACTCAAGGATATTGGTGCAAGGGAAGATACTTACAGTATTGAGTCATGGCCATAGGTTTGACCACATTCTCACTGCGTTATAATGATGTGGCTAGTAATGCAACCGTAAACAGGGCAAATCGCTCATGCGCTGCCCAATGGAGGAACCATCCAGGACGCCCATTAGAGACGCATTGGAGACCAGATCAGGTTCAAGGTAGAATGGTCTTTCCCAAACAGCAGCAGGTTTCCCCACATCTGTCTTAAGAAACACTTGTATGACTTCAGTGCTTATATAAAGGGTTTATCCTTTATGCTTATTAAGAATATAGATACTTCCATGTCAATATCCTAGCAGACCACCTCACTTGAAAACACTCAAAGCCCATTAGATATTGATAAATAGATTCTAACACGGAAGCTCATGATGCCCAAGATCTAAAACCATTGGCTGATGCCTGCTTTGCACTCTCAACAATCACTAAACCCAAAAGGGTGCTGAAGCCCGAGAGCTGCTAACTTTACAAACTGCAAATGTTTTCAAACCAAAAGAAATCAAAAGAACTAATAAATGAATAGCCAACAATATTAAGAAATTCATCACGAGTCCTTCTTTATTGTGCAGAGCTTCTCCTCCAGCCAGAGAACAGATATGTATCTAAAGCTGCCATCTTCCCACAGCAATTTCAAGGCAGAGAAAGCGGAAAACATTCCTCTCATGCCGCAGTGCCTACCATTTAAGCTGAAAACCATTAATAAACAAGATACTAATTAGGAACATTTCTGACATTTCCATGCAAATTGTTTGTTTGTAGCCATTTACCGGCCATTGTTCTGACTACAATAGAAAAAAATGCAAATGAATGAATCAAAATGCAACCCTAATGGGACTTTCTGTTTATAAGCATTAGCCCAGAGGTGTGCAGTAATTCAATCCTCAAGCAGCAAGATTTAGCCTCATTAACAGCCAGCATGGGGAGGTTACAACTCATAAAACCCTACAGTAAACAAAGTGTATGGGCACAGCACAATATCTTGAGCCTGATTGACAGGATTCAGGTTCCCTATCAGATTGCCTCCATTTACCTCTCTGCTAACACAGACACCGTTGCGCACGGCCCCTCTGAGCTCTCTCATATTTGCATTATTTCTTTTCACATACCTTCATTCTCCCCCCGAAGACAAAGAATTAAAGAAAATATGTTATTTGTTTCAGGATACATTATGAATAAAAGTTACAAAGCCTTTTTATTTCCAGAGTATGGAACCATATGTATGTCTGTAATAATGGTATATAGTCGTAAAAGATAAAACTAGGAAAATATATTTCATTATGCTCCTGTTTGCCTAGTCATTGAAGACAAATTTTAAAGTCTAAACAGAGGATCAAAAATGCATTATATGACTGCTTTCCAGCCCTCAGATTGGAGGATGCATTGGTTTTCTTTTTTCTCCAATTCTTCAAGCAACCTCTTTCTTGCACCAGGTGGCAATGCTCATCTACTATACCGTACCTATCTATGATGTAAAACTATTGTGTAATGCTATAGAAAAATCCCCCATTCCATTACCTTTATCCAAAAAATTGGGGCATAAGTCTAAATATGTGCCAACATCCCTAAGTATACAATTACAAAAAAACTTTTAGAGGCTGATCAGTGACAAGTTGATCTGTGGCCAGTCCCAAAGACCTTAAGGCAAAACTCCAATAACAGTATACAGTTCTATTAAAATAGTTCACTTTATTCCATAGAAAATAAAAACAATATACAAAAGAAAATAAAGAAGAACAAAAAAGTGGTATCATCAGTTAATGTCCATAAAAGGCATGGTGGTATGAATACATACAAGTTGCACTTGATGCGTTTACTCATCATTGAGATAATCCAAAGCTGCCTCACGACATTTACTGATTATACCCCTTTTTGTTTATTTTTTTGTATATTGCTTTTATTTTATGCAGAATAAAGTGAACTATTTTGGTAGAACTGTATACTCATTAAAGGCGAGCCAGTGTCATTGGAGATGTGCTACTTAGCCACTGATATTCATTCCTCTCCATGACATATAGCTGTCAGGTTCTAAAATCCTTGCAGATTGTTAAGAAGAGTGCAGCAAAGACAGAGAACACAGGAAAGTTCAAAAACAAAAGGAGCAATAAAAATGTAATAACATTTTTGCATACCTATTAGGAGTCCCAATGGAACAAAGTCACTCAAAGATCCTGAAAAATATATACTTACCTGCTGTGCTCTCGCCTGTGGAAGTAGCCATTTTTATTCCTTTGTAGCGGTTAATAGCTGCAGTAACACATACGCCCACTTAGGGTTTCCCAGATACAATGGCATTCAATAACAGAAAATTAAAGTAACAGAGACAAAAAGACCTGCACTTCAAACTCTTGGGCGTTATGCGTGAATCTAGTATGGTATGCTGCAGGCCCCACGTCTTCAGCCTCATCTGTGACGCCGAAGAGGTGGGGGCGCCGTAGACCTCCATGTTAATGGAGGGCATTGCTTTTCCCAACCCACATCGATTGTCTCGATGACACGTCATGGCTTTTGCAGAGAAACCAGGAGAGGGGAGGTGCAATGGAATCAGTCCTTTAAGGTCAGGATTTGTTATTACAGATCCTCACAAAATTTGGGGGTTGGCCAGCGATTGACACAAAATCTGGTGAGTTTAGGTCACTTTAAGCTTACTGTATTCACTTGTAACTTTTGACGTAACCCTCTGGGCATTAGGCCCATTTAACACACTCTTAAAAAAATGGTATGGGTAATCGAAACAGATTACAGTGTAATCTATTCTACTAGACACAGTACTATCCCCCCCATAGACAAAGACCAACGTTGCCTGCATATGCAGGTCAATGGGTATGTTCATTCCCCCACTTATTCCGCGTCATAAGGTAGAACCCAGAAGTATTGGTGGGGATGCTGGCATACAGACACCGCGGACTCCTGCCAGACAGGTAAGATGCCCAATAACACATTTAAATGTGTGTTATGGTGTATTTAATGTACCTTGTGTATTTACAATTTGTGGTTACCTAAATGAGGACACAAATATTTGGAGGCCCCAGCTAAAGATTCCTGCATGACCTCTATAGCCCCATACAGTGTTATCACCACCTGACATGGAGTTTTCCACACAAATCTTCTAATTATAGAAAACAAAAGGTTAAATACCTGCAACAAAAGTAAAATACCTGCAACAAAAGTAAAATACCTGCAACAAACTTAAAATCAACTTATTGCTACACCCTGAAGAAGCTCCTATTGAGCGAAACGTGTTAGTGGTATAAATGGAAACATAGCACCTACCCAATCATCACTTAGCTTTTGCAACCTGCTTTGAATGAGTTGATACATACATCATACCGATATTCTAAAGGCTCTTGAGACTTGCTGACAATTCATTTGGCTTTACTTCTTTTTTTACTTTTCTTTTTAGACTGTGAACCGAAATGTATGCACTTTGTAAGAATTTTTCTTGTGAACGAGGACTCCCTGAGGAGTTGAATACATGTACTTAACGTTAATGTTTCAGGAATAGGTACTTAGGTCTCTACTGTATATACTCAAGTATAACCCAACCCGAATATAAGCAGAGGTACCCAATTTGCAAAAAAGCTGAAGACCTGAATGATTGAAGTTTAAGCCTAGGGTGTGAGATGCAGCAGCTTTTGTTTCTGGATATTACTATTTCAACTAGCTGGTTTGTGAGTTAATTGAAACATTTAATTAACATGATATTATCACCAAAATTAATGGGAATGTAGAGAAGGGTTTTGGGAACACTGTGACAAAATAATATTGCTGTAGCTTATGAATTTTTTACATAAATTAAAATTCCCAATCTTAACTGATGCCAGTAGGACACTGGAAGAGGAGTTTAATTTTATTAAAGCGGATGTATACTTAATATGTAAAAAATACATATGTAAAAGTAAAGTTTGACTGACCTCTGAGCTGGTATGATGGTGGCTTAGGGCCTCATGATCCCAAAAAAAACCCTTACCTGCTGTTCCCTGGAATCCTATAAGATTCCATCTTTATTTGCCAGGCTTCCGGGGATTAACTCAGGGTGCAATATCGCGAGTGGCCACTGGGGGGGCGTTTATAATGGTTTGTTTGGGAATTTGCTTCTAATACAGAGCCGAGATCAGGGTAGTACCCGACTATCTCAGCTCTCAGAAATCTTGGCTCCTTTCCGGTGGCTGCGGCTGCATGACATCAGAGCCAGGGAGAGAGGAGGGGCTGCAAGGGATCTTCTTAAATTACAGGTAAGTTTATTTTGGTTTTTTAAATTATCTATTATCGGCACTTTTAGTGCCATTCCTGCAACTTCTGGTGGTAGGTCCGCTTTAACAATGTGTGTGGATTATGGTCAAGGAGAACTGGACTTGGACAATAGTGTTATATACCAACAGTCGGCATCATATTTATAGTGCAGTGATTATTCACCAAATATTGAATGCAGGTGAATCGTACACAGACGTGTTTGAATGACTGTGACTCATTCAGTGGAGGAAAATAAAAATTGGTTTCTAAGAGAAATGGCATCAGACAAAGTATTAAATAATGATAATTGTGATTTCAATTATTAGCTGTCAATTCAGTGTGATGATGTGTTAGTTGGCTAGTCTTTGAAGGGAAATAGGCATGCTGGGATTTGTAGTTTTACCCAGAAAGTAGACAAGCCAAGGATGCAGGATACTTTCAAACATTTGTTTATATGTTTCATAACAGGTGTCCAATCACCTCATTGTTATTAACATTCAGAGGTCTACTTTTTATAATTACATTTAACAGCCAACAAGCTGTCAAGACTGCGTAGGATTAACCAAAAAATCCATTTAAGGACAAACTCTTAAAGTTTAAGTAATTCGTTTTCCTTGTTTCCACCCCAGAAAAAAAATGTATTGGAATGCAATTTTTATATTTCACAGTTCACCGAGGGCTCAGCAAGCTTTCTTTCCCCTGCTTCAATGGTGCTCCTTTTAATTTTATCCCCCCATAGTCCTTGTAATTAAAAGTGATCAGCAGTGGCTTCCCAAAGGATTTAACACAAGTAAACCACCACCCCACCCCTTGCAGAATTGTGCTTTTCAGGGGGGGGGGGGGCGAAAGAGGATTCGGAGTTTCATTTCACAGAGACAAGAATATGATGGATTTTCAATCCCTAACTTTATCCAATTGTTCCTTGAACAGTCTTAAGATCTTAAGAAAGCGATAAAAATAGGTGACCACGGGGGGTGCTTTTGTGCTTCCCGCTAATTCTGGTGACTGACATCTATGCTAAAGATTTTGAAAGTAAAACCTTAATATGAGGTGTTTGCATACAAGGCACGTTGGCTGATTGCAGGGTAAGTGATACTTAATCTGCCAAAAATACAATGGGAAAAAAAAATTTGTATGGGTTTTTTTTTTTACATTTGCATGTTGTCAGCAAACATCAGTGAAACTTCAATATATTAGATTCACATTTATATTGTAAAATCTCAATAAACTACAGGCTCATTGTAAACCAGCAAAAGAGCTTTTGTCCCCTATAGGGCTTGTTTCAACTTGGGCAATCCCCCACCGTGCAGGCCACGATATAGAACGTGGGTTACCGTGCTTTGGATAGCGGGGCATCGGCGGAGGACCGCGGCCATACAGATGAATGGGCACGGTTAAAAATCATGTCTCCATCAATTGATTTTTAACGGCCCCTTTTCACTCTCTATGGGCGCGATCAGGCAGGAAGTGGGGGGTGGGAAAGGGTATCTTGCCACACCCCCCCACTTCCTGCCTGCAGGTGCAGTGCCACGATTCTAATCGCGGGAGACCTCTGGGTGCTAGCGATCTCTTGTGGTCTTCGACCGCGAAAGGAATTGTAAGTGAACACAGCAGTGGAAACATGACCATACCTGTCATGGGGTAATTTCTAAAATGACCCCCAAGCGCCTGCACAAGTTTGAAGGTGCTCGCAGACAGTTGTTTCCGAGCTTCTTATCCTTAATTCACCTTTTAGTGCTGCCGGAGTTATTTTTATAGCACATGATTTCTGAAGTGGAAAAAGATGACCTTGAACCATACCTTGACACCTCAATCCCATCACTTCTTGTGCCACAAGCCCCCATCCCAGGATTCATGTTTCAACTGGTAAAACCAAAAAAGACAGATGACATTCTGTAACCCTCCTTGCAAATGGACATGTTGTATATGAGACATGTTCAGGAAGGGTTATTATTAACTAAAGCAGTAATGCCTGGGGCCTAGTGGTCTCCCCTAGCTTTAGTGATGCATTTTTATAAAATTACATTACCATTGAAAAAAGGATCAATACAGTCCTAAAGCAAAGCAAACGCAAGTGTGTCAAAAACGCATCGCAGGCATTTAATGCATCTTCAATGGATGTTTTAGGATGCACTAACCCTGGGCAATGCAAAGTCACATTGAAAATGAGGAATGTAGTGTAAAGAGATGCTGAAGCTTCTGTGTGTACTGTGCCATGAATCATCAATGGAAACTTTTTTAACAAGTCAAAACGCCCCTTTGCGAGTGGAGACTTTACCTAATGAGACAGTGCTGTGACAAAATGGTGTGCAGATTACATTGTGGGTTCAGACACGCTATGTGCACATTGGCCATCTAAAGCACCACATGAATTTAAGAGAGGCAACTATAAATGCATATGAACTTCTGCAGCACATTTCTTTTTCTTTTGGGAGGCTAAAATCACTTTGAGGGCTGTTACTAAGGTAATATGATTATGATTTCAAAATGTCTGCTGAACAATAAAGCGGCCTTTTCCATTAACTTTCCATTTGGCTGTTTACTTCTTGTCTAGAACAGAGTCATCCTCATCACCAGGACAGCAACAGAACTTAAGCGTCTATTGTGGTAGAGCAAGGAAGGGGTAAAACCCAAACATTGGAGCACTATATTCAAAGATAAACCATTACAATTATTTTACACTACAAGAAAGGTAGGTACCCTGATTTGGTATTGGCCTATTACAATCCTATTTACAGATGAGTCGAGACTGTTCTACCAAACAGGCCCATACTCCAAGCTGATTGGACAAAAACATAGCGACCTCTATGTGCTCATCTGTATATTTAGCTGAATGCCTGGTGGAGAGCATTACAAAAGTTTTTGATGCTTTTGTCAATAACGATATTTTTTTGTTTCCATGCCCTTTATTGAATGAAATGGTCTTATCTCCAGACAGCAAATCAGATTGGATAATGAGTACATCGCTAATGACTATGTCAGGAAAAACACATAAATCACAGGCCCTAGAAATATTGCTTTATAGCCCTCGCTTTAGAAACGTAAATTTCCAGGCGCAAAGGGGACCATTACTGACTTTTCTGTGTACCATAGCTGTCTTATAATAATAATTCATTGATACAGACTGGCAAGTGGGAGTATCCATGAAATGATACGGAATATAATTCTTCCTAAGGCTGATTATAGCTCTGGTTGAAAATCGTCTGCGGTATGTTCCAATTACATAGTGGATGGGAACAGAAAAAATTGACTTCTACACCCCCCCCTCCTCTTTTCATCACTACACAGGAAGCAAGCCTCTGTTATTAGCCATTCACAGAGAAAGAGATTTCGATGCCTGTCCAGAGGCGAGGATTACCAAAATGTACCTATTCACTGGCTTCTGAGCGAAGGATGGAAAAAAAATCAAGGAAAATAAAACTACAAGCCCCCCTTTCAAAGACAGGACAGGAGAAGTTTTCCCTGGCGAGATAGGGTGGCTGTTGACTGAGAAAATAGGATTTGCGCTGGAACACAGGCGCTGTTTAGTAGGCCCTTTCATATCGCTTCATATACAAAGTTTTGCCTCTCCCGTGAAAGCTGATAATGTAAGCAGACAGGCCTGCAGAAGGTCACACCTGCTCACTTCACCAGGGAAGCCCAAAACTTGTGCAAGACAAAAGACCAGAAAGAAAAGGGGAGGGGAGGAGGGGAAAAATCCGCCTTTCTAGTAAAATAAAAGGGGAAATAAAATCTTGCACAAATATGTCCCATCTGCTCAGATTAAATCACTGATTACTCCTGGGGTTATGTGTATGTTTCCAACCAAAAAAGGTTTGTCATGTCATTATGTAGCAAGCTAGCAGGTGGATACTTTGCATAACTAGCAGGTGACCCCGGAATAAATCTCTCTGTATATTGTGGATGTCTTTACCCTTTGTCCTGAGCTGTTCCTGTATGAGGAAGTCTGCAGTTTGTCCACTGATTACATTAACAACAATGTCACAAAAAAGCACATAATGGAAAACAATGAAATGTTTTTGGAAGTATTCAGATCGGTTTAAAATTGGTTTATGTTGGAATTTTAACTATAGTAATATATGCAGAAACTTGGAGATGCTCCCTCTAGTGGCTATTTGTATGACAAACCGTGCAACCAGCATTTCTGCTGAATTATTTGTAGAAAGTAGATAAGCCACCACAATATGCGTCTTTGTGTGTGCATACATAGCTCTGCAACTCACAAAGTTCAGAGGTGTGCTTAGAGAAAAGATATTACCCTGTGTTTTTAACAGTTTCATTCTCTTCTAAATTTTTAAAATTTTTTTTAAAGTTGTTCCCCGTTACCTGTAAGAATAATTATATCTAAATATAAAAAGGAACACAACCTGTCTGGTGGTACGCCAAATCAATGGTGCAGGGGATGTTGGCTGGAAAATGGAGATCGCCTCCTTAACATGGAGATCAAAAGCGCTGCCTCCGCCTTCTAGGGCTTGACTCCACCATGCGTTGAAGGCAGGGAATTAAACACAGTGCAGAATCCGCCCATGTCTGCAATGGGACTATGATCCATTGGCCTAAACCCTCCATCACATTAAGAGTTCTGCATCGATATCAACGCAGCAGAGGCTTGACGGATGACGCATCTTTTGATTATAAGTGGACATATTGTTATACGTCAGCCCATTCATTCAAAGAGACCACAATTTTGGATGCGCTATGTAGCATGGCCGATAACGTGGCCCTAATGACAGAGAAAAGGGAAGCTTGAGCTCATTGGATGCTAGGGCTCCACAAGCGCATAGTGGAGCCCTAGCATTAGGCATCATCGATGATGCCGAAGAGGTGGTGATGGAATCGACTGGCAAGTCCGCCAATACACTTGGGGTAACCACCAGGGAGGTTAAGGGATCAGTATAGAATTTATTTGTATTTTGAAATGTACACATTCTATATTATTAATGATTAAGGAACCCATGAAATTTTAAAAATCCATCTAAAGCTAAGGGAACATTTATATATTGAGTAACTTTTGATGGTCAGCTGGAGAAGTTCCCTTAATATTGGTGATGAGGAAGATTTTATCATTTAAGCACAGCAGCCTGATTGGCTCAATTTCCTTACAATGGTGGTCACTAGAAAGATTTGTTACATTAGATGATAAGTAGAAAAATATTTTTCAGTTTATGGTCAGTGGAAAGAACGCTCACGTGTTTTACTGTCTATCGACAACTCTCATCACCACCTTCTTTCACTAAACTTCCCTACATGCTAGCCTGGGAGCGGGACCTAGGCCACAGGACCTAGGCCAAAGGTAGGCATCTTTATCAATAAACACCTGATCTCAATCCTAACCGACTCCCACAAGCACTGAAAATGTGGTGCCCCTGGATGGACTATCTGAAGGCCTTCCCCTGAACTTTGTCCAGTTCTAGTGGTCCTCGATTCCTTTCTGTCTTGTTGGTCGCTGTCCTCTGCCTGGCACTCCTCTCCTCTCTTTCCACTCTTTCCCACTTGTTTTCCTTCCCTCTCTTTCTAGCTTTCAATGAGTGTTTAACTATTGATGCTCGCACTGGCAGATATTGTGTTCATTTCCTTTAGTGTGGCACCTTTTCGTGGACTAATATTTTATTAATATATGGAAAAACAAGTATACAGAAAAACCTCAACATATACAGAACAATGACATTCATGTACCATTGGCCAAAAGGAACATCCTGAAATATGTGCTCCCAGCGTATTGAAACATCAGATAAAATCTCGCCTTGGGTGTACTGAACTCAACCAATAAAACAGTAAATTCAGTGGTTTAGTATGTGTACCTTAGATAACTAAAATCACGAAAAAACCCAAAGAAAAAGAGATAATAGACAAATACTAAAGGAAAAAATAAGGATGGAGAGGGGTGTGGTACCTTTCTTTTTTAAATGTTTATTATTGTTTGCAAAACTCAAAAAATCTTTGTAAAAAAAGAAATATAAAATAATGCAGACAATTGTTGGCAGTGATGTTGTGGTCAGCAAAACCATTTGGTGGTATAGAAACGGGTGAAATAAAAGGTAATTAAATGGTAAATAGGCACCAAGTGCAGCTCCTGAGTTGGAGTGTGTGTCCCCTGTAAAGGCCAGGGGCTGGTGTATGAACTCAACTTTGTTACAATAGATTTTGCACCATACTTGCTCTTAAATAGTGATGGCCCGAACTGTTCGCCGGCGAACTATTCGCGGCGAACATCGCATGTTC